>JARQOD010000001.1:892093383-892132448 GCA_033576555.1 Oophaga sylvatica | reverse complement strand
TTGTGATACAGTACCCTTTTGCCATAAAGTCCTCCTCCACTCACCACTCTAAGTGCATCATTGACACCGGGAACATTGGCCCACATGTGTGATTATTTCTTGCGGGTCTGCTTTTTATGTTCTTGTGTAATCCATACTGAGCCTGTGAGCGTCTTTGTCTGCCTCCTGAAATATATACGGAGATTGGAAATATTTTCACCATACTATACATACATGGTATCTGGTCATGCAGTACCCCTTTTCATCTTTTAATATTATTGGGTAATCCATACTGAGCCTGAGAGCGTCAGAGTCTGCCTCATGAAAAGTGTACGGAGATTTTTAATATTTTCAATATAATATATATACCTGGCATCTCGTGATACAATAACACTTTTTATTCTCATTGTCTTCTTGTGTAATCCATACTGAGCCTGTGAGCATCAGTGTCTGCCTCCTGAAATATATACGCAGATTTAGAATATTTTCACTATACAGTCATGGCCAAAAGTTTTGAGAATGACACAAATATTAATTTTTATAAAGTCTACTGCTTCACTTTTTCTAATGGCAGTTTGCATATACTCCAGAATGTTATAAAGAGTGATCAGCTTAACAGCAATTACTTGCAAAGTCAATATTTGGCTAGAAAATGAACTTTATCCCCCAAAACACATTTCAACATCATTGCAGCCCTGCCTTAAAAGGACCAGCTAACCTCTTTTCAGTGATTGCTCCATTAACACAGGTGTGGGTGTTGATGAGGACATGGCTGGAGATCAATCTGTCATGATTAAGTAAGAATGACACCACTGGACACTTTAAAAGGAGACTGGTGCTTGGCATCATTGTTTCTCTTCTGTTAACCATGGTTATCTCTAAAGAAACACGTGCAGTCATCATTGCAATGCACAAAAATGGCCTAACAGGGAAGAGTATCGCAGCTAGAAAGATTGCACCTCAGTCAACAATCTATCGCATCATCAAGAACTTCAAGGATAGAGGTTCCATTGTTGCCAAAAAGGCTCCAGGGCACTCACGAAAGACCAGCAAGCGCCAGGACCGTCTCTTAAAAGTGTTTCAGCTGCGGGATCAGGCTACCAGCAGTGCAGAGCTTGCTCAGGAATGGCAGCAGGCAGGTGTGAGTGCATCTGCACGCACTGTGAGGCGGAGACTCTTGGAGCAAGGCCTGGTCTCAAGGAGGGCAGCAAAGAAGCCACTTCTCTCCAGAAAAAACATCATGGACAGACTGATATTCTGCAAAAGGTACAGGCAGTGGACTGCTGAGGACTGGGGTAAAGTTATTTTCTCTGATGAATCCCCTTTTCGATTGTTTGGGACATCAGGAAAACGCCTCACTCGGAGAAGACAAGGTGAGCGCTACCACCAGTCTTGTCTCATGCCAACTGTTAAGCATCCTGAAACCATTCATGTGTGGGGTTGCTTCTCAGCCAAGGGAATCGGCTCTCTCAGAGTCTTGCCTAAAAACACAGCCATGAATAAAGAATGGTACCAGAATGTCCTCCAAGAGCAACTTCTCCCAACCCTCCAAGAGCAGTTTGGCGATCAACAATGCCTTTTCCAGCATGATGGAGCACTTGCCATAAAGCAAAGGTGATAACTAAATGGCTCAGGGAACAAAACATAGAGATTTTGGGTCCATGGCCTGGAAACTCCCCAGATCTTAATCCCATTGAGAACTTGTGGTCAATCATCAAGAGACGGGTGGACA
This sequence comes from Oophaga sylvatica, assembly GCA_033576555.1. NCBI lineage: Eukaryota > Metazoa > Chordata > Amphibia > Anura > Dendrobatidae > Oophaga > Oophaga sylvatica. Next base: position 892,130,737 of record JARQOD010000001.1, on the reverse strand, counting down.
AACAAAAACCTAAAAATTCTGACAAAATGAAAGCATTGATTGTGCAAGAATGGACTGCTATCAGTCAGGATTTGGTCCAGAAGTTGATTGAGAGCATGCCAGGGAGAATTGCAGAGGTCCTGAAGAAGAAGGGTCAACACTGCAAATATTGACTTGCTGCATTAACTCATTCTAACTGTCAATATAAGCTTTTGTTACTCATATGTTTGCAATTATTATATTTCTGTCTGTGATAAAAACATCTGTCAAACACACATAAAAACCAGAGGGCAGCAGATCATGTGAAAATATAATATTTGTGTCATTCTCAAAACTTTTGGCCATGACTGTACTATATATACATGGTATCTGCTGATACAGTACCCCTTTTTCTTCTTATTATATTCTTGTGTAATCCATGCTGAGCTTGTGAGCGTCAGTGTCTGCCTACTGAAATATATACTGAGATTTAGAATATTTGGCTATACTATATATACCTGGTATCTGCTGATACAGTACCCTTTTACTTCTTATTATATTCTTGTGTAATCCAGACTGAGCCTGTGAGCGTCAGAGAATGCCTCCTGAAATATATACGGATATTTATTATATTTTCACTATACTATATATACCTTGTATCTGGTGATACAGTACCCCTTTTTCTTATTATATTCTTGTGTAATCCATACTGAGCCTGTGAGCGTCAGTGTCTGCCTCCTGAAATATATACAGAGATTTATTATATTTTCAAAATACTATATATACTGTATTTTTCGGACTATAAGACGCACCGGACCATAAGACGCACCCCAAATTTTCAGAAGGAAAATTGGGAAAAAAAAATAATGTGTCAAATGGGGGTCCGTCTTACAGTCCGAATTTAGCTTACCACTGTGTGGGTGGTTGGACACTGTGGGTGGTTGGGCACTGTGGGGTGGCTGTGTTATGTGGGGTGGCTGTGTTATGTGGGGTGGCTGTGTTCTGAGGGTGGCCAGGGTGGCCATATACTCACAAATCCGGGCGGCAGCGCTCCCAATGCAGCTTGGCTGCGATGCGGTGGTGGTGTCCGGGCAGCAGCGGGCCTCTTGGCTGCGTGGGGGCTCCGCCGGCATCTCGTCCCAGCTGGAAAGCCCCCCCGCAGCTGCGACGCGGTGCCGGTGCCTCCAGTGGCGGTCCCGATCCAATGTGTGGTGCGGTGGTGGTGTTTGGGCAGCAAGCGGGCCTCTGGGCTGCGTGGGGGGCTCCGCCGGCATCTCGTCCCAGCCGGAAAGCCCCCTCGCAGCTGCGACGCGGTGCCGGCATGAGGAATGGCCGCCTGGGGCCTCCGGCAAGATGGCCGCCGCATACTCTCGTTCAAATCTCGGCAACGAGATCTTTTCCCTCAGGACAAGATCTCGTTGCCGAGATTTGAACGAGAGTATGCGGCGGCCATCTTGAATGTGCTTCTGCATCCCCGCCGACGGGTCCTGCTTCACCGCCGGCGGCTCTTCCTCCACCGCCGGCAGCTCCCACAGCCCTACGTCCCCGCCGGCGGCTTGTTCTCCACTGCTGGCGGCTCCCACAGCCTTTCGTCCCCGCCGGTGGCTCCTGCTTCACTGCCGGCGCCTCATGCTGCACCGCCGGCAGCTCCCACAGCCCTGCGTCCCCGCCGGCGGTGAATCAGAAGCCGCTGGCGGGGACGCAGGGCTGTGGGAGCCGCCGGCGGTGCAGCACGAGCCGCCGGCTGCTCTTGCTTCACCGCTGGCGGCTCGTGCTCCACCGCCGGCGGCTCCCACAGCCCTGCGTCCCTGCCGGCAGCTTCTGATTCACCGCCGGTGGCTTCTGCGTCCTCGCCGGCGGCTTCTGTGTCCCCGCTGGCGGCTCCTGCTTCACCGCCGTCGGCTTGTGCTCCACCGCCGGCGGCTCCCACAGCTCCACTTCACCGCCGGCGGCTTGTGCTCTACCGCCGGCGGCTCCCACAGCCCCACTTCACCGCCGGCGGCTTTCACTTCACCGCTGGCGGCTCCTGCTCCACCGCCGGCGGCTCCTGCTCCACCGCCGACGGTCCCGCCATGCTGCATCAACGTTGGAGCCTCCCGCAGTGCCGCCCCACCGCCGGCTCCGAGCTCCTGTGATGCCGCTGAACCCCATTTACAGGTACTTCCGATCATAAGATGCACCCTCATTTTCCCCCCCGATTTTGGGGGGAAAAAAGTGCGTCTTATAGTCAGAAAAATACGGTACCTGGTATCTGGTGAAACAGTACCCTTTGTCATCTTTTTATATTATTGTGTAATCCATACTGAGCCTGTGAGCGTACGAGTCTGCCTCAGGAAATATATACGGAGAATTATTATATTTTTTTTTCACACACTTCTTTATTAGTTCACAAAATTCTTTGCCATTCTTTGCCATTATCTCTGGTCAGATTACATCCGATGATGTTTAGACCCGGGACGTTGGCAGAGACAACTTAATATGATGTCTCTTATGACGTCTCCTGCCATTGCTTTACTCAAACCTTCTAAATCCTACCAGATACAGTCATGGTCACTGACATCTGTTGTGGGGATCTGGCAAATGCTGTTGGGCTCTTTTCAGAGTCTGGGAGCTGTTTTAGCATGTTCAGTTGGTCTCCTGGGCTCCATGGACAGTATTCAGTCCCCCTAACCTGCCTTGTGTCACTTCACACAGGTTTGGGTATCTCAAAAGAGATCGAGGTCTCACTCTTCGCCTCTGCCATCTGCCGGCTGTCCTGTCTGATCCAAGGTAGTCATTTTTCTAGCAGTGAGGGAGGAAATGTCTAGTCAACTCTGTGGGAAATCTGTTTTTGTGACATTTGTCTTAGTGTACTTCAGGGGCGGACACTGACAGCTTGGTGCTATCATACATTGCCCTCTCTTGTTATGTACAGTACCGTCACTTACATATTGGATTATATAGAGCCCTGTTTTTTATTACATACCGTCTTGTCTTGTTAGCTGTATAATGGAGGAGCTGATGGACTGGTCGTTTGGCCACCGGCTCCTTCATCAGCAGTCATTTTATATCTAACAAGAGAGGGGACTATGCAATAAAAGAGGGCACTGTGAATAACAAAAATAAAATATGTAAGAAACAGCAATGTACATAACAGCAGAGGAAGCTATATAATAAGGGACGGCACCAGAAACAACTAGAGAGTATGGTCCTGTTCTGCATCCTGTGGCTCTGCTCTGCTCCCGTCCCGCATCCTGTGGCTCTGCTCTGCACCCATCCCACACCCTGCGGCTCTGCTCGACTCCTGTCCCGCATCGTGTGGCTCTGCTCTACTCCCGTTCTGCATCCTGCAGTTCTGCTTGGCTCCCGTTCCGCATCCTGCGGCTCTGCTCTGCTCCCGTTCCGCATCCTGTGCTTCTGCTTTGCTCCCGTCCCGCATCATGTGGTTCTCTGCTCCTCGCGTTTCCCGTACTCCGCATCCTGTGGCTATGCTCTGCTCCCCACATCATTTTCCTAGCATCCTGTGCTCTGCTCTGCTCCATCCTGCATCCTGTGCCTGCTCTGCTCCAGTCCTGCATCCTGCGGCGCTGCTCTGCTCCTGTCCTGCATCCTGTGGCTCTGCTCTGCTCCCGTTCCACATCCTGTGGTTTTGCTCTGCTCCCGTACCACATCCTGTGGCTCTGCTCTGCTCCCATCCTGCATCCTGCACCTCTGCTCTGCTCCAGTCCCGCATCCTGTGGCGCTGCTCTGCTCCCATCGCACTTCCTGTGACTCTTTGTCCTTCCAGTCTGAACTGGTTCCTACCTATTCCCATATTACAATCATACCCGCCAGTGCTCCTGTACCTTCCCGAGTCAGTTCCTGTCCCTCTAGTCTGAACTGGTTCCTACCTGTTCCCTTATCTCACTCATACTCACCAGTGTTTCTGTCCTTCCAAAACAGTTCCTGTTCATCCTGTCTGAACCCCCGCCTGCCTGCCAGCCAAAGTGCCAGCCCTACCTGCCAGAGTGCCAGCCATGCCCTCCTGCCTACCAGAGTGCCATCCATAACCACCTGCCTGCCAGTACATCCTCCGTGCCTGCCAGTACTTGCCAGTCTAAACATCAGTTTTATTCAGTACTAGCCTGCACCTGTCTTTAGTGTCCTGTCCCCCTGTGGGATCAACTTCTACCGCCTGACTCAGCCCTGGAGTGGTACCTGGCAGCTTCCTGACCTCACCACTAGAAGCTCCAGTGAACACCATGGTAGCTGCTTAGTCACGCCCCTCCAGTGTTATTCAGGTTTGTGGCACAGTGGGGCCATAATCCTCACTCGCGCCATCCAGTCTAGGCGCGAGCGTTACATGCTGTGAGAACACTGGAGGTGATCAGTTGAACTCCGGTGAACTCTCACGGCGGCTCAGTGATACATTGAAAGGAGATAATCGCTCTTGCAGTGTATCACCAGAAGCCGGGTAGAGCTGTCACATCTCCCGATGTGACTGTTCTACACATGAGATTACCGTGGGACACTCGGTATTAAATGGGCTATGGAAGAAAAGGGAGTATATGTTGATTATTTTATTTTTAATTGTTTGCAGGAGACGAGGGCATCGGGGATTAGGCATTCAGTGAGTATGTATTTGTTTGTAAATGTATATGTAACTGTTGTGAGACAGTGAAGGGGTGCGTACTGGACGGGGTGTACACTACCGGTCAAAGTTTAGGGTCACTTAGAAATTTCCTTATTTTTGAAAGAAAAGCAGTTTTTTTCCAATGAAGCTAACATTAAATGATTCAGAAATACACTCTATACAGTGTTAATGTGGTAAATGACTATTCTAGCGGCAAACGTCTAGTTTGTAATGCAATATCTTCATAGGTGTATAGAGGCCCATTTCTAATAACCATCACTCCAGTGTACTTATGGTATTTTGTGTTCGCTAACTGTGTAAGAAGGCTAATAGATGGTTAAAATACCCTTTAAAACCCTTGTGCAAGTATGTTAACACAGCTGAAAACCGTTTGGTTGATTAGAGAAGCTATAAACCTGACCTTCCTTTGAGCTTGTTGAGAATCTGGAGCATTACATTTGTTGGTTCCATTAAACTCTCAAAATGGCCAAAAAAAAAGAACTTTCTTGTGAAACTCGACAGTCTATTCTTGTTCTTAGAAATGAAGGCTATTCCATGCGAAAAATTACCAAGAAACTGAAGAATTCATACAATGGTGTGTAGTACTCCCTTTAGAGGAGTGCACAAACAAGCTCTAACCAGAGAAGAAAGACAAGTGGGAGGCCCCGCTGCACAACTGAGCAACAAGACAAGTACATTAGAGTCTTTAGTTTGAAAAATTGACGCCTCACAGGTCCTCAACTGGCAGCTTCATTAAACAGTACACATTAAACGCCAGTGTCAACATCTACAGTGAAGAGGCGATTTGGGGATGCTGGCCTTCAGGGCAGATTGGCAAAACAAAAGCCATATTTAAGACTGGCTTAAATGAAAGGAAAAGATTAATATGGGCAAAAGAACACAGACATTGGACAGAGGAATATTGGCTTTTGTTTTGCCAATCTGCCCTGAAGGCCAGCATCCCCAAATCGCCTCTTCACTGTAGATGTTGACACTGGCGTTTAATGTGTACTGTTTAATGAAGCTGCCAGTTGAGGACCTGTGAGGCGTCAATTTTTCAAACTAAAGACTCTAATGTACTTGTCTTGTTGCTCAGTTGTGCAGCGGGGCCTCCCACTTGTCTTTCTTCTCTGGTTAGAGCTTGTTTGTGCACTCCTCTAAAGGGAGTACTACACACCATTGTATGAATTCTTCAGTTTCTTGGTAATTTTTCGCATGGAATAGCCTTCATTTCTAAGAACAAGAATAGACTGTCGAGTTTCACAAGAAAGTTCTTTTTTTTTGGCCATTTTGAGAGTTTAATGGAACCAACAAATGTAATGCTCCAGATTCTCAACAAGCTCAAAGGAAGGTCAGGTTTATAGCTTCTCTAATCAACCAAACGGTTTTCAGCTGTGTTAACATACTTGCACAAGGGTTTTAAAGGGTATTTTAACCATCTATTAGCCTTCTTACACAGTTAGCGAACACAAAATACCATAAGTACACTGGAGTGATGGTTGTTGGAAATGGGCCTCTATACACCTATGAAGATATTGCATTACAAACTAGACGTTTGCCGCTAGAATAGTCATTTACCACATTAACACTGTATAGAGTGTATTTCTGAATCATTTAATGTTAGCTTCATTGGAAAAAAACTGCTTTTCTTTCAAAATAAGGAAATTTCTAAGTGACCCTAAACTTTTGACCGGTAGTGTATATCTCGCCCAGGTTTCTTAGCTGGGTCGCATAAGGAATATAGGAGTGAAGGTAGGTTGTCAGTGCGACGTTCACTCCACTGCTCATCCAGTACAGGCTTGCAGCTCAACCCTGAGTACACACAGCTGCTTAATTAAGCAGCCAGAAATAGGTGGTAGAGTTACACAGACAGGGCTCTCAGTCTGAATCTGGCTTCAGACGCGGCTGGAGTCTCCTGGAAGCCAAGCGCTGGTAATTACGTAATCTGTGTTGTTGTGACCAGGCTGCTAGAGCCTAGTTCACGGTAGTGAGGTAACTGACTGTGTTTAGCCTGACAGGCTTAGGATTTTGTTTTATGGTTTTGTTTTATGTTTTGTTGCTGTGGACTTTAATAAAAGCTGGTTGACGCCAGTTTGCACCAGTGCTGCTGTCGGTGATTGGACTCTTTATGCCACTCCGTCTACCGAGACGGCGATCCCAGAGCTATATAAACCCTGAAAAGGCTACAATTGGTGCTCGAATGCAGGCAGCACAGTGGCTAAAGACAGCAGCAAAGAAACGTTTGTCCAAAGCAGCCTTAAAGAGACAGTAGCCCTAAAAGTGTCTGCACAGCAAAGCTGAACTGGCTGTGGTAAAGACTGTGGAGTGTGCATGTCCTGGGTAAAGTCTACCGTTGCTGGGACAGACAAGTCTGACAGTATGGAGGAGCTACTGAAACATATGGCGAGAGCTAGTGTGCAACAGCAGGAGACTAATCGCCTATTAATGGAGCAGGTTGCAGCACTACGCCAGGCTCTCAGCACCTCGTCCCAGAGTGATGACGCAAGGTCACCTGCGTTGTCAGCTGTAAAGAAGGCGGTAAAAAAGACTCTGCAAAATATGACGCCTCATGATGATGTGGAGGCTTATTTAGCCATATTTGAAAGACTGGCAGAGAAGGAGAATCTGCCACCATCCGAATGGGCCATGGTGGTCACACCCTATCAGACTGGGGAACCTCAAAGGGCCTATTTTGACCTTAGCGAGCAGGACAGCAGAGACTATGGCAAGTTGAAAGCGGAGATTCTTGCCCGCCTGGGTGTTACGATCACAGTCCGTGCCAGGAGAGTCCATAACTGGAGATATAGTGGGGACAAACCTGCTCGCTCACAAAATACAATCTAATTTATTTAGTGAAGAAGTGGCTGGAGCCTGACGTCAGCACTCCTGCCCAAATGATCTAGAAGGTAGTGGTGGACCGGTACATCTGGGTCCTTCCTCCTGAGGTGCAGCTCTGGGTTGGACAGGGAGACCCCAAAGACGCCAATCATCTGGTCAGCCTGATAGAGAGGTACTCCGCCACCAAAGACTACCTCCGCACCCAGCCGTCCGAGCGGTCGTCATTTCGGAGTACCCGGCCTCCGACATCTCCCGGTAAGAGAGTTCCAGCTGTTGGGGCCTGGGGGGCTGCTGATAGATGGGTTCAGGCCCGAGGGGACATGTGTGAGGCAAGGGCCGATGCTTCCCTGTCGGGAGTCCCCAGGCCTAGAAAGGTCTCCCAGTTTGAACCACCAGACCTGAAACAGTGTTGGAGATGCCGTGAAAGGGGTCATATATCAGCCAACTGTCCACTAGTGGGGGAACCTATGGACTGTGATGCTGGAAGGTCTCTCTCTCTCCTCACGGAACCAGTGTGCGTGGCCACCCCAACCGAGGAGAATGGCCCACAGGTGTCCCAGGTGGTTATAAATGGCTGCCCCGTACAAGCTCTTCTAGGCTCTGGGAGTCGAGTGACTCTGATACATGCCAGCCTGGCTGATAGGGACTTCATCCCCGATAAACACCTGAGCGTGGTGTGCATCCATGGAGACACCAAAGTCTACCCGGTAACTTCTGTGGACTTCGTCACAAAACTCAGGGAGATCTCGTATGAAGTGGGGGTAGTGAAGAACCTGATGCACCACGCCATATTGGGTCGTGACTTTCCCCTGTTTTGGGATCTCTGGGGGAAAAAAGGTTCTACCGGACAGTGTGATGAAGCTCCTATTGAGGTTGCGCGGTCCATAGGGGCGGAACACAATGCTAATGTGTTGTTGAACTTATGTGATGATAATGATAATGATGAATTTCCTTTGCAGGTGATGTTGGGGAAAGAGGATAGTGGTTCTCTGGAACAGAATGTCCCTGACCTACCTGTGTCCTGTGACCATTTTGGGAGTGAGCAGTTGCGAGACCCCACTCTTAAAAATGCCAGGGAAAGTATAACTGTTCTGAATGAGATTCCCCAAGAGCCCGGCTCTAAAAAACGATTTCCCCATTTTGCCATGAACAATAACCTGCTATATAGGGTCACGAAGGTTATGCCATTGGTTAAGGATCACATGCAGAGAGCCCAAGCAGCTCAAAGCAGAATATATAATCGGTCAGCAAAAGTTAGGACTTTCAACGCCGGAGATCGGGTCCTGATCCTAATTCCCACGGTGGAAAGTAACTTTTTGGCCAAATGGCATGGCCCCTACGAGATAGTACAGAAAGTGAGCGAGGTCACCTACAAAGTACATCAACCATGGAGACGGAAGCCCTACCAGGTCTATCATATCAACCTGATCCAGCCCTGGAGGGACAGAGAGTCATTGTTGGCATCGGGTAAATTAGAGAAAGGGTTAAAACCACCTATACCTCCTGTGATAGTTGGTGAGACGTCAGTACACCAGAAACAGGAAGTACGGGAGTTTCTGCAGAAAAAGCAGCAGAGGTTTTCAGACTTGCCCGGCCGGACTTCTCTCGTGAAGCACCATATCGAGACCGAGCCCGGTACTAAGGTCAAGCTGAAGCCGTACAGGATACCCGAAGCCCTTAGAGAGATAGTCCATAGGCCTGGGAAGTTACAGGGTAATGCAGATGCCTTGTCCAGAGTTCACTGTCCCTTTGGGGTTGTTAACCAGCCCTCTGGTCTGGAGAAGAGGGGGGGGATATGTGAGACAGTGAAGGGGTGCGTACTGGACGGGGTGTATATCTCGCCCAGGTTTCTTAGCTGGGTCGCATAAGGAATATAGGAGTGAAGGTAGGTTGTCAGTGCGATGTTCACTCCACTCCTCATCCAGTACAGACTTGTAGCTCAACCCTGAGTACACACAGCTTAATTAAGCAGCCAGAAATAGGTGGTAGAGTTACACAGACAGGGCTCTCAGTCTGAATCTGGCTTCAGACGCGGCTGGAGTCTCCTGGAAGCCAAGCGCTGGTAACTACGTAATCTGTGTTGTGGCCAGTGTTTTATGTTTTGTTGCTGTGGACATTAATGAAAGCTGGTTGACGCCAGTTTGCACCAGTGCTGCTGTCGGTGATTGGACTGTTTATGCCACTCCGTCTACCCGAGACGGCGATCCCAGAGCTATATACCCCCTGAAAAGGCTACACTGTGTAAATGTTTTGATTTTTGTTACAATTCAAAACAGGCACCTTATGATGAGACTATTTTCCCATCATCGGCTCATGCTGTCTCATATGTGACAAAAGACGTAGCCGGACTGGAGTAGTAGTCCCATCAGACGATGCCTATGTACAATCATTATGGGCTGTTTATCGCATGGGTACACACAAACAGACACAGACACATATTCTCCGCTCACACACACATTCTCCGACCACATACTCTTCCTCCTTCTGACATCACATCCTTTGAGAATTCACAGCGTTTTGGCAGCAAATACGCAAACCATTTTACACCTGCATTTTTGCTGCAAATTTGACTGACTGAATTGAAGTCAGTGAGTCAAAAATGCTGCAGAAACGCAAAAAGAATTGACATACTGCAGAAAATAAAACTCTGCAAATACTGACGGAAATTTATGGATCGTGTGCACAACACTTCAGGATTGTCATTGCATTGCTTTGCATAAGTATTCCATTGCGTTTTGAGACCATTTACGCGCATAAAAAAACAGCGAAAATGCATAAAAAATGCACCGTGTGCACATAGCTTTCGAAATGATGGTTTTGTTATGATTTGGTAGCCGAGGAGGACAGTAGCCAAAATAGCCAAGGCAGCCAGACACCTAGAGAGGTTGGTAACCAGCGGATTGCAGACACCCTAAACTAACCGCACAACTAGAAGTAGCCGTGGGACGTACCTACAATATATAGTTTATATAGCACGTCACTCCTTATAAAGAAAGGTGCCAGATATGGGATGCCAAGCCCAGTATGATAATCAAAAATTAAGATCTGGCACTCAGTTGCTGTAAAGACGTAGTGAATTTATTTGTACAATCCAATCACATTTGACGTTTCGGTCATAAACTCCTGACCTTCTTCAGACTATGGATAATAATAAGTATATACAAAAAATAAAATTCAGTAAATATGTCCAAATGAAATACTACCAGAAAATATATAGAAGGCATGATAAACAAAACATGTTGCCAAATATACAAACAGTACCTATTGTGCTGTAAATCCAAGTCAAAAACAGTAAAGGGTGGAAACCATATAGATGCCTCAGGGCAAACATGTGTCACATAAAGCTGTATATGTGATATACTTCAATATACAATATAAAATAAACAAAGAGATATGCCAAAATACAGACTAATGATAGTCCCATATCATAGGTAATCGTCACCTCGTGCACAGTATCATCCAAGCAGTATCAATGCAATGCATGGCAAATTTTAAGTAACCCAGTATAAACATATGTGATGGACCTTACCGGATTGTTGATTAGACAATGATACCCAAATAGCAGCCATTGTTGCACAAGTCACTACATCTGGTGATTTTTTACAAATAACGGGCAGTGAATTCAAATCCCGTGACTTAGAACGGGAATCCAGACATTTAATTGGTCTGGAGTTACATAGTATCACCATAGCTGAATATATAAAAACACATAGGATCCCTAGGGGCCTACGTGTGTCCTTGAGACCTACTTTGTTTCAAGATAACACAGATTATTGCCAGTAATTTGAGCAAATACTGAATAAATGCTCACTGGACCTAATGACTTTGACACTTGATAGTCTCAACACGGAAATTAAGACGTGCCAAGAAAAGGTTACCAACATAGAAACACAATTGAAGGACTCCCTTTCTAAGGAAGATTTTGAGGTTATACAAAACCGTAATAAAGATAACTTGGACCACTTCAGGAAGGAAACTGAAAAAAGAAAACGCCAGAAGTTTATACGGGACACTCAGGACTATCTTAACAAAAAAGTATACAGATGGCAAGGCTCCTCCTCCCGCACATACCAACGTTATTACAGAAATACGGACGGCACATCCTCTGGCTCGGACAGCGACCGTATGGACCGCAATCGCTCTCGATGTATTCCTCTGCTTCTTTTTTAGGTCAGAACAGACGTCAACAACAACGAAGAGGACGAGGCGGGGGGGCCAGTGCCACAGACACCAGTCGTCCAGGGGCATTCACCAGGTCCCAGGTAATACGAATCTAGTTTACAACATCTCTTCTAAATGTCTGAGTACCGTACAGATGAATATTTTGCAAAAGGGTCTTTCTTTTTGTCCATCTTATCGATTTAATACCTTTCAATTAGATCTTGACCTTCAGAGATTCTATAGGAACATCAGGTTGAAGGCACATTTCCATGAAAATCAAGATCTCTTTAGGCCAATCCCTTCATCCACACCGATTAATATTAGGGATTTGGGCATTAGACCCCGCAGTACCTACCTACCACCTAAGACCTACCATCCAGTAGAGACCTTTATTTCTCGTATTGAGAGGGAAGTTAAGGATTATGCCAAAAACATAGCTAAAGGAGATTTCATATTTCATACTAATCTGGATCCTGAGGACAGATTAGCGTTAGAAACACTCATGAAAGATAACGAAATCACTATCAAGCCAGCTGATAAGGGGGGTGCGGTGGTAGTTATGGATCGTTCCTATTACATTAATGAGATATATTCACAATTGTCCAATCAGGAGGTCTATCTACCACTTCCTCATAATCCTACATTTCAATTGAGGGAACATATTGCGAGGATATTATCTAAAGCACTTGACAATAAAATTATTGATTCTAAGACAGCGGAATTCCTTACCAAAACGGATCCGATGATCCCTGTCTTTTATACGTTACCCAAAGTTCATAAAAGATTGGATAAACCTCCAGGACGTCCCATAGTCGCATCAACAGATTCCATCCTCTCTCCCTTATCTATTCTCCTTGAGAAAGTACTCACCCCTCTCATTAAAAATACTCCATCCTTCCTGCTGGATACTGGTTCTTTTGTTAACCTCATCAGGGATATAGGTACTATACCGACCGATACATTATTAGTGACATTAGACGTGAACAGTTTGTACACCTCTATTGTACACACCAAAGGCATCGCAGCTATTAGGAGGATTCTTGATGGATCCTCATTTTCAGGACCAGTTTCAGCATTTTTGCTAGAACTACTTGAGACGGTACTTATTAACAATTTTTTCATGTTTGAAGATCAATTTTTTCTACAACAACAAGGCACCGCGATGGGGTCTAATGTCGCGCCCCCTTACGCAAATGGATATATGGCCTGTTTTGAGTCTGATTTTGTGTACACCAATTTATTATATCAGAAACATTGTACTTTATGGCGTCGCTATATTGACGATGTATTCTGTTTGTGGCAGGGATCGGAAGAAAGCCTTAAAGAATTCTTTAATACCATTAATGGGGTGTGGACGGAACTGAAATTTACTCTGAACTATAGTCATACGGACATTAATTTTTTGGACACTAATGTTCTATTAGATACCAATGGCAATCTTAGTTTAGATCTATTTGTGAAACCTACGGATAAGAATAGCTTGCTTCTTTACCAAAGTTGCCATCCAAAGGCCGTAAAACGTTCTATTCCTATTTTGCAATTTGATAGGGTTCGTAGAATCGTGAGTGATCCAACTACACAGGTACAACGTCTTTGTCAGATGGAGAATAAGTTTATCGAAAGAGGTTACCCCCAATCCCTACTCCGTAAGTTACGTCAATCACAGAGAGAAGGTCTTAGACCCTCCAACAGGACGAATAAAAGAATACCACTAGTTCATACTTACCATCCATTCATGTACGGACTACATCACAGAATCCGTAGACATTGGCACATACTGAGGGATAGTTATCCAGGTATCCCCGAATTCCAGACACCTTTTTTGCCGTGCTTTAGAAAGCCGGACAATCTCCGTAATAAACTTGTCAGAGCAGACGTAGGTTCAACACAAATAGTTCCACGACAGACTTTCCTTAAGACCCAACGTAAGGGTACATTTCCCTGTTTACACTGTGCTCAATGCACTAATATTCTTAAAGGATCATATCTAGCTCATCCTTGCACTGGTATTAATATTCCAATTCGGGATTATTTTACATGCAATTCTTCTTCTGTCATTTATGCCATTAAATGTCCGTGTGGCAAGTTGTATATAGGAGAGACCACACAAGCCATCAAAGACAGGATTTCCCATCATAAATCTGACATCAGATGCCAAAAAAATCATCTTCCTGTTCCTTTCCACTTCAACACATCAGGACATACCATCGCCCAATTACGTTTTATGGTATTAGAACAAGTTAAAGTGAGTAGGAGGGGCGGCAGCCTTATAAAAAAATTACTGTACAGGGAAGCATACTGGATCCACTCATTGAATACCCTTGAACCACGGGGTCTTAATAGAGATTATTATGTCTCCAATTTATTCTGACTTAAGTACCATTTTATATGTGGATACATAGTATAAAATCATTCATAATATTTCTTTTATTATTCACTTTGATCCAGAATGCTTTCCTTTATGATGTACTGTTTATGCATTAATATACTTTACTGCCGCACTTTATTCTACTGACCAGCATTATTATATCTTTTGCAGGCTAACAATTAATTCCCTGCACAGCAAATTGCCTTCTCTCTGCACATGGACACTGTGCACTTCCTGTTTATGTTCCACGAGCACGTCACTTGATAAGCACCGCCCTATGATGCTTACTTACACTCCACTTCCGGTTTCAGTTTCTCTATGCGCTCCACTTGCGTTCCACCAACGAGACACAGGTTATCCTCGTCACATCCGGTCGACAGAACGCCGGGGTATAATTTTCCCACATGGGCACAACTCGCACAGCGCTATTTCTCTTTAGCAAGCTCAGACTGCATTACTAACAGCGCTCTTACACTATGTGAGTACCTATATTATATATACCCAGCCATACCTCTGTTCTATATGGGCGAACCGCACGTGTAATATTTGAACCGTTTTCTTAATTTATACGTTTTTTCACAGAATCCTCTTTCTTGTCTAATCAACAATCCGGTAAGGTCCATCACATATGTTTATACTGGGTTACTTAAAATTTGCCATGCATTGCATTGATACTGCTTGGATGATACTGTGCACGAGGTGACGATTACCTATGATATGGGACTATCATTAGTCTGTATTTTGGCATATCTCTTTGTTTATTTTATATTGTATATTGAAGTATATCACATATACAGCTTTATGTGACACATGTTTGCCCTGAGGCATCTATATGGTTTCCACCCTTTACTGTTTTTGACTTGGATTTACAGCACAATAGGTACTGTTTGTATATTTGGCAACATGTTTTGTTTATCATGCCTTCTATATATTTTCTGGTAGTATTTCATTTGGACATATTTACTGAATTTTATTTTTTGTATATACTTATTATTATCCATAGTCTGAAGAAGGTCAGGAGTTTATGACCGAAACGTCAAATGTGATTGGATTGTACAAATAAATTCACTACGTCTTTACAGCAACTGAGTGCCAGATCTTAATTTTTGATTATGGACGTACCTACAATGACCTAGATGCCTCGGCACAGACAGAGATTTAACTAAGCCTAAAGATAGAAAGGGGAAAGCTAACTGCCCCGGAGTAGCGCCCCAAAGTAATAGGTAGCCCCCACACATATATTTGCGGTGAGACAAGATGAAATACGAATACAGGCAGAAAATAGAACAAGCAAACTGTTATGTTTAGATAGCTGAGGAGAAAAAGCAAAAACAGTAATATACCAGAGAGGCTGGAATCTATTGGATTGCAGTAACCTGAACTAACCACACAACTAGAGGTAGCCGTGGAGCGTTGCTACGTTGATCCTAGACGCCTCGTCACAGCCTGAGAGATAACTACACCTAAAGGCAGAAAGAGGAAAGCTATCTACCCCGGAGCAGATCCCCAAAGAAAATAGGAAGCCCCAAACATGTAATGGCGGTTAGACAAGAAGAAGCACGGACACAGACAGAAAATAGAATGAGCAAACTCTGGGGCCCAATCTGTCTAGACAAAAAAGTAAAGGAAAGGATTCTTACTGCAATCCAAAAAAAACCCTTAAAAATACCAACTCTTCTGATTGCATAAACACCTGAGATCACACGATCTCTACCACCTAAATCAGATCTTTGGTGTAACAAAACTAAGCCGCAGCCACTGAAAAAACAGGAAAAAGCAAATAAACAAATAACAGTGGCTTCAGATAAACAGAGAGGAGCACAGGCCCCCAGGAGGGACCCGGCTTACCTCCACAGAAGTGCAGGGAACTATGCAAAAAGCAAGCACAAAAATAAAAGCAGAAAATATCTTATCTGAAAGCAGAAGATGCAGGCAAGACTCAGCGAACTTCCAAATGAACCAGGAACCACAATTGAGACCAGAACAATTGATCACCGGTGACCATCATGGGAGGGAACCTCCCTTATATCAGTCCAGTCCGTGATCCCAGATTGCCATTCCTCACTGTGAGTTTCAGTACTGTCTGCAACCACCAGAGGGAGCCTCTGCTCAGAAACCATCTCCAGCACATTCATAACAGTACCCCCCCATGAGGAGGGGTCACCAAACCCTCACTTGTGCAACCAGGCCGATCAGGATGAGCTCGGTGATAGGCACGGATCAATCTCCTAGCATGGATGTCCGAAGCAAACACCCAAGAATTGTCCTCCTGACCATAACCTCTCCACTTAACCAAATACTGGAGTTTCTGTCTAGATAAACGAGAATCCAATATTTTCTCAACCACATACTCCAGATTGCCCTCAACCAAAACAGGGTCAGGAGGCGCAGCCATAGGAACCACTGGCTCGACAAACCTCTTCAATAAGGACTTGTGGAACACGTTATGGATCTTAAATGTCCCTGGAAGAAGCAAACGGAAGGAAACAGGATTAAGAATCTCCATGATCTTATAAGGTCCAATGAATCTAGGCTTAAACTTTGGAGATGCAACCCTCATAGGGATATTTCTTGAGGACAACCAAACCAAGTCCCCCACTTTAAACCGAGGATCATCAGTCCTATGCCGGTTGGCAAACCGCTGGGCCTTCTCCTGAGAGACAACCTCTCCACTACCTGGTCCCAAATCTGCTGCATACGCTCCACAACAGAGTCAACACCCGGACAGACAGAAGCCTCCGCCTGTCCCGAAGAAAATCGAGGGTGAAACCCAGAATTGCAGAAAAATGGAGACATCAAGGTGGCAGAGCAAGCCCTATTATTAAGAGCTAACTCAGCCAGAGGCAAAAAAGAGACCCAGTCATCTTCATCAGCAGACACAAAACATCTCAAATAAGTCTCCAAGGTCTGGTTTGTTCTCTCGGTTTGTCCATTGGTCTGAGGATGAAATGCAGAGGAGAAAGATAATTGAACACAAAGTTTAGAACAAAATGTCCTCCAAAATCTGGAAACAAACTGGACTCCTCTGTCAGACACAATGTTCTCCAGAATGCCATGTAACCGAACCACGTGCTGAAGGAACAAAGGCACCAATTCAGAGGAGGAAGGTAACTTAGGTAATGGCACAAGATGTATCACAGATTACCCAGATAACGGTCATTTTCTGAGAAACGGAGGTCGGAAATAAAATCCATAGAGATTTTGGTCCATGGCCTCTTGGGCACAGGTAATGGCATCAACAAACCACTAGAGTGAGAGCAAGGCTTGGAACGAGAGCAAGTCC
This sequence comes from Oophaga sylvatica, assembly GCA_033576555.1. NCBI lineage: Eukaryota > Metazoa > Chordata > Amphibia > Anura > Dendrobatidae > Oophaga > Oophaga sylvatica. The sequence goes on along the minus strand of JARQOD010000001.1, from coordinate 892,113,538 downwards.
CACAGGACTGCACAAAGTCCCTGATGTCATGAGACAAAGTAGGCCACCAAAAGGACCGACTCACCAAGTCTCTGGTACCAAAATTCCCGGGATGACCAGACAACGCGGAACAATGAATCTCAGACATCACACTCTTCTTCCACTGGTCTGGGACAAACAATTTCTCAACAGGGCAGCGCTCAGGATTATCCTCCTGACACCCCTCCAGAGCCAGTCTCAAATTGGGCGAGATGGCGGAAAGTACTACACCCTCTTTCAAAATAACAGCAGGATCAGATAACTCAGGAGAATCAGCAAAGAAACTCCTTGAGAGTGCATCCGCCTTAACATTCTTAGTGCCAGGAACAAAAGAAACCACAAAACTAAAACGTGTGAAAAACAAGGATTAAGTCGCTTTGCTGATTGGAGATAAACCAGGTTCTTATGGTCCGTGAGAACCACCACCTGATGTTTGTCTCCTTTCAGCGAATGTCTCCACTCTTCAAAGGCCCGCTTCATGGCCAATAACTCCCGATTACCCACGTCATAATTACGTTCAGTTGGAGAAAACTTTCGAGAGAAAAAGGCACAAGGGTTACTTTTAGAGGTCTCTGGATCCCTTTGGGACAAAACGGCACCTGCCCCAATCTCAGAGGCATCAACCTCCACCTGAAACGGCAGAGAAACATCAGGCTGCCGTAGAACAGGAGCAGAAATGAATCTCTGCTTAAGTTCCTGAAATGCAGAAACTGCCTCAGGAGGCCAAATAACCACATCGGAACCCTTTTTGGTCAAATCAGTCAATGGTTTAACAATACCAGAGAAATTACCAATAAATTTACGATAAAAATTGGCAAAGCCCAAAAATCTCTGAAGAGCCTTCAATGAAGTAGGTTAAACCCAATCACAGATGGCCTGAACCTTGACCGGGTACATTTCAATAACAGACGAAGACAAAATGAATCCCAGAAAAGAGACCTTCTGTACGCCAAAAAGACACTTTGATCCCTTCACATACAGTGCATTCTCTCTCAAAATCTGGAACACAGTCCGAACATGTTTCACATGAGAGTCCCAGTCATTGGAAAAAATCAAGATATCATCCAAATAAACAATCAGAAATTTATCCACAAAATTCCTGAAAATATAATTCATGAAGTATTGGAAGACGGAAGGGGCATTAGTAAGCCCAAAGGGCATCACTAGGTATTCAAAATGCCCCTCTGGGGTATTAAACGCCGTCTTCCATTCATCCCCGTGCATAATACGAATAAGGTTATACGCCCCCCTGAGGTCAAGCTTGGTAAACCAACTAGCACTTTTCACTCTGGAAAACAGATCAGAAATCAAGGGTAACGGATATTGATATTTCACAGTGATCTTATTCAGGAGGCGATAATCAATACACGGCCTCAATGAACCATCCTTTTGGCCACAAAGAAAAAAAACGGCGCTCAAGGGTGAAGAGGATGGTCTGATATGACCCTTCTCCAATGACTCCTTGATATAAGATCGCATAGCTTCGTGTTCAGGTACAGATAAATTAAAAAGGCGACCTTTAGGAAATTTACCACCATGCACTAATTCAATAGCGCAATCGTAGCTCCTGTAAGGATGCAGATTTACTTTCACTAAACACATCAGAAAAATCAGTCAAAAAGTCAGGAACATCCTGAGACTGGGGAGAGGCAGAAAAAACAGGAGTGCCAGCATTCACACATTGGCAGCCCCAACTGGTCACAGACACAGATTTCCAATCCAAAACAGGATCATGAATCTGCAACCAAGGGAAACCCAGAACAATAATGTCATGCAGATTATGCAACACCAGAAATTTGCAACTCTCCTGATGATCTGGTTCAACCCTCATTATCACCTTAGTAGAAAATTGGGGTTTATTCTCCGCCAAAGGGGTAGAATCAATGCCCAATAGGGGAATAGACTTCCGCAGAGTTATCATGGGAAAGCCACAACGTTTGGCAAAGTCGAAATCCATCAGGTTAATAGCTGCTCCTGAATCAACAAAAGCCTGAGCCGAAAATGTGGACATGGAGCAAATCAGGGTAACAGTCAACAGAAATTTAGTCTGAACACTACCCAAGACAACTAAGCGCGCAAAACGTCTTCCCCGCTTGGGGCAGATGGAAATAGCATGAGAGGCGTCACCACAGTAGAAACATAACCCATTGCACTTTCGAAATTCATGACGCTGTGCCCCAGAAGTCACTCCATCACACTGCATGGGCTCAGGAGCTGGCACACAAGGCAACACCATCTCACGCATACCTCTGCGCTCACGCAAATGTCTGTCAATTTGAATAGCCAAAGACATAGAATCATTGAGACCATTGGTACAGGGAATCCCACCATAACGTACTTTACATTCTCTGACAGACCCTTCCGAAAAAGGGCTGCCAAAGCATCATCATTCCATTTGGTCAGGACTGCCCACTTTTGAAATTTCTGACAGTACAGTTCAGCGGCTTCACAGCCCTGACTTATTGCCAACCAGGTCTTCTCAGCATGATCAGTGACATTAGGTTCATCGTACAACAACACCAGAGCCTGAAAAAATACATCAACATAATTCAAAACAGGATCCCCAGGTGTCAGGGAAAAAGCCCAAACCTGAGGGTCGCCTCGCAGGAGAGAGATGACAATTTGAACCTGCTGTGCTGCGTTCCCTGAGCACTTCAAGGCAAAAAACAACTTACAGTTATTTTTGAAATTTAGAAATTTAGCCCGATCCCCCAAAAACAAATCTGGCATGGGAATCCTAGGTTCCACAACCGGCAACCCTGCAAGATAGGTAGCAATACTCCAAAACCCCAGTGGCAAGCTGATCCACACGGCCAGACAACTGTGCAAACTCCATTGAGAGAAAAAAAATCCTTCTCAGCACCCAGAGAAAAAGAGGGAAAAAATGCAACAAACAGAAAAAAAAAAAATCTCTGACAACTCTAACAACTTTCTTTTTTCTCTTTCCACACTACCTTTCCCTTCTTTGAGTACCATATAATTTTAGCTTGGCCGGTGATACTGTTATGTTTAGGTAGCTGAGAAGAAAAAGCAAAAACAGTAATACACCAGAGAGGCTGGAACCTTTTGGATTGCAGTAACCTGAACTAACCACACAACTAGAGGTAGCCGTGGAGCGTTCCTACGTTGATCCTAGACGCCTCGTCACAGCCTGAGAGATAACTATACCTAAAGGCAGAAAGAGGAAAGCTATCTGCCCCGGAACAGATCCCCAAAGAAATAGGAAGCCCCCAAACATGTAATGGCGGTTAGACAAGAAGAAGCACAGACACAGACAGAAAATAGAATGAGCAAACGCTGGGGCCCAATCTTTCTAGACAGAAAAGTACAGGAAAGGATTCTTACTGCAATCCAAAAAAACCCCTAAAAAATACCAACTCTTCTGATTGCAAAAACACCTGAGATCACACGATCTCTACCACCTAAATCAGATCTCTGGTGTAACAAAGCTATGCCGCAGCCACTGAAAAACAGGAAAAAGCAAATGAACAAACAACTGTGGCTTCAGATAAACTGAGAGGAGCACAGGCCCCCAGGAGGGGACCCGGCTGACCTCCACAGAAGTGCAGGTAACTATGCAAAAAGCAAGCACAAAAATAAAAGCAGAAAATATCTTATCTGAAAGCAGAAGATGCAGGCAAGACTCAGCGAACTTCCAAATGAACCAGGAACCACAATTGAGACAAGAACAATTGATCATCGGCGACCATCATGGGAGGGAACCTCCCTTATATCAGTTCAGTCCGTGATCCCAGATTGCCATTCCTCGCTGTGAGGTTCAGTACTGTCTGCAACCACCAGAGGGAGCCTCTGCTCAGAAACCATCTCCAGCACATTCATAACACAAACGCTGGGGCCCAAAACTGTCTAGATAGAATAAGACAGGAAAGACTACTGTCTGCAATCTGGCAAAACCCTAAGAAAAATTCCAACACTTCTAATTTCCAAAAAATACTGAGACAACACGATCTCTCCCCCGCTAGATCAGAACTCTGGTGTGAACAAGTAGCTAGCCAGCAGATTCTGAAATAACAGGGACTGAACACATAAACAGTGGTAAATGAGAAACAGAGACCAGCGCAGGCCCCAACCTGGCTGACCTCACTCCAGAAGGGCAGAAAAACAAAAGGAAAAACAAAATGCCACAGAAACAAGCAGCAAATAACTTATCTGAAAGTTGCAGGAGAAAGCAGGAAGTAAGCTGACTTCCAAATGGGACAAGGAAGAACAACTAATCACCAGCGAAGATCATGGGAAGGTTACTCCCTTAATTCTCCCCAGTCATCAATCCCTGATTGCCAATCGTCCCCAGCTGAAAGACCTCTGTCATTCAAAGCAGCTTCATTACTATCAGCAGCCACCAGAGGGAGCCCCAACTCAGAAGTCCAATCCAGAGCGTTCACAACAGTCTTATGTATCATGATGCTTAATTGCTGCAGTATTCGGGAGTGTACAGTGGGTATGGAAAGTATTCAGACCCCTTTACATTTTCCACTCTTTGTTTCATTGCAGCCTTTTGGTAAAATCAAAAAAGTTCATTTTTTTCTCATAAATGAACACTCTGCACCCCATCTTGACTGCAAAAAAGGAAAACTGAAATATCACATGGTCATAAGTATTCAAACCCTTATCTCAGTATTGAGTAGAAGCACCCTTTTGAGCTAGTACAGCCATGAGTGTTCTTGGGAATGATGCAACAAGTTTTTTACACCTGGATTTGGGGATTCTCTGCCATTCTTCCTTGCAGATCCTATCCAGTTCCATCAGGTTGGATGATGAACGTTGATGGACACCCATTTTCAGGCCTCTCCAGAGATGCTCAATTGGGTTTAGGTCAGGGCTCTGGCTGGGCCAGTCAAGAATGGTCACAGAGTTGTTCTGAAGCCACTCCTTTGTTATTTTAGCTGTGTGCTTAGGCTCATTGTCTTGTTGGAAGGTGAACCTTCGGCCAAGTCTGAGGTCCAAAGCACTCTGGAAGAGGATTTCATCCAGGATATTCCTGTACTTGGCTGCATTCATGTTTCCTTCAATTGCAACCAGTCGTCTTGTCCCTGCAGCTGAAAAACACCCCCATAGCATGATGCTGCCACCACCATGTTTCACTGTTGGGATTGTATTGTGCAGGTGATGAGCAGTGCCTGGTTTTCTCCACACATACAGCTTAGAATTAATATCATAAAGTTCTATCTTCGCCTCATCAGACCAGAGAATCTTATTTCTCATAGTCTGGGAGTCCTTCTTGTGTTTTTTAGCAAACTCTATGTGCGCTCTCATATGTCTTGCACTGAGGAGAGGCTTCCATTGGGCTACTCTGTCAAAAAGGCCCAACTGGTGGAGGGTTGCAGTGATAGTTGACTTTGTGAAATTTTCTCCCTTCTTCCTACTGCATCTGTGGAGCTCAGCCACAGTGATCTTGGGGTTCTTCTTTAACTCTCTCACCAAGGCTCTTCTCCCACGATTGCTCAGTTTGGCTGGACGGTCAGGTCTAGGAAGACTTCCGGTGGTCCCAAACTTCCTCCATTTAAAGATTATGGAGGCCACTGTGCTCTTAGGAACCTTAAGTACTGCAGAAATTCTTTTGCAACATTGGCCAGAATTGTGACTTGCCACAATTCTGTCTCTGAGCTCCTTGGCCAGTTCCTTTGACCTCATGATTCTCATTTGGTCTGACATGCACTGTGAGCTGTGAGGTCTTATATAGACAGGTGTGTGCCTTTACAAATCAAGTCCTATCAGTTTAATTAAACACAGCTGGACTCCAATGAAGGAGTAGAATCATCTTACGGAGGATCACAAGGAAATGGACAGCATATGACTTAAATGTGAGTGTCTGAGCAAAGGGTCTGAATACTTATGAACATGTGATATTTCAGTTTTTCATTTTTAATAAATTTGCAAAAATTTCTACATTTCTGCTTGTTTTTCAGTCAAGATGGGGTGCAGAGTGTACATTAGTGAGGAAAAAATTAGCCTGTTTGAATTTACCAAATGGCTGCAATGAAACAAGAGTGAAAATGTAAAGGGGTCTGAATACTTTCCATACACACTGTATAATGCCCTTACAGCCGCCACCAAACAGTATAATGCCCCAACACAGTATGATGACCCCTTAGCACCCCTAAACAGTATGATGCCCTACACAAATTTATATCCCTACAGCTCTCCACAAACAGTAGTATGCTCCCACAGTGCTTCACACAGTATAACACCCCCGCAGCCCCAATACAGTATAATGCCCCAAACAACCTCCCACAGTATAATGCATCAACAGCACCCCCACACAATATTATGCCACATAATGCATTTACAGTCCTTCACCCAGTATGATGCCTCAACAGCCTCAATAAAGTATAGTGCCCAAAAGCGCTGCCATAATATATAATGCATCTACAGCACCTAACACAGTATGAAGCCCTTATAGCCCAATAACAAAGTATAATGTGCTTACCGTCCCCCCCACACAAGCAATATAATGCCCCACTACCCCCACACAGTCTATTTCCCCAAAAGCACCCCATAGACCTGAACATACAATATTATGATTGGAAATTTTTACTTTACACTAAGCCTACACTCTCTGAGGCCTTCCTATATGTGCCCACAGAGAAATATTTCTCATAGTGAAACCTATTAGTGTTCCTACACAGTACTATACCACTTTAATGGCCCCTACAATGCCCACCACACAAAATATGATGCCCATTGAGGTCCCCACATGGTATGATAACACCACAGTCTTCCTCAAATAGCATGATGCCCACAACCACTACGCACACACAGTTTGGTCCCCCCAGAGTCCTCCCCACAGTATAATGCATCTACATACATCTACAATATGGTGACTTAACAGCAGGCACCTGATTATGATGCCCTCATACTCGCCAACAAATAAGATGCCCTTATTAAAGCCCCTAACATAGTATGAAACCCCCACAGCCACTCACAGTATGTCTTCCTCACTTAGTGTAATGCCCTTATAATCCTCCCCCAGAGTATGATGCCTCACAGCCCCCACACAGTATGATTTCCCCACAGCACTAAAAAAAAAGAATAGCGACCTCCGCAGCCCCTTACACAGTATGATGCTCCAACAATCCTCTCCCCCAGTTTTATGCCACCACAGCACCTATCACAACATTATGGTGCCCCCACAGCAAACTCACAGAGTATGATGCCCATACAGCAGTCAACACAATATAATATTGGTATTATGCCCCTTGAATCCCCCACTAATTATGATGCAACCTCAACTCCCCTTAGACAGTATAATGCCACCAGAGCCTCCCCACAGTATGATGTCTCCACAGCTTCTGATCAATATGATGGCTCCACAGCAATCCCATACAGAGTATGATGCCGACACAGTATAATTCCCCACAGCTGCTAACAAAGTATGATGCAGCCAAAGCCACACAGTATAATGAACCACATAGATAATGCCATCACAGTCCTCCCCACACAGTATTATGCCCCAGAGTTCCCCATACAGTATGGTTCTCCCACAGACCCAAAAATACAGTATAATTTCCTCACTCTCCCCACACAATGATATCCCCACAATCACTCGACACAGTAGGGTACTCTATAGTGCCTACCACACACAGTATGATGATCCCCAGAGCATACTAACACAGTATGGTACCCCCACAGATCCTCCCACAAAGTATGATTCCACTATAGCCTTAGCAAAATATAATGCCCGCCAAGGTCCCCACAAATTATGATGCCAATAAAGCACCCACCCCAACCCGGTATTATTCTCCAAAATTCCTAACTTTCACCAAACACAGTATGATACCCTCAAATTCCTACACAATATTATGCACCCCTAGTCCCAAAAGTATAATGCTTACACAGCCCCTTACAAAGTATAATGCCCCACAGTCTCCAACAGTTGATGCCTTCACAGCTGCTCACACAGTATCATGCCCCTACAACACACCTTAGACCCTAAAATGCCCCAACACATTATGATGTCCCACAGCCAACCACACACAGCATGATGCCCCACAGTCCTCCACACACAGTATAATGCCCAAGTAAATTTAAATGACCCCAAAATTTCCACTTCTCTCCCCCTCACACAGTATTGTGACTGCACAGTTCCCAAAATTTAAGATTGTCCCACTGTATCCAGAATGGTTGGGAGGTATGATCAGTGGGGGGACACAGCAGATGGACTCCAAGAAATCAATACATTAGCCCTTATTTAGGGATGATCGAATAGTAAGATATTCGGATTCGCTACACTTGTAACTAGAGTTGAGCGATACTTTCCGATATCCAAAAGTATCGGAATCGGAATGGTATCGCCGATACCCAAAAAATATCGGCGATACCCGATACCGATACCGGAAATCCAATGTAAGTCTATGGGAACAAAATATCGGAATTAAAAAAACCCCATTCTTGCCTTGTTGGTTAATTGTACATGAAGGAAAACAACAAAGAGTAATGTAGAATGTATTGGGGAAGGTTGAGGAGACATTAAAGGCATAGATGTTTAACCCAATCAAATGGAATAGCATAAATATTTTTTTTTTTAAAGATGTTCGGATTGACGAAGAAATTGACAATGTTGTTAACGTTTTTTCTATTTTGGCAAATATGTGTATTTCACAACTTCCATGCTCTTCACCTTTTTAACTTTTGACACACTTTCTCCTTCATAATCTTCAGCAGCATCATCTTTTTCATCAAATTATTCTTCATCTTGAACTTCTTTATCTTCTTCTTAAACTTCTTGCTATTCATCTTTTTGTTAACATTACTCATATTCTTCTTATTAAACTATTATTCTTATTCATATTGTACTTCATCTTCTTCATCATATTCTTATTTGTGACAGAGAATCCTGTACTTGTAATCTGTCAAAGTATGAATTTTTCATCCTTCCGTTCTTGCTGTCACAAAAGATTTAAATTACAACAGTATTTGTCCGTGTTCAGTTTAGCCTGCAGCAGCAGGCATTTTCCAGGGGCACCACGAGGAGGAACGGACTCACCCCCATACACTGCTTAGTCTTCTTCTGCTTAGAATTTAGAGCATATATTTGCTCTTCATTTTGGTCTTATACTTCATGTTCTTCTGCTTTTTGATCTTCTGCTTATTGTTCTTAAGTCTCTTGTTCTGTATCTTGTAGTTTGTCTTAACCTTCTTAGTCCTGTTTGGTAATCTTTTATTTCTTCTTTGTGATGGTGTTTAGGCTGGTTGGCTTGATGCTCGTCGTCCTTGTGGTCGTCATCTTCTTCGGGGTGGTCATCAGGGTCGTCGTCTTCATTGTTGGAGATCCAGAGTGATTACCCAAAAAAGCATTGAAAAAATCTTCAATTTGTAAATGTAGCAGAAGGTACAAGAGTCAATGCAAGTAACGAGGACCAGCTGACTGTGCTGGAACCCGGAGGGGCAGCAGAAGGAAAAGAGCCAATGGCACAACCGAGGACCAGCTGACGTTACTGGGACACGGTTACTAAGCAGGAGGTACCTGTGCTCCAAAGCACTACCAAGGACCAGCAGACGTTGCTGGAACTCGGATACCGAGATGGAGGCACCTAGGCCAAAGGCACTGCGGAGAACCAGCTGACGGTACTGGAACCCGGACGGGTAGCAGAAGGTACAAGAGCCAATGCAAGTAACGAGGACCAGCTGACTGTGCTGGAACCCGGAGGGGCAGCAGAAGGAAAAGAGCCAATGGCACAACCGAGGACCAGCTGACGTTACTGGGACACGGTTACTAAGCAGGAGGTACCTGTGCTCCAAAGCACTACCAAGGACCAGAGACGTTGCTGGAACTCGGATACCGAGATGGAGGCACCTAGGCCAAAGGCACTGCGGAGAACCAGCTGACGGTACTGGAACCCGGACGGGTAGCAGAAGGTACCCATGGAAATTTAAGTTGACAGGCCGCGAGCCGGCAGCAGTTACCGAATCCCACAGTACTACAGTGGGTGATTGTCCTATTGTCACAACGGAAACAGCCTTTATTTGCATATCCCGCAGCACACATAGGAAGCACCTAAACTCCAAGCACCATAGAGTCGGCTAACCCGACCGCAACACGACAGGACAACTTATTGGAGGCTAAGTGACGTTTACACTGACAGGAAACAGATGGCGTGCTGTAACCAGTCTGGGCAGGAGTGAGTACCCGTGCCAATGACACTTCCGAGCAACAACTGGCGGTGTTGAAGCCCAGGGATGAGAAGACAACAGGGTGGAGGCAGCAGGACTTTTTGCCGTTCACACAGCAGGGGAACAGCTGACATTACTGAACCCCAGTAACACAGGAGCAAGTGTTGACTGTGCTAACAGCACTTCCGAGCAACAACTGGTGGTGTTGTAGCCCAGGAATGAGAAGAGAACATGGTGGAGGCAGCAGGACTTTTTGCCGTTCACACAGCAGGGGAACAGCTGACATTACTGAACCCCAGTAACACAGGAGCAAGTGTTGACTGTGCTAACAGCACTTCCGAGCAACAACTGGCGGTGTTGTAGCCCAGGAATGAGAAGAGAACATGGTGGAGGCAGCAGGACTTTTTGCCTACACACAGCAGGGGAACAGCTGACATTACTGAACCCCAGTAACACAGGAGCAAGTGTTGACTGTGCTAACAGCACTTCCGAGCAACAACTGGCGGTGTTGGAGCCCAGGGATGAGAAGAGAACATGGTGGAGGCAGCAGGACTTTTTGCCGTTCACACAGCAGGGGAACAGCTGACATTACTGAACCCCAGTAACACAGGAGCAAGTGTTGACTGTGCTAACAGCACTTCCGAGCAACAACTGGCGGTGTTGTAGCCCAGGAATGAGAAGAGAACATGGTGGAGGCAGCAGGACTTTTTGCCGTTCACACAGCAGGGGAACAGCTGACATTACTGAACCCCAGTAACACAGGAGCAAGTGTTGACTGTGCTAACAGCACTTCCGAGCAACAACTGGCGGTGTTGTAGCCCAGGAATGAGAAGAAACATGGTGGAGGCAGCAGGACTTTTTGCCGTACACACAGCAGGGGAACAGCTGACATTACTGAACCCCAGTAACACAGGAGCAAGTGTTGACTGTGCTAACAGCACTTCCGAGCAACAACTGGCGGTGTTGGAGCCCAGGAATGAGAAGAGAACATGGTGGAGGCAGCAGGACTTTTTGCCGTTCACACAGCAGGGGAACAGCTGACATTACTGAACCCCAGTAACACAGGAGCAAGTGTTGACTGTGCTAACAGCACTTCCGAGCAACAACTGGCGGTGTTGTAGCCCAGGAATGAGAAGAGAACATGGTGGAGGCAGCAGGACTTTTTGACGTTCACACAGCAGGGAACAGCTGACATTACTGAACCCCAGTAACACAGGAGCAAGTGTTGACTGTGCTAACAGCACTTCCGAGCAACAACTGGCGGTGTTGTAGCCCAGGAATGAGAAGAGAACATGGTGGAGGCAGCAGGACTTTTTGCCGTACACACAGCAGGGGAACAGCTGACATTACTGAACCCCAGTAACACAGGAGCAAGTGTTGACTGTGCTAACAGCACTTCCGAGCAACAACTGGCGGTGTTGGGAGCCCAGGGATGAGAAGAGAACATGGTGGAGGCAGCAGGACTTTTTGCCGTTCACACAGCAGGGGAACAGCTGACATTACTGAACCCCAGTAACACAGGAGCAAGTGTTGACTGTGCTAACAGCACTTCCGAGCAACAACTGGCGGTGTTGTAGCCCAGGATGAGAAGAGAACATGGTGGAGGCAGCAGGACTTTTTTGCCGTTCACACAGCAGGGGAACAGCTGACATTACTGAACCCCAGTAACACAGGAGCAAGTGTTGACTGTGCTAACAGCACTTCCGAGCAACAACTGGCGGTGTTGTAGCCCAGGGATGAGAAGAGAACATGGTGGAGGCAGCAGGACTTTTTGCCGTACAACAGCAGGGGAACAGCTGACATTACTGAACCCCAGTAACACAGGAGCAAGTGTTGACTGTGCTAACAGCACTTCCGAGCAACAACTGGCGGTGTTGTAGCCCAGGGATGAGAAGAGAACATGGTGGAGGCAGCAGGACTTTTTGCCGTTCACACAGCAGGGGAACAGCTGACATTACTGAACCCCAGTAACACAGGAGCAAGTGTTGACTGTGCTAACAGCACTTCCGAGCAACAACTGGCGGTGTTGTAGCCCAGGAATGAGAAGAGAACATGGTGGAGGCAGCAGGACTTTTTGCCGTTCACACAGCAGGGGAACAGCTGACATTACTGAACCCCAGTAACACAGGAGCAAGTGTTGACTGTGCTAACAGCACTTCCGAGCAACAACTGGCGGTGTTGTAGCCCAGGAATGAGAAGAGAACATGGTGGAGGCAGCAGGACTTTTTGCCGTTCACACAGCAGGGGAACAGCTGACATTACTGAACCCCAGTAACACAGGAGCAAGTGTTGACTGTGCTAACAGCACTTCCGAGCAACAACTGGCGGTGTTGTAGCCCAGGGATGAGAAGAGAAACATGGTGGAGGCAGCAGGACTTTTTGCCGTTCACACAGCAGGGGAACAGCTGACATTACTGAACCCCAGTAACACAGGAGCAAGTGTTGACTGTGCTAACAGCACTTCCGAGCAACAACTGGCGGTGTTGTAGCCCAGGATGAGAAGAGAACATGGTGGAGGCAGCAGGACTTTTTGCCGTTCACACAGCAGGGGAACAGCTGACATTACTGAACCCCAGTAACACAGGAGCAAGTGTTGACTGTGCTAACAGCACTTCCGATCAACAACTGGCGGTGTTGGAGCCCAGGGTCAAGGAGGATGTTTAAATACTATATCAAGTATTTTCCTTGTTACGTGTCAATTAAAAATGTCTATACTCCAAACAAGAGAAATATAACCTTTAGTACCATAAGATGATGATTTTACTTAAAAAAATATATGTAAATTAATAATTTACAAACATAAACGCATACATTAACATGTTGAAAAGCAATGCAAACCACAATTAAAATAGGTTAAATAATCTGCTATACGGTTTAAAATAAAAGCATACAAGTACATATCAGAATCCATTAATGATGGCTAAGTAACAGTATGTACACCATTTTTATTGTGTAGACAATGAATGGCTGACTTAAAAACATAATCAGCATTACAAGTTATCTTTGACATTCATAAAACTTTACATTTGGTGAATAATATCACATAAATTTTTTTAAAAATATCTAAAATTTTCATCATGTAATACTGATAATATGTCCAATCATTTATATTAACAAACAAAAAATTTAAAAAGTGCATAGTGCAGAGTGAAAACAGATATTTATGCCTGACTGTGGACTTGCAAGCATGACAACGGATAGATAAGGTATATATAGATGAGACTGCATAGCCACAGATGGTGAATGGCGATGTAATACTGTACCTCAATAAAGTGTGCGTTACTACTACATCCTTTTTTTATATAGCTTTATAAAAGGTTACATGCATGTATGGTTGCGCCTTTGTTTGGACGCACAGACTGGCTTCCTGCTGTGACGCGTTGGGTATTGGAGCGTCTGTACGTCTTATGACGCAGACTAACATTCACGGTGCGCATCGTTCATCATCGCAAGCGTTACCGACAACACAAAGGCGTTGTCATGACTGCTTTACTCAGTAAACATGCACCTATGATGAAACATACACGCATGTGCCCTATTACATAACAAGCTACAAGAAAAACGAGTGTGAGGTGTGACACAGCTGTTTTGTTAAGGTACAGTATTATATCGACATTGTACAGGTGTCGCTATTCAGTCTGATAAATAGATATCATTCACCTATTCTATCAGTTGTCGTTCTTTCAGCACCACTTACAGGTATATTTTTCTATTGTGACTATGCACTATTGACTTTACCAAGGTAATGCATGATTTTTGTTAGCGATTATCATGTTTACATGAAGGACCTTTATGATATGGGCTGTTAACTTTCTAATTAAATATGTATTTTTTAAAATGACACAAATATAAGTAATGTTGAAGAGGACTATTCCTACATGCATTGTTTGCACAATATTACAGGTGTACATCACGTCCCTTAATCAACATTGGATTATTATATTTACTTGTATGCTTTTATTTAAAAGGCAAGAACACTGAAGTATAACCTTCGCACTGCAGCAGTTGTCAAAGTTCAACCCACATTATGCACTTCCAACATTGCAGCATTTGAGTCATGATGTGAGTTGGATTTGTCTAAGCTATGGAGTGACAAGGTTGACCATCAGTATCCTATAGCATAAGTAGGCTTTTGTGTTTGCATTTGTTTTCGACATGTGCATATCTGTAATAATATGTCACAATTATTTTGTTACAGATTTGTGACAAAGACTAATCATTTTATGGTTTTAAAGTTGACGTTTCAAATGTTTACAGCTTAGAAATCAGGGTGTAGCCTCATATCTATGTGTAGCACTAGACACTTTGACATGTCATGTTTTTTTCACCATGATTAGGTAGCTAGCAGTAATTTTTGCCGGACACACAGCGGGGAACAGCAGGCGTTACTGAACCCCACAAACACATCAGCGATTGTTTTCATCTGTGCATCTAACACTTCTGAGCAGCAACTGGTGGTGTTGAAGCCCAGGGTCAAGGAGGGTGTAGGCAGAGGCCTAGTATGAGATGTTTGAAGTTGAAGTTGTAGTTAGCAGCAGTAATTTTTGCCAGACACACAGCAGGGGAACAGCAGGCGTTACTGAACCCCACAAACACATCAGCGATTGTTTTCATCTGTGCATCTAACACTTCTGAGCAGCAACTGGCGGTGTTGAAGCCCGGGTCAAGGAGGGTGTAGGCAGAGGCCTAGTATGAGATGTTTGAAGTTGAAGTTGTAGTTAGCAGCAGTAATTTTTGCCAGACACACAGCAGGGGAACAGCAGGCGTTACTGAACCCCACAAACACATCAGCGATTGTTTTCATCTGTGCATCTAACACTTCTGAGCAGCAACTGGCGGTGTTGAAGCCCAGGGTCAAGGAGGGTGTAGGCAGAGGCCTAGTATGAGATGTTTGAAGTTGAAGTTGTAGTTAGCAGCAGTAATTTTTGCCAGACACACAGCAGGGGAACAGCAGGCGTTACTGAACCCCACAAACACATCAGCGATTGTTTTCATCTGTGCATCTAACACTTCTGAGCAGCAACTGGCGGTGTTGAAGCCCAGGGTCAAGGAGGGTGTAGGCATAAAATATTGAGTTATTGCCTTGTTACGTGGCCATTGCAAATGTATGTACTTCAAACAAGAATAAATGAAGTTTTACTAGGACAATAAAATGATGAATTTCAATTCCAAGAATAGAAAAATATTTATACTTGAGAGTCCCTGTGGTTGATACCGTTTAATGGCTAACTGAAAATATGGTAACAAATTCCAAGCTTTCGAGACTACTCAGGTCTCTTCATCAGGCTAAGACTAAACAAAAAATGAAGAATCACATATTTCTACAACACAACAGGACACAGGAATAGGTAAGACAAGTGAGGGAGGGACAAGTGAGGGGATACCGGCCAAAAAATGAGACAAGGATGAATTATCAGCGCCCCACAATAAGAGAAAAAATAATGGATTTACCTGTGGCAAAACACTTTTGTATGCCCGGTCATAGCATGATGGATATGGAATTACTGGTATAAAATATAACTTCAAATATGAGAAGATACAAAGGTTTCAGAATATAAGCTCATCATGACCTTGACACTGTTAGTGATGGAATGAATAGATCACACGGATTTATGTCATTCTATATCAATTAAGGAATCTGCGTCTCTGCCCTTCCAGGGGCATGAAAACACAAAACCAGACCCCATCAGAGGGCAATAAAACTTTCTATCCTTATCTAGGAACTGTTCCAATATTTATGTTCATCCCTCTGTGATAATGACAGTTCTGCTACACGTCACTTACTTGTCTTACCTATTGCACTATTCCTGTGTCCTGTTGTGTATAGAAATATGTGATGCTTCATTTTTTGTTTTAGTCTTTGCCTGATGAAGAGACGTGAGTAGCCTCGAAAGCTTGCAATTTGTTACCATCTTTTCAGTTATCCATTAAAAGGTATCAACCACTGCGGACTCTCAAGTCTAAATATTTTTCTATCTACTGGCTAACACGGTACGAAGATACACATGTTTCCTAACTTCAAGAATAAAAATAAAGACACTGCAAATATAAACGCATATATGCACATGCCAACAAGAAATGGAACAACACACCACCCAAAAAATTGGTTACAAAATATAGTGTTGTAAATTTAAGAATAAAAGTCCATTTTTGTATTTATGAATAATGCTTAAGGAACGCTATGTTAAACCATAACATAGTGAAGACAATGGATTTTGTAATAGTCACTCATCATCATCATCATTGCAATTTAGATGTGACAGTCACAGACATTTCAATTATTTAAGTTAATAAAATCGTTACTTTGTACAGCATGTATGACATGTCCAGCATGGACTCATCAATGTGATGACACAATAATGTACGATAAAAAATAACCATTTAAAAAAAATAATGCATTGTCACAATTTAAGTGTGTGCCTGCAAGTGTAGGTGAAACAAAGGCTACGGATAGCAAAGGTATATTCTATGTCTGTATCAGACAGTGGACAGCCTCTGATGGGTAATGGCGATGTTATACTGTACGTCAATAAAGTCTGCGGCTGCAATCATGCATTTTTTGCTTGTACAGTGTTGAAGAGGGTAAAAGCATGTCTGGTTGCGCAAGGCTTTATCCGTCAACACTACCTTCCTACTGTCACGCGTAGGGTAGGGTAGCGTGTGTCAATTAGATGACTCTATAAAATGTGACGTTACGCAGCGTTATTGCGCCCTAGGGACGCCAAAAATACGACAGCAGTAATCATTTACTGTCTAATACTCCACCTATGACCAACAAAAAAAGACGTTCCCTCTTTAACAATCTACAAGACTAACAAGCATAATGGTTGACGCTGACTTTATTGAGGTACAGTATTACATCGACATTGTCCATGAGTAACTATGCACTGTGATACCTATATACCATTATTAATTTATATCTGTTGTGGTTGTTTCAACAGCACTTGCAGGTATAACTACCTATTGTCAGTATGCATGATGCACTTTCTAGATGTAATAATTTATTATTGCACATTATTACCAGGTTTAGATGCTGGCCATTTCATATATGGTGTGTGAAGTTACAGTTGGCATCAGTATGTGTATTTTATAATGTCTGTCATAAATAAAACTCGTGATGATGATGATGAGGATTTTATGATTGTACATCCATTGACTGCATTATCTTACAGGTACAGATAAAGTTCCTTAAAAAGCATTAATTGATAAGTATGAAATGTACTTTTATGCATTAATTTCAAAAAGTGAAGACTATGTTTTAGTTTTTGTTACCATTTCTAATAGACATGTGCAGATATGCGCTGTGATGACAAATTATTATTTGTCCATATTTGTCATAAAAATTTATCATTCTAGGCCTGGAAAACTTCACAATTTCCTGTTTTAAGCATAACAATCAGGGTGACGGCTCTTCCCTATTTGGAGCATGTTCGACATGGGTTTTTCTGTGCATGTGTAGGGAACAGGAGACTTCTTGCCGGACACACAGCAGGGGAACAGCTGGCGTTACTGAACCCCACTAACACTATAGCTTGTGTATTGGTCTGTGGACACGACACTTCTGAGCAGCAACTGGCAGTGTTGTAGCCCAGGGAGTAGAGTTCAGGTGGTAGAAAGATGAACATAACAGGAGACATGGATAACGTTGCGAACCAGTTATTTAATCTGAAAACGGACAGACAAATTCTGGCGAGATCCATGCCTTGTTCATTTTCAGAAAAGTAAGCCGGTCTACATTATCGGAGGATAGTCGCATGCGACGGTCTGTTAGTACACCACCTGCAGCACTAAAGACGCGCTCCGATAATACACTGGCAGCAGGGCAAGCCAGCACCTCCAATGCATACTGGCTAAGCTCTGGCCATGTATCCAGCTTAGAGACCCAAAACTTGAATGGGGAAGAGCCATCTGGGAGTACACTGAGAGGGAAAGACATGTAGTCTGTCACCATCTTACGGAAACGTTGCCTCCTGCTGACTGGAGCCGTCTCGGATGGTGTAGACATTTGTGGCGCTGCCACAAAACTTCGCCACATTTGGAACATACTGGTCTTGCCCTGTGCAGAGGCGCTGCTTGTGCTCCCTCTTGTTGCAGAGCTGTCTCCACTGCCTCGACGCACAGAGCTGCTTTGTAAAGCAGTAGCAGCAGCAGTGCTCTCGGCTGGAATGGAGAACATTATGGATTGCACCAGTGTGTCTTGGTACTCCCGCATTTTACGCTCCCGGTTCAACGGTGTGATGAGGCTTTGTAAGTTGTCCCGGTAGCGAGGGTCTAGGAGGGTGTACACCCAATAATCAGACGTGGTGAGAATGTGGGCGATGCGGCGGTCGTTTCTCAGGCACTGCAGCATGAAATCAACCATGTGCTGCAGACTCCCAACTGGCCAAGAAACGCTGTCCCCTGCAAGAGGCGTCATCTCTGCCTGCTCTGCATCACCCCACCCTCGCTCTACATACTGACTAGAGCGTTTGTGTACCTCCCTCTGGAGCGATGTCTTCCTCCTCCATTGACTCCTCCTCATCCTCCTCACAAAGTGAGCCCTGCCCAGCCCTTTGTGAGGAACCACGTTGCGCTGACTGTCCAGAAGGTGATGGAATTTGGACTCCTCATCCTCCACCTCTTCCAAAACCTCATCCCTTAGTGCTTGCAGTGTTTTTTGAAGCAGGCAGATAAGGGGGACAGTCAGGCTGACTAGTGCATCATCTGCACTCGCCATCCGCGTTGACTCATCAAACGACGCAAAACGTGGCAGATGTCCTTCATAGAGGCCCACTCAGTAGTGGTGAAGTGTGAACGGCGCAAATTGCGAGTTGATTGCGCCTGATGCAGCTGATACTCCATTACTGCTGGCTGCTGCTCACACAACCGCTCCAACATATGTAACGTGAATTCCACCTGGTGGGTACGTCACATATGATGCGATGTTCAGGAAGGCGAAATCTGCGTTGCAGAGCTGCAATGCGCGATCTGGCCATGCTGGAACGTCGCAAGTGAGCGCACTCTAGGCGGACCTTGTGCAGCAGTGCATCAAGATCCGGATAGTCCCTCAAAAAACTCTGCACGACCAAGTTGAGCACATGTGCCAGACATGGTATGTGAGTGAGGTTGCCAAGGCCCAGAGCTGCCACCAGATTTCGGCCATTGTCACACACTACCAAGCCTGGCTGGAGATTCGCTGGCAAAAACCACACGTCGCTCTCCTGCTTGATGGCATTCCAGAGCTCCTGCGCTGTGTGGCTTCGATTCCCCATGGAAATTAATTTCAGGACGGCCTGTTGACGTTTGGCCACGGCTGTGCTCATATCGGTCGCATCAGGTAAGCGTTCACGGGTCCATGTGGAGGTAGACCGTGACGGCTCCTGCAGCGATGATTCTGAGGAACTGGAGTAGGAGGAGGAGTCAATGTGGACAGACTTGATTCCTGCAATCCTTGGAGTTGGCAGAACACGTACAGCGCCACTCACAAGATCTGTACCCGGCTCCACAACATTGACCCAATGGGCAGTGAGGGAAAGGTATCGTCCCTGGCCATGGGTACTGGTCCACGCATCGGTGGTCAGGTGGACCTTGCTACTGACGGCGTTTAGTAGCGCATGTTTAATTTTTTCCCTCAACATGCTTTTGCAGACCAGGGACGGCTTGCCTGCTGAAATAAAATCGCTGGGCACATTGTATTGTGGGACTGCCATATGCCATTACTGTACGTAAACTAGTCAGTGCTCCACCAGCCTGAATTGACACATTTCAAGGGACAGGAGTTTTTGCAATGCCGCAATCAGAAGCCTGTGCTCGTGGATGGTTTGCCGAGTATGGGCCGTCTTTTAATAACCCCATGCCAATTGAAAAACCGATAGGCTGTTTTGTGGCCTGGGAGTGTGAGGATGACAGGGGAACTTGCTCTGAGGGTGGAATAAAAACTGGGTCTCCTGTACAACAGTTACAGAGGTTCCTCCAGGGCGACCTGTGAGGAAGCCGAACCCAAGCTGTGTGTGAGAACTGGAGGAAG
>JARQOD010000001.1:892055635-892093283 GCA_033576555.1 Oophaga sylvatica | reverse complement strand
TGTATTTCCTTTTTTACCTGCACTCCTCAGCTACCGAAACATAACAAACATGCAATACAATATAAGAAAATCATTCCCTCAGATATATATCAAATTACCATGGCCTGGCAAATCTCCTAATAGTGGGTTGCCAAATTAGTATGGGCAATGAATATCATTAATATATGAAGAATCATGCATATAATACAATAAACATACCACTTGCTGCGGAGAAAGCCACCCGGAGGCCAGTGAATGATGTAAGGAACGAGGAGAGGAGAGAGCAGCACACCACGCATCCCTCTCCTCGTTCCTTACATCATTCACTGGCCTCCCGGGTGTCTTTCTCCGCTACTAGTGGTATGTTTATTGTATTATATGTATATATTGTTAGTGTCCATGTATTTGAGTCATGCATGGATTTAATTTCTGTTTCTGTTGCTTCTATCCATTTATTAGCTTCTTCTTCAGGAAGTTTAGATATGTCTTCCCAAGAGGTAGGCTCATGGATTTTTCTTATACTTGTCTTGTATGAGAGACGTTTTGGTGGTTTTCCTTTGTTCTCTCTTATTGAACGTCTTGCTTCTGTGTCTGTTTGTAGTTGTGATTCTTCACTTTCAGTATTTTGTTCTTCATTAATTTCTACTTCTTTCTCATCAGATATTTCTTCTGTTCTGTCACTATTCTTTTTCTCATTTTTTGTTTCAACTGAAATCATAATGTCTTCATTTAAATCTTCAATGAATGTCGCACTGTTACTCACCGTAACTCTGTCTGTTTTGGGATCTAAGATTCTATATCCTTTGCAGTTTTTACTATATCCAATGAATATTCCTTCCATGGATCTGTTTTGAAGTTTGGAACATTTTTCTGTTGGAAGGAATATAAAAACTTTACATCCAAAAACTTTTAAATGATTGACACTTGGTTTCATACCTTGCCACAGTTCATATGGCGTTTTCTTCAGTTTTCTGGAAAAAAGTCCATTCTGTAGATATGTAGCTGTCATTGCTGCCTCACCCCAATATTTCTCTGGTAGTTTAGAATCTGTCAGCATACATCTCATCATCTCTGTTAGAGTTCTGTTTTTCCTTTGTGCACTCCATTTTGTTCAGGTGTGTATGGAACAGTTTTCTGATGTTCTATTCCTTTTTGTCTTAAGTAGTCTTCTATTCTGTGACCTGTAAATTCACCGCCATTATCACTTCTGATGACAATTGGCTTCTTTTGAAATTTGTTACTTGATCTTGTTACATAGTCTACAAGTTTATCGAAAACTTCACTTTTGTTCTTAATTATGTGACTGTGTATCTTGAGTAGTTGTCTATAAAAGTCAACATGTATCTATTGCCTCCTGATGTAGTCACTTTCATGGGTCCACATACGTCAGTATGCACCAAATCAAGTGGTCTTTCGATTTTCATCTCACTTTCTTTTGGAATAGATATCCTTGTGGCTTTGGATTTTATACAACATTCACATCTTATGGTAATTGAGCCATCTGATATCTTTAAATCTTTTGTAAATTCTTTTCTCTGTAGTTCCCTTATACTGTCCGGGTGTCTATGTCCTAGACATCTATGCCACATGTGAATACAGTTTTTGTGATCATGTGTACATACCTTCATCTGTTCCTTTGGTTTGTCAAAATGATATAATTGTTCATCTGCCTTGACTTTGGTTATCATCTTGTTTCCTGCAATAATTGCACACTCATTATCTTTGAATATTACTGTAAGTCCTTTTGCTGTTAAACGTTTCACAGATAATAATCTGCCTTCCAATTTTGGAACATACAACACATCCTGTACAAGTATCTTTGAATCTTGCCCAAACTTGTTTGAACAATTTAGCATACCTTGTCCGATACCTTGTGCGGTTATTTTGCTTCCATCTGCAAGATAAATGGCTTCTTTCT
Source organism: Oophaga sylvatica (assembly GCA_033576555.1). NCBI lineage: Eukaryota > Metazoa > Chordata > Amphibia > Anura > Dendrobatidae > Oophaga > Oophaga sylvatica. Next base: position 892,091,386 of record JARQOD010000001.1, on the reverse strand, counting down.
TATTTAAATCAAGATTAGTAAAGAAATTCTTGTCACTTGTCATATGACTCGTTGCTCCTGAATCAATAAACCAACCAAGTGATGATTTCTTGTCTGTTATTTTGAATGTGCCATTCCAATTATTCTCACACGAATCGGAAATTGTGTTTTTTACTTTCTGTGTAAGTTTTTTATATTGTAATTTTTGTTGTTCTGCTTTCCATATGGTACAGTCTTTCTTTAAATGTCCCTTTTTCTTACATCTGAAGCATTTTCTTGTCTCTTTATTATAGGGTTTTAAATTCTGTAGCTTTAAGAGCGTTTTCACTGTCCTTATCAGTAGAAGAATCATAGCTTTGTCCTTTTCTTCTCTGATATTCATCTATGAGTCTTGGTTTCACAAACTCTAATGTAATGTCAGTTTCTGGTCTCGTCTTTAGTGCATTTATTAAAGCAGTATATGAATCTGGTAAACTGCACAACAATATAGCTGCTATATGACTTTCTTTAATATCTTCACCAATAGATCTTAGCTGTGATATCACTTCCATCACTGAGAATATATGCTTCTGCATGTCACTGTCTGCACTTAGTCTCATACTGTAAAGCTTTCTTAATAAAAATAACTTGTGATTTAAGCTGGGTCTCTCATATAGCTTTCTTAATGCTTCCCACATTTCTTTTGCTGTTTCTTCATTTCTTATATGTATTAATTGAGCATCATCCACTAATAAGCTAATGGTGGCTCTCGCTTGTCTATTTTTCTTATCCCATGTCTGATTATCCTAATCAGGTCTATCTGTAGTGATTACTCCCCATAAATCATCTTTAGACAATAACATATCTACTTTGAACTTCCATAGCTGATAGTTCTCATCATTCAGTTTAGCTACTGCGAGTTTTAGCTCTGTGCTATTCATCATCTTTATATAGACTTATGTTATGTTACGGTAGCTGAGTGACAGTTAACAAAAACTTAGTCTGAACACTACCCAAGACAACCGAGCGTGCAAAACGTCTTCCCCGCTTAGGGCAGACTGAAATAGCATGAGAGGCATCACCACAGTAGAAACATAACCCATTGCGCTTTCAAAACTCATGACGCTGTGCCCCAGACACCACTCCATCACACTGCATGGGCTCAGCAGCTGGCTCACAAGGCAACACCACTCCACGCATACTTCTCCGCTCACGCAAACGTCTGTCAATTTGAATCGCTAATGACATAGAATCATTGAGACCAGAGGGGACAGGAATCCCACCATAACATCCTTTACATTATCCGACAGACCCTTCCGGAAAAGGGCCGCCAAAGCGTCGTCATTCCACTTGGTCAGGACTGCCCACCTACGGAATCTCTGACAGTATAACTCAGCGTCATCAAGCCCCTGATTTAATGCCAACAAGGCTTTTTCAGCTTGATCAGTGACATTAGGCTCATCGTACAATAACCCCAAGGCCTGAAAAAACGCATCAACATCACTCAAAACAGGATCCCCAGGTATCAGGGAAAAAGCCCAATCCTGAGGATCGCCACGCAGGAGAGAGATGATAATTTGAACCTGCTGCGCTGCGTTTCCTGAGGACTTAGATTTTAAGGCAAGAAACAATTTACAATTATTTTTGAAATTCTGAAACTTAGCTCGATCCCCTAAAAACAAATCTGGCATGGGAATCCTAGGTTCCACAACAGGCAACCCAGCAAGATAGATAGCAATACTCCGAACCTCAGTGGCAAGCTGATCCACACGGCCAGACAACTGTGCAAACTCCATTGGGAGAAAAGATCCTCCCCAGCACCCAGAGATACAGAGGGAAAAAAAAATGCAACAAACAGAAAAATATCTCTGACAACTTTTCTTCCTTCAAAATATTTTTTCCCTTCTGTGAGTACCATATAATTTTTATGGCCGGTGATACTGTTATGTTTCGGTAGCTGAGGAGTGCAGGTAAAAAAGGAAATACACCAGAGCAGTTGGAATCTATGAGATTGCAGTACCCTGACTAACCACCGCAACTAGAGGCAGCCGTGGAGCGTTCCTACGTTGGTCCTAGACGCCTCGTCACAGCCTGAGAAACTAACTACACCTAAAGATAGAAATAGGAAAGCTATCTGCCCCGGAGCAGAACCCCAAAGATAATAGAAAGCCCCCAAACATGTAATGGCGGTTAGACAAGAGGAAATACTGACACAGAAAGAAAATAGTATGAGCAAACGCTGGGGCCCAAACTATCTAAATAGAAAAGGATAGGAAGGGTACTTACTGCAATCTCAGAAAACCCTGAAAAAACACCAACTCTACTAATTTCAAAATCACCTGAGATCACACGACCTCTACCACCTAAATTAGTTCTCTGGTGTCAAAAACAAAACAGCAGCCACTGAAAAAAAACTGGAAAAAGCAAAAGTACAAAACACAGTGGCTGGACTAAACTGAGAGGGCAAAAGCCCCCGGAGGGGACCCTGAAGGCCCCCACAGAAGTGCAGGACAAAATGCAAAAATATAGCAAAAACACAAAATAAGAAATTGTCTTATCTGATAGCAGGAGATGCAGACACGACACAGCAGGCTACAAGGGAAACTGGAAAGAAGGATTCAGACCAGAACAATTGATCACCGGCAACCCTGATGGGAAAATGACTCCCTTACATAAGACCAATCAGTAACACCTGATTCCCAGTCCTCACAATCCTCACTAGTACCGCTTGTAACCACCAGAGGGAGCCTCTGCTCAGAACTCATCTCAAACCCATTCACAACAGACTTACTTGTTTAGAGAGTTGTACTGAAGAATTCTTGAGGAGGGGTCACCGAACCCTCATTTGAGCAACCAGGTCGGTCAGGATGAGTTCTATGATACGCACGGATAAGTCTCCTAGCATGGATGTCCGAAGCAAACACCCAAGAATTGTCTTCCTGACCATAACCTCTCCATTTAACCAAATACTGGAGTTTCCGTCTAGAAAAACGAGAATCCAATATTTTCTCAACCACATACTCCAGATTGCCCTCAACCAAAACAGGGTCAGGAGGCACAGCAGCAGGAACCACTGGCTCAACAAACCTCTTCAACAAGGACTTGTGGAACACGTTATGGATCTTAAATGTCCCTGGAAGAAGCAAACGAAAAGAAACAGGATTAATAATCTCCATGATCTTATAAGGTCCAATGAACCTAGGCTTAAATTTAGGAGATGCTACTCTCATAGGAATATTCTTTGTGGACAACCAGACCAAGTCCCCCACTTTAAACCGAGGACCATCAGTCCTATGCCGGTTAGCAAACCGCTGGGCCTTCTCCTGAGAGAGGGACAACCTCTCCACTACCTGTCCCAAATCTGCTGCATACGCTCAACAACAGAGTCAACACCTGGACAGACAGAAGCCTCCGTCTGTCCTGAAGAAAATCGAGGGTGAAACCCAGAATTACAGAAAAACGGAGACATCAAAGTGGCAGAGCTAGCCCTATTATTAAGAGCAAACTCAGCCAAAGGCAAAAAAGAGACCCAGTCATCCTGATCAGCAGACACAAAGCATCTTAGATAAGTCTCCAATGTCTGGTTTGTTCTCTCAGTTTGACCATTGGTCTGAGGATGAAATGCCGAGGAGAAAGACAATTGAACACCCAGTTTAGAACAAAAAGTCCTCCAAAATCTGGAAACAAACTGGACTCCTCTGTCAGACACAATGTTCTCAGGAATGCCGTGTAAACGAACCACGTGCTGAAGGAACAACGGCACCAATTCAGAGGAGGAAGGCAACTTAGGTAATGGCACAAGATGTATCATCTTGGAAAACCTATCACAAATTACCCAGATGGTGGTCATTCTCTGAGAAACAGGAAGTTCGGAAATGAAATCCATAGAGATATGGGTCCATGGTCTCTTGGGCACAGGCAATGGCATCAACAAACCACTAGAGCGAGAGCAAGGCTTGGAGCGAGAGCAAGTCCCGCAGGACTGCACAAATTCCCTGACATCGCGAGACAAGGTAGGCCACCAAAAGGACCGACTAACCAAGTCTCTGGTACCAAAAATTCCGGGATGCCCAGCCAATGCGGAACAATGAATCTCAGACATCACACTCTTTTTCCATTGGTCCGGGACAAACAATTTTCCAACAGGGCAGCGCTCGGGCCTATCCTCCTGACACCCCTCCAGAGCAAGTCTCAAATTGGGCGACATGGCGGAAAGAACTACACCCTCCTTCAAAATAACAGAGGGATCAGATAGCTCAGGAGAGTCCGCAAGGAAACTCCTCGAGAGGGCATCCGCCTTAACATTCTTAGTGCCAGGAAGAAAGGAAACCACAAAATTAAAACGTGTGAAAAACAAGGCCCACCTGGCCTGTCTAGGATTGAGTCGCTTGGCAGATTCCAGATAGACCAGATTCTTATGGTCCGTAAGGACCACCACCTGATGTTTGGCTCCCTCCAGCCAATGTCTCCACTCTTCAAAAGCCCACTTCATGGCCAATAACTCCCGATTACCCACGTCATAATTACGTTCAGTAGGAGAAAATTTTCGAGAGAAAAAGGCACAAGGGTTACTTTTAGAGGTCTCTGGATCTTTTTGGGACAAAACGGCACCTGCCCCAATTTCAGAGGCATCAACCTCCACCTGAAATGGCAGAGAAACATCAGGCTGCCGTAGAACAGGAGCAGAAGTGAATCTCTGCTTAAGTTCCTGAAACGCAGAGACTGCCTCAGGAGGCCAATTCACCACATCAGAACCCTTTCTGGTCAAATCAGTTAATGGTTTAACAATAACCGAGAAATTACCAATAAATTTACGATAAAAATTGGCAAAACCCAAAAATCTCTGAAGAGCCTTTAATGAAGTAGGTTGGACCCAATCACAGATGGCCTGAACCTTGACCGGGTCCATTTCAATAACAGATGGGGACAAAATGAATCCCAGAAATGAGATCTTCTGTACGCCAAAAAGACACTTTGATCCCTTCACATACAGAGCATTCTCTCTCAAAATCTGGAACACAGCTCGAACATGTCTCACATGAGAGTCCCAGTCATTAGAAAAAATCAAGATATCATCCAAATAAACAATCAGAAACTTGTCCACAAAATCCCTGAAAATGTCATTCATGAAGGACTGGAAGACAGAAGGAGCATTAGTGAGCCCAAAGGGCATCACAAGGTACTCAAAATGCCCTTCAGGGGTATTAAATGCCGTCTTCCATTCATCCCCGTGCTTAATGCGAATAAGGTTATATGCCCCCCTGAGGTCAAGCTTGGTAAACCAAGTAGCGTTTTTCACCCTGGAAAACAGATCAGAGATCAAGGGTAAAGGATATTGATATTTCACAGTAATATTGTTCAAGAGACGATAATCAATACACGGCCTTAATGAACCATCTTTTTTGGCCACAAAGAAAAAACCGGCACCTAAGGGTGAAGAGGATGGTCTGATATGACCCTTCTCCAATGATTCCTTGATATAAGACCGCATAGCGTCATGTTCAGGTACAGACAAGTTAAAAAGGCGACCTTTAGGAATTTACTACCTGGCACTAATTCAATAGCGCAGTCATAGCTCCTATGGGGAGGTAAGGATGCAGATTTACTTTCGCTAAACACATCAGAAAAATCAAACAAAAAGTCAGGAACATCCTCAGCCTGGGGGGAGGCAGAAAAAACAGGAGTATTGGTATTAACACATTGGCAGCCCCAACTGGTTACAGACACAGATTTCCAATCCAAAACAGGATTATGAGACTGTAACCAAGGGAAACCCAGCACTATAATGTCATGCAGATTATATAGAACAAAAAATTTGCAGCACTCCTGGTGATCAGGTTCAACCCTCATTATCACCTGAGTAGAAAACTGGGGTTTATTCTCAGCCAAAGGGGTAGAATCGATCCCCAGTAAAGGAATAGACTTCTGTAGGGGTATCAAGGGAAACCCACAACGTTTAGCAAAATCATAATCCATCAGGTTAATAGCTGCTCCAGAATCAACGAAAGCCTGAGCAGAAAATGAGGACAGAGAGCATATCAGAGTGACAGTTAACAAAAACTTAGTCTGAACACTACCCAAGACAACCGAGCGTGCAAAACGTCTTCCCCGCTTAGGGCAGACTGAAATAGCATGAGAGGCATCACCACAGTAGAAACATAACCCATTGCGCTTTCAAAACTCATGACGCTGTGCCCCAGACACCACTCCATCACACTGCATGGGCTCAGCAGCTGGCTCACAAGGCAACACCACTCCACGCATACTTCTCCGCTCACGCAAACGTCTGTCAATTTGAATCGCTAATGACATAGAATCATTGAGACCAGAGGGGACAGGGAATCCCACCATAACATCCTTTACATTATCCGACAGACCCTTCCGGAAAAGGGCCGCCAAAGCGTCGTCATTCCACTTGGTCAGGACTGCCCACCTACGGAATCTCTGACAGTATAACTCAGCGTCATCAAGCCCCTGATTTAATGCCAACAAGGCTTTTTCAGCTTGATCAGTGACATTAGGCTCATCGTACAATAACCCCAAGGCCTGAAAAAACGCATCAACATCACTCAAAACAGGATCCCCAGGTATCAGGGAAAAAGCCCAATCCTGAGGATCGCCGCGCAGGAGAGAGATGATAATTTGAACCTGCTGCGCTGCGTTTCCTGAGGACTTAGATTTTAAGGCAAGAAACAATTTACAATTATTTTGAAATTCTGAAACTTAGCTCGATCCCCTAAAAACAAATCTGGCATGGGAATCCTAGGTTCCACAACAGGCAACCCAGCAAGATAGATAGCAATACTCCGAACCTCAGTGGCAAGCTGATCCACACGGCCAGACAACTGTGCAAACTCCATTGGGAGAAAAGATCCTCCCCAGCACCCAGAGATACAGAGGGAAAAAAAAAAAAAAATGCAACAAACAGAAAAATATCTCTGACAACTTTTCTTCCTTCAAAATATTTTTTCCCTTCTGTGAGTACCATACAATTTTTATGGCCGGTGATACTGTTATGTTACGGTAGCTGAGGAGTGCAGGTAAAAAAGGAAATACACCAGAGCAGTTGGAATCTATGAGATTGCAGTACCCTGACTAACCACCGCAACTAGAGGCAGCCGTGGAGCGTTCCTACGTTGGTCCTAGACGCCTCGTCACAGCCTGAGAAACTAACTACACCTAAAGATAGAAATAGGAAAGCTATCTGCCCCGGAGCAGAACCCCAAAGATAATAGAAAGCCCCCAAACATGTAATGGCGGTTAGACAAGAGGAAATACTGACACAGAAAGAAAATAGTATGAGCAAACGCTGGGGCCCAAACTATCTAAATAGAAAAGGATAGGAAGGGTACTTACTGCAATCTCAGAAAACCCTGAAAAAACACCAACTCTACTAATTTCAAAATCACCTGAGATCACACGACCTCTACCACCTAAATTAGTTCTCTGGTGTCAAAAACAAAACAGCAGCCACTGAAAAAAAACTGGAAAAAGCAAAAGTACAAAACACAGTGGCTGGACTAAACTGAGAGGGCAAAAGCCCCCGGAGGGGACCCTGAAGGCCCCCACAGAAGTGCAGGACAAAATGCAAAAATATAGCAAAAACACAAAATAAGAAATTGTCTTATCTGATAGCAGGAGATGCAGACACGACACAGCAGGCTACAAGGGAAACTGGAAAGAAGGATTCAGACCAGAACAATTGATCACCGGCAACCCTGATGGGAAAATGACTCCCTTACATAAGACCAATCAGTAACACCTGATTCCCAGTCCTCACAATCCTCACTAGTACCGCTTGTAACCACCAGAGGGAGCCTCTGCTCAGAACTCATCTCAAACCCATTCACAACAGACTTACTTGTTTAGAGAGTTGTACTGAAGAATTCTTCTGCATTCACCAGGGTCTTGCTGAGAGTTTCAGTGTCCTGGGTATCTGGTAGTCTTGGTGCTTGGGATCTGTGGTGTCTGGAATTCTCTGGTGTCTGGATTCTCTGGTGTCTGGGTGTCTGTGTGTCTGGCCCATAACCTGTTGCACAGCTTCTGAATCGACACCTTTGCAGTAGAAAACTTCACAGAGCAGGCTGCATAGGATAACAAGCTTTTACTTGTAACAACATGAGGTAAAGGAAGAATGCACAGTCATTTTAGCATTGCATCAGTAAAACAGGAACAAAACGAAAGTGAAACTTCAAGTGAGACTATTTCTTATACAATACATTAAACAGAAGGAAACGTTACACAACATCGCCATCTACTGTGAGGCCAGCATAAAGTCCTCCTTTCACTTATAATAAGTCCTAATCTGTTGCATATGCCAACATGCTGCTCCACACCAGAAATTTCCCCCTTCTCACTGGCAGGCAGCCCAATAATCAGCTCTGCTGCTCCACACCAGAAATTTCCCCCTTCTCCCTGGCAGGCAGCCCAATAATCAGCTCTGCTGCTCCACACAAGAAATTTCCCCCATATCACTGGCAGGCAGCCTAATAATCAGCTCTGCTGCTCCACACAAGCAATTCCTCCCCTGTGACTGGCAGGCAGCCTAATGACCAGCGCTGCTGCACACAAAAAATTCCTCCACTGTCACTACACACTAAGTGTACAGCTAATCGCTATCTGCACAAGCAGTGAATTATTGTTTTTACCCTGCCTAACGCTCTCCCTGCTGAGAACCAGCGGCAGCAACCTCTCCCTACACTAAGATCGGCAGAAGTAAAATGGCGGTCGGCGGTTGAGGGATTTTATATTCACTGTGACGCCACACAAAGCCAGCTAATCACTGCAATGGCCTTCTTTAAGATGGTGCTGGCCGCTGCCCATGTCATCACGTTGCCCACAGTCTGCGTCCTTGCTCATTGGCCGAGAAAAGGCCCTCAAAGTATTATGGGAAAACCGACTTTGGCGCAATGGTCGCCGAACACGTGGCCAACCTCACGCTATGGTCGGGTTTCGCTCGGCGAAACCCGACTTTGGCGAAAGTCGGTGTTTTTTGAAATTGACCGACCTGTTTCGCTTAACCCTATATATAGTATAGTGAAAAAATTGTAAATCTCCGTATATATTTCTGGAGTCACAAAGACGCTCTCAGGCTCAGTATGGATTAAACAGGAATATAAAAAGCTGAAAAAGGGTTCTGTATCACAAGCGTACAGCTGTATACAGTGTAGGGGTAATTGTAAATCTCCGTATATATTTCTGGAGTAACACACAGACTATCACAGGCTCAGTATGGATTAGACCAGAATATAAAAAGCACAAAAAGGGTACTGTATCAGAAGATACCAGGAGTATATAGTATAGAGGAAAATTGTCTAGGGATAATTATAAATCTCTGTATATATTTCCAGAGTCAGACACAGACTCTCACAGGCTCACTATGAATTAGACCAGAATACAAAAAACTGAAAAAGGGTAATGTATCACAAGCGTAAAGCTGTATACAGTGTTGGGGTAATTTTAAATCTCCGAATATATTTCAGGAGTAACACACAGACTATCACAGGCTCAGTATGGATTAGACCAGAATATAAAAAGCACAAAAAGGGTACTGTATCAGAAGATACCAGGAGTATATAGTATAGAGGAAAATTGTAAATATCCGTATAGATTTCCGGAGTCACACTGTTAAGGTCTGCGGAACGCACCAAATATATGATGTAAAGAGGTGCGCTCGCAGCCCGGGTCCACCGTGCATGCGGAGCCTGCTGCTAGTAAAATGGTGCAAGAAGCGAACTCTGTTATCCCGCAGAGTCGCCAAAATAAACACCGTAACACGCTGTGGCAATATGTGCGAACTCTGTTATTCCACAGAGCCGCTAGAAGGAGTGCCGCAGCGCTTTATGGCTATGTGTGCGAACTCACTTAACACCACTGAGTTTCAAAATAAACACGCTAGGGCGCTGTCTAGCATTGAAAGCGAACCCTGTTACGTCACAGAGCCACTGAGACAAACTTCTGTGTCCTGTCAAGCACCCAGGTACACAGTTGACTGCTTAGCGAACATAGAACGTGATCATGCGCTAATGTCCTCGCGTGAGACACCCGCAAACTATGGCGTCTGAACGCCAGGCCCTGAATACGGCAATCAAACTCCTCACCGGTTATGCCGATAATCTAGGACATCTAGGACACCGACCCTGACCAGCTAGCATACCAAACTCCTCACTGATTAAGTCTGTATTCTAGGGGCTTATTTCAGTCGGGCCCTAACCACACACACGCATGACCACACTGGCGCAAAGCATATGACGATTGATACTAGCACATGGCGGCCCAGCCATGCTACCCTTTTATAGTAACAGCTACAAGACCTGCCAGAAACAAGGACCAATGAAACTTGTTCCAGAACACCAGTAGTCACAGGACCTTCCTGGCGGACCAATAGGAGCTGCTGCAGTACCTGAGCATGTGACCCCTGATCTCCAATGAGAGATCTCACTTTGGGCATGCTAAGAAGGGGAAAACAAGGACTTTGTCCTAAAGACGTCTGCTCGCCGCTAACCAGTACTGGCCACAATAGCAGAGCCTGGAGGAGCAGCAGTAATCCTCTTCACACTGTTAGACTGGGTGAGATGCTGGGACCGACATCTAAGCTGAGCAGGCTCCACTGCGGATGGAGATGAATGGGGGACAGCAGCGGAACTGGTTCGAGACTCCCTTGTGCAGCAGCGGGAACTCGAACCCTAACATTACCCCCCTCCTAGGGCCCCCCCTTCTTTGGGCCTCGCTGCGCTCAAAGGCAGCGATGAGCTGCGGAGCGTGAACATGCTCGGCAGGCTCCCAGGACCTATCCTCAGACCCATAACCCCTCCAATCCACCAAATAAAATTTTTTGCCTCGTACCACCTTGCACCCAACAATGGCGTTCACCTCATGATCATCGGTAGATGATCCCGACGTCCTGGCAGATGACTCGGAAAACCGGGAAATGGTCACGGGTTTCAGGAGGGACACGTGAAAGGTGTCAGTGATACCAAGGCGAGGCGGAAGGGCTAGGCGGTAAACCACCGGGTTTACCTACTCAAGAACTTTAAAGGGACCCAAAAAGCGAGGTGCCAACTTGGTGGACTCTACACGTAGCCTGATGTTTCGGGCAGAGAGCCACACTAGGTCACCCGACGCAAATGTAGGAGCGGGGCTTTCTCTATTTGGAGGCCTAAATGGCATCCTGGGTGTGGTCCCAAATGTCCCGTGCCTCCACAGCCAAGTCTGCCACCCTGGAATCGGCGGAAGACACGGGCATGGGCACTGGTACCCGCGGATGCTGACCGTAGTTCAGGAGGAATGGGGTCTGTCCGGTGGAGTCAGCCACAGCATTATTTAGAGCGAACTCAGCCCACGGTAGCAAGGATGCCCAGTCATCCTGCCTGGCAGAGACAAAATGTCGCAAGTATGTGACCAAGGTCTGGTTGGCCTCTCTCTACCAACCCATTCATCTCGGGATGGTATGCAGAGAGAGAGATTCAACTCAATGCTGAGTAAACGACACAGCTCTCTCCAGAACCGAGACGAAAACTGGGGACCTCAATCACTGACAATTTTGTCTGGCATACCGTGTAGGCGGAAAATATGCCTAATGAATAATGCTGCCAAGACCCGTGCAGACAGTAACCGTGGTAACGGCACCAAGTGCACCATTTTGGAGAAGTGGTCGGTTATCACCCAGATGATGGTGCAGCCACGAGACTTGGGTAAGCCCACCACAAAATCCATCCCGACCATCTCCCAGGGCCTGTCTGCTACCGGTAAAGGAAAGAGTAACCCAGCTGGCCGCTGTCGAGGAGACTTATTCTGGGCGCAGGAGATGCACGCCTGAATGTATTCCCTGATATAACGGACCATATGTGGCCACCAGTATGTCCTCGCCAGCAACTCAGATGTCCTCTTTGCCCCAAAATGTCCACCCACCCTGGACGAGTGTGCCCAAGAGAGTACCTCCGGTCGCAAATTGATGGGCACAAAAGTCTTGCCCGGAGGCACAGACTCAAGCGAAACCGGGGCCACAGTTCTTAGGCTCTCTGTGGGGACAATCAGCCGAGGCTCCTCCTCCACCTCCTCAGAGGACACCACGGAGCGAGACAGAGCATCAGCACGAATGTTCTTCTCCCTTTAAAAATGTGGAGGGTGAAATGGAACCGAGAGAAGAACAGGACCATCTGCCTGACGGGAATTAGCCGCTGGGCGGTCTGTAAATAGACCAAATTTTTGTGGTCAGTGAACACTTGGAAGGGAAAGCGAGCCCCCTCCAGGAGATGTCTCCACTAGGAAAAGGCCAACTTCATGGCTAGCAACTCCCTATCCCCAATGGAATAATTCATCTCCGCTGGTGTGAAGGTCTTGGAGAAGAAGAAGCAAGGATGTTTACGACCTTGAGCATCCTTTTGAAAAAGGACTGCTCCAGCACCAACGGACGAGGCATCTACCTCCAATATAAAAGGCTTATCAACCTCGGGACGATGTAGGATAGGAGCGCTAGCAAAATGGGACTTGATTAAAGTAAAGGCCTTGGAGACCTTCTCTGACCACAATTTGGGATTGGCTCCTTTCTTGGTGAGGGCTACCAAGGGAGCAACCAAAGTAGAGAAGTGGGGAATGAATTGGCGATAGTAATTAATGAACCCCATAAAGAGCTGCACCGCTTTAAGAGAGTGGGGTTCTTGCCAATCCATTACAGCCTGTAGTTTGGCAGGATCCATAGCCAATCCCTGAGTGGAGATGATATAGCCCAGGAATGGCAAAGACTCCTGCTCAAACACACACTTCTCCAACTTCGCATATAAGGAATTTGCCCGCAAGAGGTCGAAGACCCTGCAAACATCTCTCCGGTGGGTGTCCATATCTGGAGAAAAGATGAGAATGTCATCCAGATAGACTACCACAGAGGTGGCAAGCATGTCCCGGAAGATGTCATTTACGAAATCTTGGAAGACGGCTGGAGCATTACAGAGCCCGAAGGGCATCACAAGATATTCATAATGTCCATCTCTGGTATTGAACGCCGTCTTCCATTCGTCCCCCTCACGGATGCGGATCAGGTTATAGGCACCACGAAGATACAGCTTAGTAAATACCCTTGCCCCCGGAGCCTATCAAAGAGCTCAGATATTAGGGGCAAAAGATATTTGTTCTTAACGGTAATGGCATTGAGACCCCTATAGTCTATACACGGTCGTAATTCTCCATTCTTCTTCTGCACGAAGAAAAATCCTGCCCCTACTGGTGACACTGACTTCCTAATAAACCCTCTTGCCAGATTTTCCTGGATGTATTGTGACATGGCCTCCGTCTCAGGAAGAGAGAGAGGATACACTCTTCCCTGAGGGGGCTCCGTTCCAGGCAAGAAGGTCTATAGGACAGTCATAGGGGCGATGAGGCGGAAGAGTCTCCGCTGCCTTTTTGGAGAATACGTCCGCGTATGACCGATAAACCTTGGGAAGAGAATCAAGATCTATGGGTATCTCCGTTGTGGAAACCTGAACATCCTCTCTGAGACATCTGTCTCTGCAATGATTACCCCAACCCAGTATTCTCCCAGAGGACCACTCAATATGGGGAGAGTGGTGGCAAAGCCAGGGTAATCCCAACAAAACCTCATCTATACCCTCAGGAAGAACAAAAAGGGATATATTCTCCTGATGTGAAGGAGACATAGACAGAGGAAGAGAGACAGTCTGGTGGGTGATTTGTGAGGGCAGGATTGCTCCATTCAACACTCTCACCGATATTGGCTCGGCGAGCGTCACCAGCGGTATGGAATGGCGAGAGGCAAAGGAGGAGAACATAAAATTCCCCTCTGCCCCAGAGTCCACACAAAGCTTGGCGGGAAGAGTCGATGAACCTAGAGAGATTAACCCTTTAAGGAGCACTTTCGGAGCAAAATCCCTCGCGTCTAATGACCCTGCACCCATGGTCATGGAACATGACCGTTTACTCATTCGCTGGGGACATCGGTTGGCATAATGTCCTGGCTGCTGACACACTCTACAGACCACGGATACTCGAGTGGTCCGAGACTTAGATCCCACTCGAGTAGTCTCCACGGTCTCTGGGGAGTCGGACGCCCGAACGGGAAATTCCAGAGGTTTGGCAAAGGTGGGTGCCAGCCGAAACCTCTGCCTACACTGGATCCACTCTAACCTCCGCTCGTGAAAATGGAGGTCGATGCGGGTAGATATAGAAATGAGTTTCTCTAGTGTGGCAGGAATCTCCCTGGTAGCCAAAGCGTCCTTTACATGGTCTGCCAGTCCTCTCCAGAACACTGGAATAAGAACTTTATCTGGCCACTCTAATTCAGAGGCCAAAGTCAGAAATTGGACTGAGAACTGGCTGACCATGGACAAGCCCTGTGACATTGCCAGCATTTGGAGTGCCGTATCGTGCGTGACCTTAGGTCCTAAAAATACCTTTTTCTGAGCCTCCAAAAACCGAGGAGCACTCGGCACCACATGATCGTCGCGCTCCCACAGTGGTGTTGCCCACTCCAACGCTCTGCCTGATAGTATAGACAGTACAAAACCCACTTGTGCCCGATCCGTGGGGAAACATGCAGCCAGAAGCTCGAGCTGTATAGAGCACTGACTCACGAATCCCCGACATTGCTTGCTGTCACCGGCAAACTTGTCAAGAAGCGGGAGGTGGGATAATGAAGGGGCAGAGGTGGCAGAGGACAAACTGGCTGCAGCCACGCTAGCAGCCTGAACAGCGACTGCGGTAACATCCACAGCTGAGGTTGTGTGCTCAAGAGCCGCCAACCTACCCTCCAGCTGCTGGATGTACTGCAGTAGACGCTGGTCATCTGCCATTTTACTAGCCAGACCCTGGCGCTAGTATTATGTTAAGGTCTGCGGAACGCACCAAATATATGATGTAAAAAGGTGCGCTCGCAGCCCGGGGTCCACCGTGCAGGCGGAGCCTGCTGCTAGTAAAATTGCGCAAGAAGCGAACTCTGTTATCCCGCAGATCGCCAAAATAAACGCCGTAACGCGATGTGGCAATATATGCGAACTCTGTTATTCCACAGAGCCGCTAGAAGGAGTGCCACAGCGCTATATGGCGATGTGTGCGAACTCACTTAACACCACTGAGTCGCAAAATAAACACGCTAGGGCGCTGTCTAGAGTTGAAAGCGAACCCTGTTACGTCACAGAGCCGCTGAGACAAACTTCTGTGTCCTGTCAGGCACCCAGGTACACAGTTGACTGCTAAGTGAACATAGAACGTGATCATGCGCTAATGTACTCGCGGGAGACACCCGCAATCTATGGCGTCTGAACGCCAGGCCCTGAATACGGCAATCAAACTCCTCACCGGTTATGCCGGTAATCTAGGGCATCTAGGACACCGACCCTGACCAGCTAGCATACCAAACTCCTCACCGATTAAGTCGGTATTCTAGGGGCTTATTTCAGCCAGGCCCTAACCACACACATGTATGACCACACTGGCACAAAGCATATGACGATTGATACTAGCGCATGGCGGCCCAGCCATGCTACCCTTTTATAGTAACAGCTACAGGACCTGCCAGAAAAAATGACCAATGAAACTTGTTCCAGAACACCAGTAGTCACAGGACCTTCCTGGCAGACCAATAGGAGCTGCTGCAGTACCTGAGCATGTGACCCCTGATCTCCAATGAGAGATCTCACTCTGGGCATGCTCAGAAGGGGAAAACAAGGACTTTGTCCTAAAGACGTCTGCTCGCCGCTAACCAGTACTTGCCACAATAGCAGAGCCTGGAGGAGCAGCAGTAATCCTCTTCACGCTGTTATACTGGGCGAGACGCTGGGACCGATGTCTAAGCTGAGCAGGCTCCACTGCGGACGGAGATGAATGGGGGACCGCAGCAGAACTGGTTCGAGACTCCCCTTGTGCAGCAGTGGGAACTCGAACCCTAACACACACACACAGACGCTTCCAGGCTCAGTATGGATTAGATCAGAACATAAAAAGCTGAAAAAGGGTACTGTATCAGAAGCGTACAGCTGTATACAGTGTTGTGGTAATTTTAAATCTCAGTATATATTTCCAGAGTAACACACAGACGCTCACTCAGTATGGATTAGACCAGAATATAAAAATCAGAAAAACGGTACTGTGTCAGAAGATACCAGGTGTATACAGTATAAGGGGAAAATTGTAAATTTCTGTATATATTTCCGGAGTCACACACAAACTCTCTCAGGCTCAGTATGGATTAGACCAGAATATAAAAAGCCAAAAAGGGTACTGTATCACCAGATACCAGGTGTACATAGTATAGTGAAAAAATTGTAAATCTCCGTATATATTTCAGGAGTCACACACAGACGCTCTTAGGCTCAGTATGGATTAGACAAGAGTATAAAAAGCTGAAAAAGGTCAATGTATCACAAGCATACAGTGTAGGGGTAATTTTAAATCTCCGTATATACTTC
The DNA here is from genome assembly GCA_033576555.1 of Oophaga sylvatica. Classification (NCBI taxonomy): domain Eukaryota; kingdom Metazoa; phylum Chordata; class Amphibia; order Anura; family Dendrobatidae; genus Oophaga; species Oophaga sylvatica. Next base: position 892,075,010 of record JARQOD010000001.1, on the reverse strand, counting down.
CGGAGTAACACACAGATGCTCACAGGCTCAGTATGGATTAGACCAGAATATAAAAAGCAGAAAAAGGGTACTGTCTCACTAGATACCAGGTGTATATAGTATAGCGAAAAAATTGTAAATCTCCGTATATACGGTGTGGGAAAAAATAAACTCTCGGTAACTGTGCAGAAAAAAAGAATAAAAGTATTACTGCCATGTAAAAAGCAGTCTGCACAGCAGTGTACACACACAGCAATACAGCTAGCAGGCAGCCTATTAACCACCGCTGCTGCACACAAGAAAAATCCTTCCCTGTCACTGGCAGGCAGCCTAATAACCAGCACTGCTGCACACAACAAAATCCTCCCCTGTCACTGCACACTAACTGTACAGCACAATTGCTATCAGCACAAGCACAGAATCACTTTTCTTTCCTGCCTAACTCTCTCCCTTCTGAGAAACAGCGGCAGCAACCTCTCCCTATGCTAAGATCGACAGAAGTTCAATGGCGGTCGGCCGTCAGGGCTTTTATAGCCACTGTGATGCCACACAAAGCAAGCCAATCACTGAAATGCCCTTCTCTAAGATGGTGATGGCCGCTGCCCATGTCATCTCGTTGCCCACAGTGTGCGTCCTTGCTCATTGGCTGAGAAAAGGCGCCTGCAAGCATTATGGGAAAACCGACTTTGGCGCTCGGGTTGACGACCACATGGCCGACTTTACTCTATGGTCGGCTTTCGTTTGGCAAAACCCGACTTTGGCGAAAGTCGGCGATTTTTGAATCTGACCGACCTGTTTCGCTCAATTCTAGTAGTAAAGATTCCCCTAGAGTCGAATATAAGATTAATTTTGTGTACCAATTCTTCAACTATTCACAACAGTACCCTTTTCTGGTTGCTGACAAATGTAACCTCTTTAACCCCTTTCTGCCATCAGACGTACTATTCTGTCCATGTACCCTGCGACTTAATTCCCATGGACGGAATAGTACGTCATATACAATCAGCTGCGCTCCCGGGGAAGCGCAGCTGATCGCGGCCGGGTGTCAGCTGATTATCACAGCTGACACCTGGCACTATGTGCCAGGAGTGGTCACGGACTGTTCCCGGCATTTTGACCCCCGGCACACTGCGATCAAAGATGATTGCAGTGTTCTGGCCGTACAGGGAAGTATCGCGCAGGGAGGGGGTTCCCTGCGTGCTTCCCTGAGACCCTCAGAACAATGCGATGTGATCGCGCTGTTCTGAGGGCCTCGTCCCTGCAGGACCTCGGATCCAAGATGGCCGCTGGGTCCTTCTGGGTCCTTCAGAGAGGCAGCTTCCTCAGTGCCTGCTGAGAGCAGGCGCCGAGAAAGCCTGCAGCACTGCCTGTGAGATCGCCGATCTGACACAGTGCTGTGCACAGTGTCAGATCAATAATAACAATAAGCAGAGAAATAAAAATAATTCACAAATAAAAATTGGTATCTATTAATTAAATTGCTCTGCAAAAAAGATGAATGGCAGACCATTCGGTATAGTAAAATAAAAATATTTTTTTCCCAAGATTAAAAATTAAAATTAAATAAATAACGAAAATAGATAAAATTAAAGTAAAAAACCTTTATTAATAGTGGTTATAACCCAGTACATAAAATACACACAATGTAATTTTACATAAATGGTCCAAAAAATACACTATAGGTAAAAAACAGCAGAAAATCCTTTTAGGAGATAATACTCTAAATCCTTGTGCAAAATACAATAAATAAAAATAATAATAATAATGGGCACTATGTAGTGAAATAATATACAATAAAAAATAAAAGTATGTGCAAAATTTCACAACACTACAATATAAAATAAACACAGTGGGTGTTATAATATTTATATATATAAAAGATAAGAAGTGCAACAATTATATGTAAAGGAATACTACTTACCGTATATATATAAAAAATGTGCAACAATTATATGCAAAAAACACTACCACATAAATGTGCTAAAAAGTGTGCTTAATTAATCTCCCTAAAAAAAGTGAAGACGCACTATGTAAATAGCTGAAATTCCCTATCTATGTTCAAACATATGTGCAACTAATTTTGAGGCATGAAACACTACACTAATACATGCCTTAATAAGAGTCCGCTCCAATGTTCTACTAAAGTTGAATTACAGCTCATTCGAAATCCCTCCACCTGACACTAATGTTGCTAAAGGGAGTGAAACCACCAAAGCTCCAAGTTCATAATAATTAAGCTCATATACCACCAATTCTAAGGAGCCCACAGCTATACGCCATCAAGGTCACTGCAGTATTTGGACCACACAATAAAAACGTTCAGCACACATTTTATCTTGACCCCTTATTTAAGGTAATGCTTTTTCAGGGTCTATTTACTATTTTTATTGTGTGGTCCAAATACTGCAGTGACCTTGATGGCGGTATAGCTGTGGTCCCCCTTTAGAATTGGTGGTATATGAGCTTAATTATTTATGAACTTGGAGCTCTTATAGGGGAATTTCATCCTCATTAGTCACATAGTGCAGGTGGGGGCATTCAGCTGTTTCCTTTAGGGAGATTAATTAAGCACACTTTTTAGCACATTTATGTGGTAGTGTTTTTTGCATATAATTGTTGCACATTTTTTATATATATACGGTAAGTAGTATTCCTTTACATATAATTGTTGCACTTCTTATCTTTTATATATATAAATATTATAACACCCCACTGTGTTTATTTTATATTGTAGTGTTGTGAAATTTTGCACATACTTTTATTTTTTATTGTATATTATTTCACTACATAGTGCCCATTATTATTATTATTTTTATTTATTGTATTTTGCACAAGGATTTAGAGTATTATCTCCTAAAAGGATTTTCTGCTGTTTTTTACCTATAGTGTATTTTTTGGACCATTTATGCAAAATTACTATTGTGTGTATTTTATGTACTGGGTTATAACCACTATTAATACAGGTTTTTTACTTTACTTTAATTTTATCTATTTTCGTTATTTATTTAATTTTTAATTTTTAATCTTGGGATAAATTTTTTTTTTATTTTACAGTGTCAGATCAGCGATCCACCTCTATACAGTGATGTCCCACCCTGGGACAAAGTAAAAAAGTAAAAAAAATAAAAATAACGTGTAAAAAAAAAAAATTCCTAATTAAAGAAAAAAAAATATTCCCCAATAAATTCATTTCTTCTTGTAAATAAAAAAAAACAAAACAATAAAAGTATACATATTTTGTACCGCCGCATCCATAAAGACCCGCCCTATAAAACTGTCCCATTAGTTAACCCCTTTAGTGAACCCCTTCAAAAAAAAAAAGGCAAAAAAACAATAATTTATCATCATATCGCCGGACAAAAAGTGGAATAACATGCAATCAAAAAGACGGATATAAACATGGTACCACAGAAAACGTCATCTTGTCCCACAAAAAATGAGCCACCATACAGCATCATCAGCGAAGAAATAAAAAAGTTATAGCTCGCAGAATAAAGCGATGCAAAAATAACTATTTTTTATATATAATTATTTTTATTGTATAAAAGCGCCAAAACATAAAAAAATGATATAAATGAGGTATCACTGTAATCGTACTAACCCTAAGAATAAATCTGCTTTATCAATTTCACCACACACGGAACCGTATAAACATCCCCAGCCAAAAGAAATTCATGAATTGCTGTTTTTTGTTTATTCTGCCTGCCAAAATTCATAATAAAAAGCGATCAAAAAATGTCATGTGCCCGAAAAAGATACCAATAAAAGCATCAACTCGTCCTGCAAAAAATAAGACTTCACATGACTCTGTGGGCCAAAATAAGAAAAAATTATAGCTCTCAAAATGTGATGATGCAAAAATATATTTTTTGCAATAAAAAGCCCCTTTTAGCGTGTGACAGCTGCCAAACATAAAAACCTGCTATGACTAGTAAATCAAACCCCCCTTTATCACCCCTTAGTTAGGGAAAAATAATCAAATTAATAAAATGTATTTATTTCCATTTTCCGATTAGGGTTAGGGTTAGGGTTGGGGCTAAAGTTAGGGTTAGAGTTGGAGTAGATAGATATTGGCACAGTTCAAAGGGAGGTGCACCAGTAGGTACCCAGACCGTATACTCATATAACACAAAACTGGGCACACTCAAATAGGTGTAAAAAATAATTTTAATACGTACACTTGATCACTAGTAACAGACGTTTCGGTCCATATTGACCTTCATCAGTGTACTAAAAATAGTAGAAATACGTGATCTAAATTTGTTACAAGCAGAAACAAGGTATTTACACATATATACAGGGTCATATGGATTTAAGGATAGTCTCAACCTGAGTTCATCCAATATCATAGTTATCCAAAGATTTCCAGTATAATGAAAAGATAGAACATTGAATAGGCGGCAGACATACCTAGTGAAGGTGTGTACCCGATCTAGTGGGGTATAAGGATAGAATCTGTGAAACAAAATCATGGGCATGAAGTTGTAGTGATAGGAATTTGCCTATCTTGAAAACTAGAAGTCAGCAGATAACATACCCGTTACATTGAGTGCTGTTGTGAACGGCTACAGTGGAATAAAAAGTAGCAGTGAGTGAGAAATATGCATAGTATATAATGCCCTTAATAGTAATTCATAGGTGACCAAAAAATAGATAGACATACCGCTCATAAGTGAAACCTCTGATTAGGCTGTCAGTAATTGCTGACGGTGGATATTGACTGCGGGGATATACAGAGCGCCTATGAATAATAGTGCTAGATAATGCCAGCGTTACGTTAGTAGTGCACTTACCCAGAAGAGACTATGATATGACTCGTGTCCCAGTGACGCGGTATCCACCGCTTGTCTCGTGGTGGCAGGAAGTGGAGAGTGAGCCTCATTAAATAGATAGTATAGTCTCTAAGTGACGCCCAGCGTCAAACCGGAAGTGCTCATGCCGGATATGACGTTGGCGCTGCTTATTCAGAACGCAGAGGGCGAGTTCTGCGTTCCACAGGAAGCGCTTGCGTTCCAAGCTATAGTGCGCATGACTGGGAGTTTGTGATGAGAAGGTGCACAGTGAGAAACGAAGTGACCATCCATAATAAGCTTATTTAGTAGCGGTTCTGTAAAACAAGGACATAAAAGTAAATGAGCGGTATTATAGAACTTGGCATTAATAATATACAAGCACAACAGTAAAAATTGTAAAATAATGATTCAAAGAAAAGCATGGAGATCATAATCCCTATTTAACCCCTTAGGGTGTAGGGTATCTAGTTCATGGATCCAGTACTGGATCCATGAACTAGATACCCTACACCCTAAGGGGTTAAATAGGGATTATGATCTCCATGCTTTTCTTTGAATCATTATTAATTATTATATATATATAAATTAATGCCAAGTTCTATAATACCGCTCATTTACTTTTATGTCCTTGTTTTACAGAACCGCTACTAAATAAGCTTATTATGGATGGTCACTTCGTTTCTCACTGTGCACCTTCTCATCACAAACTCCCAGTCATGCGCACTATAGCTTGGAACGCAAGCGCTTCCTGTGGAACGCAGAACTCGCCCTCTGCGTTCTGAATAAGCAGCGCCAACGTCATATCCGGCATGAGCACTTCCGGTTTGACGCTGGGCGTCACTTAGAGACTATACTATCTATTTAATGAGGCTCACTCTCCACTTCCTGCCACCACGAGACAAGCGGTGGATACCGCGTCACTGGGACACGAGTCATATCATAGTCTCTTCTGGGTAAGTGCACTACTAACGGAAACGCTGGCATTATCTAGCACTATTATTCATAGGCGCTCTGTATATCCCCGCAGTCAATATCCACCGTCAGCAATTACTGACAGCCTAATCAGAGGTTTCACTTATGAGCGGTATGTCTATCTATTTTTTGGTCACCTATGAATTACTATTAAGGGCATTATATACTATGCATATTTCTCACTCACTGCTACTTTTTATTCCACTGTAGCCGTTCACAACAGCACTCAATGTAACGGGTATGTTATCTGCTGACTTCTAGTTTTCAAGATAGGCAAATTCCTATCACTACAACTTCATGCCCATGATTTTGTTTCACAGATTCTATCCTTATACCCCACTAGATCGGGTACACACCTTCACTAGGTATGTCTGCCGCCTATTCAATGTTCTATCTTTTCATTATACTGGAAATCTTTGGATAACTATGATATTGGATGAACTCAGGTTGAGACTATCCTTAAATCCATATGACCCTGTATATATGTGTAAATACCTTGTTTCTGCTTGTAACAAATTTAGATCACGTATTTCTACTATTTTTAGTACACTGATGAAGGTCAATATGGACCGAAACGTCTGTTACTAGTGATCAAGTGTACGTATTAAAATTATTTTTTACACCTATTTGAGTGTGCCCAGTTTTGTGTTATATATAGGGTTAGAGTTGGGGCTAAAGTTAGGCTTAGGGTTAGGTTTGGGATTGGGGTTAGGAGTGTGTATGGGTTAGGTTTGTGGTTAGGGTTATTATTAGGGTTGAGATTAGGGTTAGGGGTGTGTTGGAGTTAGGGTAGGAGTTAGATTTGGGGGGTTTCCACTGTTTAGGCACATCAGGAGCTCTCCAAACGTGACATGGTGTCTGATCTCAATTCCAGCCAATTCGGTATTGAAAAAGTCAAACGGTGCTCCTTCCCTTCTGAGCTCTGCCATGCGCCCAAACAGTAGTTTACCCCCACATATTGGGTATCAGCGTACTCAGGACAAATTGCTAATAACTCTAATTTCTTCTGTTACCCTTGGGAAAATATAAAATTGGGGGCGAAAATATTTTTGTGGAAAAAATGATTTATTATTTTTATGCCCGGGCGTTATAAACTTCTGTGAAGCACTTGAGGGTTCAAAGTGCTCACCACACATCTAGATAAGTTCCTTTGGGGGTCTAGTTTCCAAAATGGGGTCACTTGTGGGGGTTTACACTGTTTAGGCACATCAGGGGCTTTACAAACGCGACATGACATCGGCAGACCATTCCATCAAAGCCTGCATTACTAAACTTCACTACTTCTATTCAGAGCCTTGACGTGTGCCCACACAGTAGTTTTCTTCCACATATAGGGTATCAGCGTACTCAGGACAAATTGGACAACAACTTTTGGAGTCCAATTTCTCCCGTTACCCTTGGGAAAATAAAAAATTGGTGACTAAAAAAACATTTTTGTGGGAAAAAATAGGATTTTTTATTTTCATGCCTGGGCATTATAAGCTTGTGTGAAGCACTTGGGGGTTTAAAGTGCTCACCAAAGATCTAGATAATTTCCTTATGGAGTCTAGTTTCCAAAATGGGGTCACATGTGGGGTGTTTACACTGCTTAGGCACATCAGGGGCTCTGCAAACTGAACATGACACCCTTTAAAGTCTGCATTCCAAAATGTCATTACTTTCTTTCCGAGCCCTGCCGTGCGTCCAAACAGTTTTTCCTCCGCACATATGGGGTATCAGCATACTCAGGACAAATTGGACAACAACATTTGGGGTCCAATTTCCTTGGGAAAAATCAAAAATTGGAAAATTGGGGACTAAAAAATCTTTTTTGGGAATTTTTTTTTTCACACCCAGGCATTATAAACTTTAGTGAAACACTTAGGGGTTGAACGTGCTCAACGCAGACCTATATAAGTTCCTCAGGGGGTCTAGTTTCCAAAATGGTGTCACTTGTGGGGGGTTTCCACTGTTTAGGCACATCAGGTGCTCTCCAAACTCGACATGGCTTACAGCCAATTCAGCATTGAAAAAGTCAAACTGCACTCCTTCTTTTCTGAGGTCTGCCATGCACCCAATGCTTTACCCCCACATTTTGGGTATCGTCGTACTCAGAACAAATTGCACAATAACTTTTGAGGTCATGTTACCCTTGGGAAAATAAAAATTGGGGTGAAAAGATCATTCTTGTGGAAAAAATACGATTTTTTAATTTTACGGCTCTACGTTATAAAATTGTGTGAAGCACTTGGGGATGCTCACCACAGATCTAGATAAGTTCCTTAGGGGGTCTAGTTTCTAAAATGGGGTCATTTGTGGGGGGTTCCTTCTGTTTAGGCACATCAGGGGCTATCCAAATGCGACATGGCGTCAAATCTCGATTCCAGACAATTTTGGTTTGAAAAAGTCAAATGGCGCTCCTTCCCTTTCAAGCTCTGTCGTGCGCCCAAACAGTGGTTCCCCCCTCACATATGGGGTGTCAGCGTACTCAGGACAAATTGGACAACAACTTTTATGGTCCAATTTCTCATGTTACCCTTGGGAAAATAAAAAATTGGTGACTAAAAGATCATTTTTGTGGGAAAAAAAATAGGATTTTTTATTTTCATGCTCGGGCATTGTAAACTTGTGTGAAGCACTTGGGGTTAAAAGTGCTCACCACAGATCTAGATAAGTTCCTTAGGTGGTCTAGTTTCCAAAATTGGGTCACTTGTGGGGGGTTTCCACTGTTTAGGCACATCAGGTACTTTGCAAACTGAACATAACACCAATCAAAGTCTGCATTCCAAAACATCATTACTTCCTTTCCGAGCCCTGCCGTGTACCCAAACAGTTTTTCTCCCCTGCATATGGGGTATCAGCTTACGCAGGACAAAATTGGACAACAACTTTTGGGGTCCAATTTCCTTGGGAAAAATCAAAAGTTGGGGACTAAAAAATCATTTTTGTGGATTTTTTTTTTCACACCCAGGCATTATAAACTTGTGTGAGCACTTAGGGGTTCAAAGTGCTCACAACAGATCTAGATAAGTTCCTTAGGGGGTCTAGTTTCCAAAATGGTGTCACTTGTGGGGGGTTTCCACTGTTTAGGCACATCAGGGGCTCTCCAAACGGGACATGGCCTCCAATCTCAATTCCAGCCAAATTTGGTTTGAAAAAGTCAAACGGTGCTCCTTCCCTTCCTGCCTTGAGCCCAGACAGTGGTTTTCCCCCACATATCGGGTATCGGCGTACTCAGGAAAAATTGCACAACAACTTTTTCTGTCCATTTTCTCCTTTTATCCTTGTTAAAATAAAAAAATTGTTTGTAAAAAATCATTTTTGTGACTAAAAAGTTAAATGTTCATTTTTTCCTTCCAAGTTGCTTCAGCTCCTGTGAAGCACCTCAAGGATCAATAAACTTCTTGAATGTGGTTTTGAGTACCTTGAGGGGTGCAGTTTTTAGAATGGTGTCACTTTTGATTATTTTCTGCCATATAGACCCCTCAAAGTGACTTCAAATGTGAGGTGGTCCCTAAAAAAATGGTTTTGTACAATTTGTTGTAAAAAAGAGACATCGCTGGTCAACTTTTAACCCTTATAACTTCGTAACAAAAAAAAATTTTGGTTCCAAAATTATGCTGATGTAAAGTAGACATGTGGAAAATGTTACTTAGTAACTATTTTGTGTGACATAGTTCTCTGTTTTAAAGGAATAAAAATTCAAAGTTTGAAAATAGCAAAATTTTCCAAATTTTCACCATATTTCCATTTTCTTCATAAATAACCGCAAGTTATATAGAAGAAATTTTACCACTATTATAAAGTACAATATGTCACGAGAAATATTTCTCAGAATCGATAAGATCCGTTGAAGCATTCCAGAGTTATAACCTCATAAAGAGACAGTGGTCAGAATTGTAAAAATTGGCCCGGTCATTAACATGCAAACCACCCTTGGGGGTTAAGGGGTTAAAGTGGTATAATGAAACCTTTTATTTTTGCCTAAGAATTTAGAAGTAGATTTTTATAAAGATTATACCAGCAGATAACTAGAAATGGGTGGCATCTGGATGATCGGGTCCGGTGGGTTAGGCCAAACATTTAGGGCAGAGACAGACTACCGTATTTCTCGCTCTAGATTCGCATCATAAAACTCACCCTGGCTGTCGGCTCTCCTGACCTGAGCTTGACCTCTGCATAGAAATACATCTCGCTGCCATGCTCTGGTCAAGAGAGGTGCTGGCCAGTCCGTGCAATGCCATGCCATTATCGCACGAGTTATACGGCGGTCTGACTAAGCCCTTACAAAAAGTTTGGGTACTATACAGTACTAGTCAAAACATAAGACAGAAACAAAATGAACATATACCCTGCTATAAGTAAATAAGTAAAAGCAATAGTGCATATAACTAGGGTACTTTGTAAACACCGTTTTTTATATTAAAAAAAATGTAAACACCATCCGACCAGTGTCAAGGTGTACCCAAATTCTGGATAGTCCTAACCTCTAGTATTAAAACCTTACCATGTGTCACAGTGACATCAGTGTGAATAAGGGCTGAACAGGACCAGGTCCCGAACATGGACACACAGCAAATGGGAAGCTATTTAAATGTAAAGTCCAGCTCAAAGGAAGGGAGGCCACACCTTTACCTGCACTAAATGCAGAAACCTGAAACTAAACTGGAAAAATTAGCTGGAGTATTAGGTGGTATGCAACAGACAAAACCTAAGACAGAAATAAAATGAGCATATACCATGCTGTAAGTAAATAAGTAAAATAAATATTGTATATAAATAGTGAAGTTCGTAAACTAAAAAAAAAAAAACATAAAATCCATTCTATCAAATTCATGGTGTGCCCAAATTCAGAATCGTCCTAATTAGAGTTGAGCGATACTTTCCGATATCCAAAAGTATTGGATCGGAATGGTATCGCCGATACACAAGAAATATCGGCGATACCCGATACCGATACCGGAAATCCAATGTAAGTCTATGGGAAAAAAATATCGGAATTAAAAAAAGCCCATTCTTGCCTTGTTGGTTAATTGTACATGAAGGAAAACAACAAAGAGTAATGTAGAATATATTGGGGGAGGTTGAGGAGACATTAAAGGCATAGATATTTAACCCAATCAAATGGAATAGCATTAATATTTTTTTTTAAAGATGTTCGCATTGACTAACAAATTGACAATGTTGTTAACCTTTTTTCTATTTTGGCAAATATGTATGTTTCACAACTTCCATGCTCTTCACCTTTTTAACTTTTGCCACACTTTCTCCTTCATAATCTTCAGCAGCATCATCTTTTTCATCAAATTATTCTTCATCTTCACCTTCTTTATCTTCTTCTTAAACTTATTGCTATTCATCTTTTTGTTAACATTACTCATATTGTTCTTATTAAACTATTATTCTTCTTCATATTCTATTTCATCTTCATCATATTCTTATTTGTGACAGAGATTCCTGTACGTGTAATCTGTAAAAGTATGAATTTTTCATCCTTGCGTTCTTGCTGTCACAAAAGATTTAAATTACAACAGTATTTGTCCATGTTCAGTTTAGCCTGCAGCAGCAGGCATTTTCCAGGGGCACCACGAGGAGGAACGGACTCACCCCCATACACTGCTTAGTCTTCTTCTGCTTATAATTTAGAGCATATATTTTGCTCTTCATTTTGGTCTTATACTTCATGTTCTTATGCGTTTTCATCTTCTGCTTATTGTTCTGCTGTCTCTTGTTCTGTATCTTGTAGTTTGTCTTAACCTTCTTTGTCCTGTTGGTGATCTTCTTCTGGGTAATCTTTTATTTCTTCTTTGTGATGGTGTTCAGGCTGGTTGGCTTCATGCTCGTCGTCCTTGTGGTCGTCATCTTCTTCGGGGTGGTCATCAGGGTCGTCGTCTTCATTGTTGGAGATCCATAGTGATTACCCAACAAAACATTTAAAAAATATTCAATTTGTAAATGTAGCTGAAGGTACAAGAAGGCTGACTAACTTCCGAGAACCAGCTGACGTTACTGGAACCCGGACGGGTATCAGATGGTACAAGAGACAATGGAAGTAACGAAGACCAGCTGACTGTGCTGGAACCCGGAGGGGCAGCAGAAGGAAAAGAGCCAATGGCACAACCGAGGACCAGCTGACGTTACTGGGACACGGTTACTAAGCAGGAGGTACCTGTGGTCCAAAGCACTACCAAGGACCAGCAGACGTTGCTGGAACTCGGATACCGAGATGGAGGCACCTAGGCCAAAGGCACTGCGGAGAACCAGTTGACGGTACTGGAACCCGGACGGGTAGCAGAAGGCACCCATGAAAATGTAAGTTGACAGTCCGCAAGCCGTCCGCAGTTACCGAATCACACAGTCCTACAGTGGGTGCTTGTCCTATTGTCACAACGGAAACAGCCTTTATTTACATATCCCACAGCACACATAGGAATGACCTAAACTGCAGGCACCATATAGTCGGCTAACCAGAATGCAACACGACAGGACAACTTATTGGAGGCTAATTGACGTTGACACTGCCAGGAAACAGCTATCGTGCTGTACCAGGCTGGGCAGGAGTCAGTACCGTTGCCAAGTACTTCCGAGCAACAACTGGCGGTGTTGGAGCCCACGGATGAGAAGAGAACAGGGTGGAGGCAGCAGGACTTTTTGCCGTACACACAGCAGGGGAACAGCTGACATTACTGAACCCCAGTAACACAGGAGCAAGTGTTGACTGTGCTAACAGCACTTCCAGGCAATACATTGGTTGCAAACACTATAGAAGTACACAAAGGGGCCTTTCACACCTAGTGAACAGTTGTATGCAGTGTTCACTGCAGTCTCTGTGGAATAACCACACTTAGGCCTTATAACTTTTCAGACTTTCTTTATCAAGAGGAAGAAGGCAGGGAGTAAGGCACGTGGTCGTGGCCGTGGAGTTTCAGCAGGGAGAGGACGTGTGGATTCTGTGGCTGCTGCCGCCCCCAGTGACACAGCATCCACCAGTTTTCCCCGTGAGCTTTCCTTCATGCACACTTTTGTAGGAGGTCGGCGTACCCCCTGCTGCGGGAAGAACAAATTGAAGCCATTGTTGGTTGGATGGCAGCCAATGCATCGACCTCAATTGCTTCCACCTCCTCTCAGGACCACAGCACTGTTGAGCAACCATCTGTCTCTTCACCGCCTGCCAAATTGCCAAGGCAGTCAGAGAGTTCTGTACAGGAGCCAGCTGAGTGTCAGCTTCTGTTCTCAGAATCTGTTGGCTTGCAAACAGGGGCCCAGCCAAGCAGCATTCTGGAATGTGAAGAAGAGGGAGTATGCAGTGATGCACAACAGCTGTGTCTCTCTGAATCTGAAGAGGCGGGTGAGACAGTGCCGATGGTCAGCACACCGCAGAACGCATCTGATGATGATGAGACTCAGGTGCCAGTTTCTGTTGAGCATGATGCTAGCCAGACCACCCAACAGCAGCAGCTGTTGGAAGAGGGTAGTGGAGATGATGAGGTCCAAGACCCAACATGGCGTGAGGAACAGGAAGGTGGTGGGAGCAGCTCAGAGGAATAATAATAATAATAATATTTATTTATATAGCACCATCATATTCCGCAGCGCTTTACAGTTTAGCAGTTTCAGAACACAAGTCATAAGTAACAACGTTAACAATACAATAATTAAAGCAAAATAAGTGGCCCCTGCTCGTGACAGCTTACAATCTACAATGAGGTGGGGGAGATACAAAGTATAGGTGTTTATATACAATGGTGCATTTACAATGATGGTCCAGCCATCTTAAGGGAGTGAGGGATGGATGGAGATAGTGAATGGGCTAGACACACACACACACACACTTACACAGAATACATAGAATGACTTTGATTAGTGAATGTGATAGGCCGCTCTGAACAAATGTGTTTTGAGGGAGCGCCTGAAACCATGCAAATTGTGGATAGTCCTAATTTCTTGGGGTAGAGCATTCCAGAGGATTGGCGCAGCGCGGGAGAAGTCTTGTATTCGGGAGTGGGAGTTACGGATTAGTGCAGAGGTTAGTCGAAAGTCGTTTGCAGAGCGCAGCAGTCGGTTAGGCCGATAGATAGAAATGAGGGAGGAGATGTAGGGGGGTGCTGCACTGTGGATAGCTTTGTGGGTGACAACCAGTACTTTGAATTGGATACTATAATGAATGGGCAGCCAGTGAAAGGACTGGCGAAGAGCGGACGCGTCCGAGTACCGATTAGCCTTTTGGATTACCCTGGCTGCTGCATTAAGGATGGACTGGAGAGGGGATAGTCGAGTAATGGGGAGGCCAAGTAATAGAGCGTTGCAGTAGTCCAGGCGTGAGTGGATCAATGCTACAGTGAGGGCTTTTGTTGTTTCCATGGTGCGAAAAGGGCGGATTCTAGAGATGTTCTTTAGGTGTAGGCGGCAAGAGCGGGCAAGAGATTGTATATGGGAGGTGAAGGAGAGATTGGTGTCAAACATAACACCCAGACAGCGAGCCTGCTGCCGGGGTGTTATTATGGTGCCGCCCACGGAGAGGGATATGTCAAATTTAGGGAGTTTAGTAGACGGCGGGAGCAGAAGAAGTTCAGTTTTTGAGAGGTTGAGTTTCAGATAGAGAGCGGACATGATGTTGGAGACTACGGACAGACAGTCGGTGGCGTTCTGTAGTACAGCGGGGGTGAGGTCGGGGGATGACGTGTATAGTTGTGTGTCATCAGCATAAAGATGGTACTGAAAGCCAAATCCTTTTTTGACACACTTGCAGATGATATTTGCTATGTGAAATGCAAACTGTGTAATCAAAAAGTAAAAAGAGGTAAAAGTGTCAGTAACCTCAATACCACTAATATATGGAAACATGTGCGGACAAAGCACGTAGTTGAGTTACAAAGACACACTGGAGATGTAGGCCAACCTACAGCAGCACCTACATCTTCAGGTTGTGTTGAAGCCTCTTCATCGAGCTCACACACAGCTGGTTCTGCTTCCTCACAGGATCGCCATGGAAGAACCTCGGTCACTGTTGTCCAGAGACAAAGTGTTATTCCACACACAGCAGCAAGTTCCCTGTCATCCTCACACTTCCAGGCCACAAAACAGCCATCGGTAGCACAGGCATGGGATAAAAGATGGCCATACTCGGCAAACCATCCACGAGCACAGGCTCTGAATGCTGGCATTGCAAAACTCCTGTCCCTTGAAATGCTGTCATTCAGGCTGGTGGAGACTGACAGTTTCCGTAACTTAATATCATTGTCAGTCCCACAGTACAATGTGCCAAGCCGATTTCATTTCAGCAGGCAAGCCGTCCCTGGTCTGCAAAAGCATGTTGAGGGAAAAATTAAACATGCGCTAGTAAACGCCCTCAGTAGCAAGGTCCACCTGACGACCGATGCGTGGACCAGTACCCATTGTTATTATCTGCTACAAGCACTAAGGAAAGAAGGGAATTCTGTCCCTACAATAGAACTAAGCTGAATCCCTACGATGTAACGGGGAACCTGATCCTGCGACCAGACCCGCTAAAGTCCTCAGCTAGTCTGAACGAAGACCTATAGTTGCGAGGGAGGAATCCCTACAAGATCTAGGGACTGGGAGAAAAGGTGGACACCTCCTAACAGAAATTGTAGCAGGGATAATTTAACAGAAAACAAAATACTTTGAGATCCGAAGATCAAGCAAAACTGACTGAGTAAGGCACCTAAGCACCCGGCTAGCTTAACAGTAGATAATACAATGAAGTCAAGCAAAGCCAGAAGGGCGGAGCCAGACAAAATAGGGAAAAAAGTTCATGTGACCATCAAACTGAAACAAAACCTAACAAGAGGGTTCTAACACCCATGGCCAGGGACGATAACTTTCCCTCACTGCCCATTGGGTCAATGTTGTGGAGCCGGGTACTGATCTTGCGAGTGGCGCTGTACGTGTTCTGCCAACTCCAAGGATTGCAGGAATCAAGTCTGTACACATTGACTCCTCCTCCTACTCCAGTTCCTCAGAATCATCGCTGCAGGAGCCGTCACGGTCTACCTCCACATGGACCCGTGAACGCTTACCTGTTGCAAGCGATATGAGCACAGCCGTGTCCAAACGTCAACAGGCCGTCCTGAAATTAATTTCCATGTGCAATCGAAGCCACACAGCGCAGGAGCTCTGGAATGCCATCAAGCAGGAGAGCGACGTGTGGTTTTTGGCAGTGAATCTCCAGCCAGGCTTGGTAGTGTGTGACAATGACCGAAATCTGGTGGCAGCTCTGGGCCTTGGCAACCTCACTCACATACCATGTCTGTCACATGTGCTCAACTTGGTCGTGCAGAGTTTTTTGAGGGACTATCCGGATCTTGATGCACCGCTGCACAAGGTCCGCCTAGAGTTCGCTCACTTGCGACGTTCCAGCATGGCCAGATTGCTGATTGCAGCTCTGCAACGCAGATTTCGCCTTCCTGAACATCGCATCATATGTGACGTACCCACCAGGTGGAATTCGACGTTACATATGTTGGAGCGGTTGTGTGAGCAGCAG
This sequence comes from Oophaga sylvatica, assembly GCA_033576555.1. Lineage (NCBI taxonomy): Eukaryota > Metazoa > Chordata > Amphibia > Anura > Dendrobatidae > Oophaga > Oophaga sylvatica. Next base: position 892,058,780 of record JARQOD010000001.1, on the reverse strand, counting down.
CCAACAGTAATGGAGTATCAGCTGCATCAGGCGCAATCAACTCGCAATTTGCGCCGTTCACACTTCACCACTACTGACTGGGACTCTATAATAATAATAATCTTTATTTATATAGCGCCAACATATTCCGCAGCGCTTTACAGTTTAACAGTTTCAGAACACAAGTCATAAGTAACAACGTTAACAATACAATAATTAAAGCAATATAAGCCGCCCCTGCTCGTGACAGCTTACAATCTACAATGAGGTGGGGGAGATACAAAGTACAGGTGTTTATATACAATGGTGTATTTACAATGATGGTCCAGCCATTTTGAGGGAGTGATGGATGGATGGAGATAGTGAATGGGCTACACACACAGACTTACACATAGAATGACTTTGATTAGTGAATGTGATAGGCCGCTCTGAACAAATGTCTTTTGAGGGAGCGCCTGAAACCATGCTAATTGCGGATAGTCCTAATTTCTTGGGGTAGAGCATTCCAGAGGATTGGCGCAGCACGGGAGAAGTCTTGTATTCGGGAGTGGGAGGTACGGATTAGTGCAGAGGTTAGTCGAAGGTCATTTGCAGAGCGCAGCAGTCGGTTAGGCCGATAGATAGAAATGAGGGAGGAGATGTAGGGGGTGGCTGCACTGTGGAGAGCTTTGTGGGTGACAACCAGTACTTTGAATTGGATACTATAATGAATGGGCAGTAAGTGTAAGGACTGGCGAAGGACTCTATGAAGGACATCTGCCACGTTTTGCGTGCGTTTGATGAGTCAACGCGGATGGCGAGTGCAGATGATGCACTAGTCAGCCTGACTGTCCCCCTTATCTGCCTGCTTCAAAAAAACAATGCAAGCACTAAGGGATGAGGTTTTGGAAGAGCTGGAGGATGAGGAGTCACAAATTCCATCACCTTCTGGACAGTCAGCGCAACGTGGTTCCTCACAAAGGGCTGGGCAGGGCTCACTTTGTGAGGAGGATGAGGAGGAGTCAATGGAGGAGGAAGACATCGCTCCAGAGGGAGGTACACAACGCTCTAGTCAGTATGTATAGCGAGGGTGGGGTGATGCAGAGCAGGCAGAGATGACGCCTCTTGCAGGGGACAGCATTTCTTGGCCAGTTGGGAGTTTGCAGCACATGGTTGATTTCATGCTGCAGTGCCTGAGAAACGACCGCCGCATCGCCCACATTCTCACCACGTCTGATTATTGGGTGTCCACCCTCCTAGACCCTCGCTACCGGGACAACTTACAAAGCCTCATCACACCGTTGAATCGGGAGCGTAAAATGCGGGAGTACCAAGACACACTGGTGCAATCCATAATGTTCTCCATTCCAGCCGAGAGCACTTGTCAAGTATAGTGTACAGTTCCTATAGTGTCTTATGCTTGGGTGCGAGGAAAACACAGGAGACACAGGTTGATATGAAATGACTTGTATTTCTTCATACAAGCATGCTGAAAAGTTCACACAGTTTGCAGGAACAGCGACAGGAGACACAGCAGGCCAGAGTAACTTCAAGCACTACAATAAATCTCCAAAGCAGGTTCAGGATCTCTTCTCTGTACCGTACTTCCTCTGCAAACATTGATTCACCAAACAGCAGGTTTCCAGAGTCCAAAAGTGTTCCAAGGTTCCTCAGTAGGGAATAGCTGGAGTACAAGTCCAAGGTTTCCAGAAGTCAGGTCACAGACTGACTGAGGCTTGATTCAGGAGCACTGATTGTTCAGCTGAGGCTGCTTAAGAAGCAAGAGGGAAGAATCAGGGCGGGAACATGAAAACTGGAAACTCCATATTAACTGAGGGCAAGAGCTGCAGAAAGACAGAAAGCAAAATGGCCGACGGAAAACTGAGTTTCAAGGAACATGTCAACGAGACAAAGAACCTTACATTACTCCCCCCTTAGGGACAACCTCCGGATGACCTCAGACCAGGCTTGTCAGGGTACCTCTGATGAAACTGGCGGAGCAGGCGAGGAGCATTTACATTATTGACTGGTTCCCATGAGTTGTCCTCCACTGGGTAGCCCTGCCATTTAATCAAATATTGCAACTGATTTCTGTACAACCTGGAATCTAGAATCCTTTCCACCATAAATTCTTCCTGACCATCGACCAGCACTGGGTCAGGGCAAGGAGAAGAACGTCCAGGAAACGTATTGGGTGTTGCAGCCTTTAGTAGGGATACATGAAAGACAGGGTGGATTCTCATAGTTCTGGGCAGTTGAAGACGACAAGCAACAGCACTTATAATCTTATTGATCTTATAAGGTCCAATGTACTTATGTCCCAATTTAGACGATGGAATCTTTAATTTAAGATATCTGGTTGACAGCCAGACCAAATCTCCTACCTTGAAAGCTGGTGCAGGTTTACGAAATTTATCTGCTGCTTTCTTGTACCTTTCCTGAGCCAATTCTAGATTTTCCTTTAGAAGATCCATATTCTTTTGTAAAGAAGTGATTCTTTCAGCCACTGCCGGCAAGGGCGTATCTATGGGAAATCGAGGAAGAATGTTAGGATGATAACCTAGATTGGAGTAAAAAGGAGACTGCTTAGTGGAGGCGCTCTGAGAGTTGTTATAAGAGAAACTCAGCCAGTGGAAGTAGATCCACCCAATCATCCTGTAGGTGGCAGATAAAACAGCGGAGATACTGCTCCAGGGTCTGATTGGTTCGTTCTGTCTGTCCATTAGTCTGGGGATGAAAAGCAGAAGAAAGGTTTACTTTAATGTCAAATGCTGCACAGAAATTTTGCCAAAACCTTGAAGTGAATTGCACCCCTCGATCCGAAATGACCTCATCCGGTACTCCATGTAAGCGAAACACATTCTTAATCATCAAGTCTGATGTCTGTTTTGCAGTGGGTAAGCCGACACAAGGGATAAAATGAGCTGCCTTTGTTAGACGGTCAACCACCACTAGAATGGTGTTCTTCCCTTGAGAGGTTGGTAACTCCACAATGAAGTCCATAGAAATGGATCCCCACGGGCGGGACGGGGTGGGAAGAGGTTGCAACAGACCAGTTGGTGAGGAGCGAGGTGTTTTGCATCTTGCACAGACTTCACATGAAGTGACATAGTTTAAGACATCTTTCCGGTAAGTGGGCCACCAAAAGAAACGAGAAAGAAATTCTTGTGTCTTTAGAATTCCCCTA
>JARQOD010000001.1:891901057-892055535 GCA_033576555.1 Oophaga sylvatica | reverse complement strand
TGCCCGGCTATCTTGGAATCGTGGATGAGTTGCAATACTCTCAATCTGACTGTTTCAGGTATAAAAAAATATTTAGACTTGAGAGTCCTCAGTGGTTGATACCTTTTCAGGTATATACAGACGTTGTCCCTGAATCCACACACCATTCTTAAAGACAAGACTTACGTCCCTTGGGGGTTGAGCCAACAAAGGATCCGCATGGTATGCTTCCTTGATGTCCTTAAGTAGGTCTTGATTATGAATCACTCCCAGGAATCTAGAGTCAGGAAGAATAGTCTTAGGAGGAGTAAGTGGACGTGTCTCTGCTGAATGAATCCTAGAGAGTGCATCAGCCTTTCCATTGCGCGATCCTGGTCTATAAGAAATGACAAAATTAAATTGGTTTAGGAAAAGATTCCAGCGAGCCTGGCGAGGAGTCAGGCACTTAGCCGACCTGATAAATTCAAGGTTACGATGGTCTGTCAGGACGACAATTTGCTGTGCAGCTCCCTGAAGAAGGTGTCTCCATTCCTTGAAGGCGGCAATAATGGCCAACAATTCTCTATTGCCCACATCGTAGTTCCTCTCAGCCGAAGACAACTGCTGGGAAAAGAAGGCACAGGGATGCAAGACATTCTTCTCACCTGTTCTCTGAGAGAGTATAGCTCCAACGGCACAGTCTGAAGCATCCACCTCTATTATGAAGGCAAGTTCGGGGTTGGGATGTACTAAGATAGGTGCGGTGGTAAATTTATCCTTTAAACAGGAAAATGCTTCCTGAGCTTGCGGGGTCCAGGAGAACCTAGACTGTTTCCGGGTAAGTTGGGTGATAGGTGACACTACCTCAGAAAAATTCTTAATGAAACGTCTATAGAAGTTGGCAAACCCGATGAAACGCTGCACCTCCTTCACATTTCTAGGAATTGGCCAATCCTTGATGGCTTGGGTCTTGCTTCCATCCATACTAATCCCTTGCGTAGATAGTACATACCCCAGAAATTGAATTTCGGTCCTATGGAATTCACATTTTTCACATTTGATGTAGAGATGGTTTTGTCTTAGGCGTTCTAAGACCATTCTCACATGTCCATGATGTTCCTCTGTGGAGTTAGAAAAAATTAGAATATCATCCAGATAAATCACCACAAATGTATCTAGGAGATCCCTGAAGATATCATTCACGAAGTGTTGGAAAGTGGCTGGGGCGGTACTCAGACCAAAAGGCATAACTAGATATTCAAAGTGTTCATAGCGTGACCTGAAAGCAGTCTTCCATTCATCCCCAGGTCTAATACGGACCAAGTTATAGGCCCCACGGAGATCCAGTTTAGAGAAAATTTTGGCATGCCGCACTCTCTCCAACAACTCAGGGATTAAAGGCAATGGATAACGGTTTCTAATAGTAACCTTATTGAGTTCCCTATAGTCTATGCAGGGTCTCAGAGATCCATCTTTCTTCTTCACAAAGAAGATGGGTGCACCTGCGGGAGATGAAGAGGGGCGTATGAAGCCCTTGGCTAAATTTTCGTCTATATAATCCTTCAAAGCTTTTAGCTCGGGCCCCGCTAGGGGGTAGATCTTACCAAAAGGTATCTCGGCTCCAGGCAATAATTCAATTGGACAATCATATGGACGGTGAGGAGGAAGCTGATCAGCGTTCTTCTTGTCACATAAATCCACATAGTCCTGGTATACAGCTGGTAGTTCAGGGACTGACATGGTTCCTTTAGGAACAGAGCAAGCTGAAACTCCTTGACTCATCTGTTTCTCCGGAAAGTGTAATTCCTTGGTCTCCCAGTTAATCGTAGGATTCTGCGCCTGCAGCCATGGTAGCCCTAGAATAATGGGAAAGTGGGGAGAAGAGATAAGCAAAAAAGACATTTTCTCCTGATGATCTTTACCCATAAGGACCCTCAAAGGCTCTGTTTCTTGATCCACTGGTCCAGAAGTCAGTAGAGAGCCATCCACAGTCTCCATCTGTACTGGAGTAGCCTTCTTCACTGAACGTATCCCCTGTTTCAGAGCAAAGGAGATATCCATAAAATTTCCACTTGCTCCTGAGTCGATCATAGCAGAGCTAGACACCCAGACTGAGTCAACCCAGTTTGATGGAAAGGAAGCAATGAGAACTGTTTCTTTTACAACTCAGCTGGGACACCGCTGAGGAAACTTGAAAAATTGCAGCGTTTATACCGTCATCGTCCCCAGAACTAACAGAGTTTAAGTCCGAGAAATCAAGATCTCTTGCAGCAGATCTCTCTGGAGCCTGAGGCTCGTACATGACAGAGCTCCTCTCGCAACACTCACAGTGAATGACTGCTGCAGTAGTCTTACGAGAACGGCTGGGGCAGTTTATAATGAAGTGCCCTGACTTACCACAGTAGAAACATAGATTTTCCTTTATACGATGTTCTTTGCATGCATCACTAACCCGTATTTGTAAAGAGTCCACCTGCATGGGTTCAGGTTCTGGTTCCCTTGTGATCCTACTCAAAGGTTCCTTAGCTGAGGAGGGAGGTAGTAAAAGGTTAGTGAGATTATTTTCGAACCATCTCTCTTGTCTGCGTTCAGTCAGACGAGCATCAATACGGATACAATAGTTAATAAAGTCACCTAACGCAGTGGGAGGGTCGGCACGAGCAAGTTCATCCTTAATCAGTGGAGACAACCCTTTCCGAAAAATAGATTTTTTAGCGGAAGTGTCCCAAGTGGTATCAAGAGCCATCTCCTGAAATCCAGGGCATATTCGGCTACTGAACGCTTACCTTGGCGCAAAGTTAACATGGTTGCTTCAGCTGTTGCACCTCGATTGGGGTCATCAAACACCTGCCCCATGGCTGAAATAAAAGCATCAAGGTGATTCAAACAATCATCCTCAGTCTCAATCAGAGGGTTTGCCCACATCAAAGCCTTATTGGTAAGCAACATGATTATAGTAAGCACTTTGGATCGTTCAGTGGGAAATTGTGAAGCATGTGCAGAGAAAAATAAATTGCATTGATTAATAAATCCCCTGAATTTCTCACGTTCACTGCCAAAACGAAAAGGAGGTAATTTGGGGATCCCAGAACTCGGGGTTATGGCAGGAGCCTGGGCTCGTTCCTCTAGAGCCTCAATCCTGGCTCGCAATTCCTGGGTAGTCTGTCCAAACACTTGCAAATTATGATTAGTGAGGTCCTGTAGGCTTGCAAAACGGGTTTTTTAAAGTCTGTACATCTGAAAGGATTGTATCAGTCACTCCGTAAAGTTCCTTTATGCGGGCCTCCATCTTCCAGATCTTTTAAGGCAGAAGTGCTGGAAGGAGAAGAGGAAAGGAAAAAAAAAAAAAACAACCTGTGGTAACACTCCAGAGTAAAATTTTAAGGGAATGCGCTCACCTGGAATGGTTGTGAGAAGTCACAACCACTGTCATCACATAAGGTATTAAACGGACATCTGATATCCACAGTCACAGCAGACACGGCTTTCACAGACCCAGCAGACACTAAACATTGGCTCCTGAATCTTGTCAAGTATAGTGTACAGTTCCTATAGTGTCTTGTGCTTGGGTGCGAGGAAAACACAGGAGACACAGGTTGATATGAAATGACTTGTATTGCTTCATACAAGCATGCTGAAAAGTTCACACAGTTTGCAGGAACAGCGACAGGAGACACAGCAGGCCAGAGTAACTTCAAGCAATACAATAAATCTCCAAAGCAGGTTCAGGATCTCTTCTCTGTACCGTACTTCCTCTGCAAACATGGATTCACCAAACAGCAGGTTTCCAGAGTCCAAAAGTATTCCAAGGTTCCTCAGTAGGGAATAGCTGGAGTACAAGTCCAAGGTTTCCAGAAGTCAGGTCACAGACTGACTGAGATGATTGATTCAGGAGCACTGATTGTTCAGCTGAGGCTGCTTAAGAAGCAAGAGGGAAGAATCAGGGCGGGAACATGAAAACTGGAAACTCCATATTAACTGAGGGCAAGAGCTGCAGAAAGACAGAAAGCAAAATGGCCGACGGAAAACTGAGTTTCAAGGAACATGTCAACAGAGACAAAGAACCTTACAGCACTGCTGCTACTACTGCTTTACAAAGCAGCTCTGTGCGTCGAGGCAGTGGAGACAGCTCTGCAACAAGAGGGAGCACAAGCAGCGCCTCTGCACAGGGCAAGATGTTATGATTTGGTAGCTGAGGAGAGCAGGCAAAAAAGGCAATACACCAGAGAGGTTGGAATCTATGGGATTGCAGTACCCTGACTTACCAACACAACTAAAGGCAGCCGTGGAGCGTACCTACGTTGGTCCTAGACGCCTCGTCACAGCCTGAGAAGCTAACTACACCTAAAGATAGAAAGAGGAAAGCTATCTGCCCCGGAGCAGATCCACAAAGAACATAGAAAGCCCCCAAACATGTAATGGCGGTTAGACAAGAAGAAATACTGACACAGACAGAAAATTGTATGAGCAAATGTTGGGGCCCAAACTTCATAAATAGAAAAGGATAGGAAGGGCACTTTCTGCAATCACAAAAAACACTGAAAAGTACCAACTCTACTAATTACAAAAACACCTGAGATCACACGACCTCTACCACCTTAATTAGTTCTCTGGTGTAACAAAAACTAAACAGCAGCCACAGAAAAAAATGGAAAAGGAAAATGAACAAACAACAGTGGCTGAACTAAACTGAGAGGAGCACAAACCCCAAGGGGACCCGGCAGACCCCCACAGAAATGCAGGACAATATGCCAAAAAAACAAAAAAAAAAAATAAAAGAAGAAAATGTCTTATCTGTTAGCAAAAGATGCAGGCACGAAACAGCAAGCTACAAAGTGTACAGGAATCAAAGATGAGACCAGAACAATTGATCACCGTCAACCCTGATGGGAGGGAACCTCCCTTATATAAGACCAGTCAGTAATACCTGATCTCCAATCTTCACAATCTTCATTGGATAGTTCAGTACTGTTTGTAACCACCAGAGGGAGCTTCTGCTCAGAATTCATTTCTATCACATTCACAACAGCAAGACCAGTATGTTCCAAATGTGGCGAAGTTTTGTGGCAGCGCCACCAATGTCTACACCATCCGAGACATATCAAAAAACTGACCGGCACATCCAAACTTAGATTCAGTGTGAACAGGTGCTAAACCTAGAGTCACCAACTCATATACATACAAGAAGAAAAGGTAGCACACTGTAGCGCTATAGCTTGCAAACACGAAATATGAAAAATATGAAAAATGAATTACATCATTACCTTAGAAATATGAAAAATTGAGAAGTCTTAGCGCATAAGATGGCCAAATTATGTGAGCCTGATAGCCACGTCAAGGCTCTTCTCGTATATCAGGTCCCTAACTAATGCCTATCCTCGCTTTAGAAAAGTCTGTCTGCATGGGAACCTATGAATCCTCTTTTCAGACTAAAATCTACATCTCTGTGGAGGGGTGATGAACCTGCTGTAATTAAAAGGCCTGTGACCACCAGGTGGAGTGCTCAGGCAGAAGGTAAATGAATACATATCAAAAAACTGACCGGCACATCCAAACTTAGATTCAGTGTGAACAGGTGCTAAACCTAGAGTCACCAACTCATATACATACAAGAAGAAAAGGTAGCACACTGTAGCGCTATAGCTTGCAAACACGAAATATGAAAAATATGAAAAATGAATTACATCATTACCTTAGAAATATGAAAAATTGAGAAGTCTTAGCGCATAAGATGGCCAAATTATGTGAGCCTGATAGCCACGTCAAGGCTCTTCTCGTATATCAGGTCCCTAACTAATGCCTATCCTCGCTTTAGAAAAGTCTGTCTGCATGGGAACCTATGAATCCTCTTTTCAGACTAAAATCTACATCTCTGTGGAGGGGTGATGAACCTGCTGTAATTAAAAGGCCTGTGACCACCAGGTGGAGTGCTCAGGCAGAAGGTAAATGAATACATATCAAAAAACTGACCGGCACATCCAAACTTAGATTCAGTGTGAACAGGTGCTAAACCTAGAGTCACCAACTCATATACATACAAGAAGAAAAGGTAGCACACTGTAGCAAGCTATAGCGCTACAGTGTGCTACCTTTTCTTCTTGTTTGTACACCATCCGAGACGGCTCCACTCAGCAGGAGGCAAAGTTTCCGTAAGATGGTGACAGACTACATGTCTTGGCCTCTCAGTGTACTCCCAGATGGCTCTTCCCCATTCAAGTTTTGGGTCTCTAAGCTGGATACATGGCCAGAGCTTAGCCAGTATGCATTGGAGGTGCTGGCTTGCCCTGCTGCCAGTGTATTATCGGAGCGCTTCTTTAGTGCTGCAGGTGGTGTACTAACAGACCGTAGCATGCGACTATCCTCCGTTAATGTAGACCGGTTTAGTTTTCTGAAAATGAACAAGGCATGGATCTCGCATGAATTTGCCTGTCCGGTTTCAGATTAAATAACTGGTTGGCAACGTTATCCATGTCTCCTGTTATGTTCATCTTTCTACCACCTGAACTCTACTCCCTGGGCTACAACACTGCCAGTTGCTGCTCACAAGTGTTGGATGCACAGATCAAAAAAATCGCTGATGTGTTTGTGGGGTTCAGTAACGCCTGCTGTTCCCCTGCTGTGTGTCCGGCAAAAATTACTGCTAGCTAGCTACACATGTTGAAAAAAACATGACATGTTAAAGTGCCTACTGCTACACATAGATAAGAGGCTACACCCTTATTTCTAAACTGTAAACAAGTGAAACGTCACCTTTAAAACCATAAAATTATTAGTTTTTGTCACAAATCTGTAACAAAATAATTGTGACATATTACTGCAGATATCCACATGTGGAACACAAATGCTAACACAAAAGCCTACTTATGCTATAGGGTACTGATGGTGAACCTTGTCACTCCATAACTTAGACAAATCCAACTCACATCATGCCTCAAATGCTGCAATGTTGGAAGTGCATAATGTGGGTTGAACTTTGACAACAGCTGCAGTGCGAAGGTTAGCCTTCAGTGTTCTTGGCTTTTAAATAAAAGCATACAAGTAAATTTAATAATCCATTGTTGATTAAGGGACATGATGTACACCTGTAATATTGTGGAAACAATGGATGTAGGACTAGTCCTCTTCAACATTATTTATATTTGTGTCATTTGAAAAAATGCATATTTAAATACAAATTTAACAACCCATATCTTAAAGGTCCATCATGTAAAAATGAGAATCGGTAAAAAAAATCATGCATTACCTTGTTAAACTCAATAGTGCATAGTCACAATAGCTAAATATATACCTGCAAGTGGTGCTGAAACAACGACAACTGATAGAAAAGGTGAATGATATCTAGTTATCAGACTGAATAGCGACACCTGTACAATGTCGATATAATACTGTACCTTAGCAAAAAGGCTGTTTGCAACCAATGTATTGTATACGGATGGAAGCGCGTCACACTAATAGATTTGAGTTATTTGAAATAGAATGGAGCAGCACCAATTAGAGAAGAATGTCAAGGATGAGGCAGTGAGACACGCTCAGCAGAGTACAAGCAGCAGTGTTTGAATAACTAACTGGAGCGAGATCTGCACTCCAAAAATGAGAACCTCTGACTACAGTAAACAATGCACACAACTGTTCAGCAGCTGTGAAAGGCCCGTTTGTGTACTTCTATATTGTTTGCAACCAATGGATTGGTAATGATGGAAGCACGTCACACTAATAGATTTGAATTATTGAAATAGAATGTAGCAGCAACAATTTGAGAAAATGTAAGGATGAGCAGTGAGACACGCTCAGCAGAGTACAAGCAGCAGTGGTTGAAGAACTAAATGAAGCGGGATCTGCACTCAAAAAAAAACCTCACAGACTACAGTGAACACTGCACACAATGTTCACTATCTGTGAAAGGTCCTTTCTGTACTTCTATAGTGTTTGCAACCAATGTATTGTATAGGATGGAAGCGCGTCACACTATAATTTCAATTGAATGGAGCAGCAAGAATTACACTAAGAAAAAAAAAAGAGTCTATGAGTGAACGTGCAGATGCTACAAACAGCGTTGGATGCAGAGCAAACTGCAGCGTCACCTGCACTCTCACACACACACCTTGCACAGAGCTGTTAAAACAACACTGCAAGGCAAAAGGAAGCTTTACACAGCGGTTGGTAAACTAGCCTGCCTAGAGCACAGTACACAAAATCGCAATCTCTAACTGTCCCTCAGAGTCAGCACAGCAGCGTTCTGTCCCTAACTGAATTCACAGCACAGTGACGCTAAAATGGCGGTGGCGCCTTTTATAGTGCATTCTGACATCATTTCAGCATCCAATCACAGCCATGCCATTAGTTAACATGACCGCAGCAGTACAGGATGTGCCCACACTTCTTAGGATTCCTCATTGGCTGACTAAAATCACATTGCCTCTCAAAGAATTATGGGAACTTCCGATTCCGGTATACGATATATGGAAAATATCGGAACTAAGTATCGGAATTCCGATACAGCTAATATCGGCCGATACCCGATACTTGCGGTATCGGAATGCTGAACTCTAGTCCTAATCTCTAGTTTTAAAATATAATAGATAGAGATGAGCGACTTTCCCTTTTTTCGGGTCGAGTCGGGTTTCACGGAACCCGACTTTCGCAAAAGTCGGGTCGAGTGAAATCGGCCGACTAGCGTGAAAAGTCGGATTTCAGCTGAAACACGAAACCCAATGCTAGTCAATGGGGAAGCAATGTCGGCAGGGGGGGAGGACAGTAAACACACCTGCAGCGCCAATTTTCAGCGCCGGCGGGCGGCTCAGCCAAAGAGGGGTGCCGGCGCGACTTTGAGCGGCTAGGGATTCAAATTCTCCACCAAAGAAGCTCAGCCAATGAGCGTCGCAGGATGCAAATCCCCCGCCATTGGCTGAGCGGTGCTGCCCGGCTTTGTGTGTGTGTGTATGCAGGCATTGTCTACAAGTCCCATCCGGCTATGCCTGCTACACTGTGAGTCTGCGTGTGTGCGCGCGCAAAGGCTGTGTGTGTATATACAGGCATAGTCCAATGGGACTACAGTCATGGCCAAAAGTTTTGAGAATGACACAAATATTATATTTTCACATGATCTGCTGCCCTCTGATTTTTATGTGTGTGTGACAGATGTTTTTATCACAGACAGAAATATAATTCCAAACATATGAGTAACAAAAGCTTATATTGACAGTTAGAATGAGTTAATGCAGCAAGTCAATATTTGCAGTGTTGACCCTTCTTCTTCAGGACCTCTGCAATTCTCCCTGGCATGCTCTCAATCAACTTCTGGACCAAATCCTGACTGATAGCAGTCCATTCTTGCACAATCAATGCTTTCATTTTGTCAGAATTTTTAGGTTTTTGTTTGTCCACCCGTCTCTTGATGATTGACCACAAGTTCTCAATGGGATTAAGATCTGGGGAGTTTCCAGGCCATGGACCCAAAATCTCTATGTTTTGTTCCCTGAGCCATTTAGTTATCACCTTTGCTTTATGGCAAGGTGCTCCATCATGCTGGAAAAGGCATTGTTGATCGCCAAACTGCTCTTGGAGGGTTGGGAGAAGTTGCTCTTGGAGGACATTCTGGTACCATTCTTTATTCATGGCTGTGTTTTTAGGCAAGACTGTGAGAGAGCTGATTCCCTTGGCTGAGAAGCAACCCCACACATGAATGGTTTCAAGATGCTTAACAGTTGGCATGAGACAAGACTGGTGGTAGCGCTCACCTTGTCTTCTCCGAATGAGGCGTTTTCCTGATGTCCCAAACAATCGAAAAGGGGATTCATCAGAAAAAATAACTTTACCCCAGTCCTCAGCAGTCCACTGCCTGTACCTTTTGCAGAATATCAGTCTGTCCATGATGTTTTTTCTGGAGAGAAGTGGCTTCTTTGCTGCCCTCCTTGAGATCAGGACTTGCTCCAAGAGTCTCCGCCTCACAGTGCGTGCAGATGCACTCACACCTGCCTGGTGCCATTCCTGAGCAAGCTCTGCACTGCTGGTAGCCCGATCCCACAGCTGAAACACTTTTAAGATACGGTCCTGGCGCTTGCTGGTCTTTCTTGGGCGCCCTGAAGCCTTTTTGGCAACAATGGAACCTCTCTCCTTGAAGTTCTTGATGATGCGATAGATTGTTGACTGATGTGCAATCTTTCTAGCTGCGATGCTCTTCCCTGTTAGGCAATTTTTGTGCATTGCAATGATGACTGCAATTGTTTCTTTAGAGATAACCATGGTTAACAGAAGAGAAGCAATGATGCCAAGCACCAGCCTCCTTTTAAAGTGTCCAGTGGTGTCATTCTTACTTAATCATGACAGATTGATCTCCAGCCATGTCCTCATCAACACCCACACCTGTGTTAATGGAGCAATCACTGAAAAGAGGTTAGCTGGTCCTTTTAAGGCAGGGCTGCAATGATGTTGAAATGTGTTTTGGGGGATAAAGTTCATTTTCTAGCCAAATATTGACTTTGCAAGTAATTGCTGTTAAGCTGATCACTCTTTATAACATTCTGGAGTATATGCAAATTGCCATTAGAAAAAGTGAAGCAGTAGACTTTGTAAAAATTAATATTTGTGTCATTCTCAAAACTTTTGTCCATGACTGTACAAGTCCCATCGGGCTATGCCTGCTACACTGTCAGTGAGTGACACATTAGCCAATGATGGGACAGTAGTAGTCCCATCATCCGGCTAATGTGTTGAATGTAAAAAAAAACTTACATTACATACACAACATACAGAACATATAACACAGAACATACACATAACATACATACAACACATAACATACAGTACATACATATAACATACAACACAGAACATAACACATAACATACAGTACATACATATAACATACAACACAGAACATACATACAACACATAACATACAGTACATACATATAACATACAACACAGAACATACATATACTGTAACACATAGCATACAGAACATACATATAACATACAACACATAACATAGAGAACATACATATAACACATAACATACAGTACATACATAATAACATACAACAGATAATAAACAAAACATAAGAACATACATATAACACATAACATACAGAACATACATATAATCAAACATAACATACAGAACATACATATAACATACAACACAATAACATACAGATACATACTATATAAAACATCATACAACAACATAACATACAGCAATAACAATACAATAATATAACATACAACACAGAACATACGTACAACACATAATATACAGAACATACATATAACATACAACACAGAACATACATATAACACATAACATACGAACATACATATAACACACAACACATAACATACATATACATACAACACATAACATACAGAACATACATATAACATACAACACATAACATACTGTACATATATATATATATATATATATATATATATATATATATATATATAACATACAACACATAACATACAGAACATACATTATAACAAACACATATAACATATAACATACAGAACATACATATAACATACAACACAAAACATGCAGTACATACATATAACATACAACACATAACATACAGAACATACACATAACATATAACATACAGAACATACATATAACACATAAAATACAGTACATACATACAGTACGGACCAAAAGTTTGGACACACCTTCTCATTCAACGATTTTTCTGTATTTTCATGACTATAAAAATTGCAGAATCACACTGAAGGCATCAAAATTATGAATTAACACATGTGGAATTATACATTACACTTTACAAAAAAAGTGTGAAACAACTGAAAATATGTCTTATATTCTAGGTTCTTCAAAGTAGCCACCATTTGCTTTGATTACTGCTTTGCACGCAGAAAAGGTGAACGGATGGACTCTACATGCCTGGTTCCCACCGTGAAGCATGGAGGAGGAGGTGTGATGATGTGGGGATGCTTTGCTGGTGACACTGTTGGGGATTATTCAAAATTGAAGGCATACTGCACCAGTATGGCTACCACAGCATCTTGCAGCGGCATGCTATTCCATCCGGTTTGCGTTTAGTTGGACCATCATTTATTTTTCAACAGGACAATGACCCCAAACACACCTCCAGGCTGTGTAAAGGGCTATTTGACCAAGAAGGAGAGTGATGAGGTGCTACGCCAGATGACCTGGCCTCCACAGTCACCAGACCTGAACCCAATCGAGATGGTTTGGGGTGATCTGGACTGCTCACCGCTTCAATTTTGAATAAATCCCCAACAGTGTCACCAGTAAAGCACCCCCACACCATCACACCACTCCTCCATGCTTCACGGTGGGAACCGGGCATGTAGAGTCCATCCGTTCACCTTTTCTGCGTGCAAAGCAGTAATCAAAGCAAAAGGTGGCTACTTTGAAGAGCTTAGAATATAAGACATATTTTCAGTTGTTTCACACTTTTTTGTAAAGTGTAATGTATAATTCCACATGTGTTAATTCATAATTTTGATGCCTTCAGTGTGATTCTACAATTTGTATTTTTTCATATAACATACAACATATAACATACAGAACATACACATAACATATAACATACAGAACATACACATAACATACAGAACATACACATAACAAAGAGTACATACTCACCAATCACCTATTCCCTGATGTCATCGTCTCCTGTAATAAAAATAAAATAATAAAGCAACCTATACATCACCTGTCCGCCGTAGTCCAGATAATAACGAGTGTCCTATGACGATCTCCGGTATAGAACGCTGACATCGGGTGAAGTCAGCGCTCTACACCGCCCCTGCGATGCACTTACATCAGATGCCAGGAGAGAATGACGTCACTTCCGTTCATTCTCTCACTGGCAATGCTGGGTGAGAAAATTCCCACACAGCATTGCCATAAAGTGAGAGAACGAACTCAGTGATGCACTGCTGGAGCCATTGTCTCATGTCAGTGCATCACTGGGAGGCCCTACAGAGCAGTGGCATCACCTGATGTCACTGTTCTATAGGGGAGACCGTCGTGGGACATTCGTTATTAATTGGACTGCGTTGGACAGGGAGTATACGGTTGTTTTATTTTTTTTACGTTTTATTACAGGAAATCGAGGGCGTCGCATGGATCTGAGCGTATAATAAAGATATGAAAACCGTGTTGTGTTTTATTTCATTAAAATAATTTATTCTTATGCGTGTGTTGTTTATTAACCCTTTATTAATTTAAGTTTAATAATAGATAGGCGTGTAAGGTTCTTTGTATATGTTCTTGAAACTCAGTTTTTCCGTCAGCCATTTTGCTTTCTGTCTTGCTGCAGCTATCTTGCCCTCAGTCAATATGGAGTTTTCAGCTTTCATGTTCCCGCCCTGATTCTCTCCCTCTTGCTTCTTAAGCAGCCACAGCTGAGCAATCAGTGCTTCTGAATCTAGCCTGCAGTGAACCTGTGACCTGACTCCTGAAGCCTTGGACCTTGTACTCCAGCTATTCCTACTGAGGAACTCTGAAACACTTGTGGACTCTGGAACCCTGCTCTTTGAAAGAACCACGTTTGCATGGGCTTACGGTAACAGAGAAGAAGATCCTGAACCTGTTGTGGAGAGTGATTGCTGAGCTTAGATTACTCTGGCCTGCTGTGTCTCCTGCTTCTGTGTCTGCAAACTGTGTGACTATTTTTGCCAACTTGTATGAAGTAATACAAGACCTTCTATATCAAACCTGTGTCTCATGTGTTTTCATCGCACCCAAGCGCAAGACGCTATATGAACTGTACTACACACATTACAAGATTCAGAAGCCAAACGTTAGTGTCTGCTGGGTCTGGAAAGGCTGTGTCTGCTGTAACTGTGGATATCAGATGTCCGGTTGTACTTTCTGTGATGACAGTGGTTGTGACTTCTCACAACCATTCCAGGTGAGCAGTTCCCTTAAGTTTTTTTTTCTCTGCAGTGTTACCACAGGTAAACACTATTGTTTTTTTTTCTTTTCTCTTCTCCTACCAGTACTCTTGTCTTAAAAGATTTGGAAGATGGAAGCCCGCATAAAGGAACTTTGCGGAGTGACTGATAATATCCTTGCAGATTTACAGACTATAAAAACCCGCTTTACAAACCTACAGGACCTCACTAATCACAATTTGCAAGTGTTTGGACAGACTGCCCAGGATTTGCGAGTCAGGATTGAGGTTCTAGAGGAGCGAGTCCAGGCTCCTGCCGTAGCCCCGAGTTCTGGGATTCCCAAGTTGCCCCCTTTTCGTTTTGGCGGTGAACGTGAGAAATTCAGGGGATTTATTAACCAATGCAATCTTTTTTTTTCTGCACATGCTTCACAATTTCCCACTGAACGATCTAAAGTACTTACTATAATTATGTTGCTTACCAACAAGGCTTTGATGTGGGCAAACCCTCTGATTGAGACTGAGGATGAATGTTTGGATCATCTTCATGCTTTCATTTCAGCCATGGGGCAGGTGTTTGATGACCCCAATCGAGGTGCAACAGCTGAAGCAGCCATGTTAACTTTGCGCCAAGGTAAGCACTCGGTAGCCGAATATGCCTTGGATTTCAGGAGATGGGCCCTTGATACCACTTGGGACAGTTCCGCCAAAAAATCTATTTTTCGAAAGGGGTTGTCTCCACTAATTAAGGATGAACTAGCTCGTGCCGACCCTCCCACTGCGTTAGGTGACTTTATTAATTACTGCATCCGTATTGATGATCGTCTGACTGAACGCAGGCAAGAGAGATGGTTCGAAAACAATCGCACTAACCTTTTCCTACCTTCCTCCCCAGCTAAGGAACCTTTGAGTAGGATCACACGGGAACCTGAACCTGAACCCATGCAGGTAGACTCTTTACAAAGACGGGTTAGCGATGCACGCAAAGAACATCGTTTTAAGGAAAATCTATGTTTCTATTGTGGTAAGTCAGGGCACTTCATTATAAACTGTCCCAGCCGTTCTCGTAAGACTACTGCAGCACTCATTCACTGTGAGTGTTGCGAGAGGAGATCTGTCAGGTCCGAGCCTCAGGCTCCAGAGAGTTCTGCAGCAACAGATATTGATTTCTCGGACTTAAACTCCGTTACTTCTGAGGACGATGACTGTGTAAACGCTGCAATTTTTCAAGTTTCCTCAGCGGTGTCCCAGCTGAGTTGTAGGAAAAACAATTCTCATTGCTTCCTTTCCATCAAACTCTGGGTTGACTCAGTCTGGGTGTCTAGCTCTGCTATGATCAACTCAGGGGCAAGTGGGAATTTTATGGATGTCTCCTTTGCTCTGAAACAGGGGATACGTTCAGTGAAGAAGGCTACTCCAGTACAGATGGAAACTGTGGACGGCTCCCTGCTGACCTCTGGACCAGTGGATCAGGAAACGGAGCCTTTGAGGGTCCTTATGGGTAAAGATCATCAAGAGAAACTGTCCTTTATGCTTATCTCTTCTCCCCACTTTCCCATTATTCTAGGGCTACCATGGCTGCAGGCTCAGAACCCTACCATTAACTGGGAGACCAAGGAATTACACTTTCCAGAGAAACAGATGACTCCAGAAGTTTCAGCGTGCTTTGTTCCTAAAGGAACCATGTCAGTCCCTGAACTACCAGCTGTATACCAGGACTATGTGGATTTATGTGACAAGAGAGAACGCTGACCAGCTTCCCCCTCACCGTCCATATGATTGTCCAATTGAATTATTGCCTGGAGCAGAGATACCTTTTGGTAAGATCTACCCCTGGCGGGGCCTGAGCTAAAGGCTTTAAAGGATTACATAGACGAAAATCTAGCCAAGGGCTTCATACGCCCCTCTTCATCTCCTGCAGGTGCACCCATCTTCTTTGTAAAGAAGAAAGATGGATCTCTGAGACCCTGCGTAGACTATAGGGAACTCAATAAGGTTACTATTAGAAACCGTTATCCATTGCCTTTAATCCCTGAGTTATTGGAGAGAGTGCGGCATGCCAAAATTTTCTCTAAATTGGATCTCCGTGGGGCCTATAACTTGGTCCGTATTAGACCTGGGGATGAGTGGAAGACTGCATTCAGGTCACGCTATGGACACTTTGAATATCTAGTTATGCCTTTTGGTCTGAGTACCGCCCCAGCCACTTTCCAACACTTGGTGAATGACATCTTCAGGGATCTCCTAGATACATTCGTGGTGATTTATTTGGATGATATTCTAATTTTTTCTAATTCCACAGAGGAACATCATGGACATGTGAGAATGGTCTTGGAATGTCTAAGACAAAACCATCTTTACATCAAACTTGAAAAGTGTGAATTCCATAGGACCGAAATTCAATTTCTGGGGTATGTACTGTCTACACAAGGAATTAGTATGGATGGAAGCAAGACCCAAGCCATCAAGGATTGGCCAAGTCCTAGAAATGTGAAGGAGGTGCAGCGCTTCATCGGGTTTGCCAACTTCTATAGACGTTTCATTAGGAATTTCTCTGAGGTAGTGTCACCTATCACCCAACTTACCCGGAAAGAGTCTAGGTTCTCCTGGACTCCCCAAGCCCAGGAAGCATTTTCCCGTCTGAAAGATAAATTTACCACCGCACCTATCTTGGTACATATCAACCCCGAACTTGCCTTCATAATAGAGGTGGATGCTTCAGACTGTGCCGTTGGAGCTATACTCTCTCAGAGAACAGGTGAGAAGAATGTCTTGCATCCCTGTGCCTTCTTTTCCCAGCAGTTGTCTTCGGCTGAGAGGAACTACGATGTGGGCAATAGAGAGTTGTTGGCCATTATTGCCGCCTTCAAAGAATGGAGACACCTTCTTCAGGGAGCTGCACAACAAATAGTCATCCTGACAGACCATCGCAACCTTGAATTTATCAGGTCGGCTAAATGCCTGACTCCTCGCCAGGCTCGCTGGAAACTTTTCTTAAACCAATTTAATTTTGTTATTTCTTATAGACCAGGATCACGCAATGGAAAGGCTGATGCACTCTCTAGGATTCATTCAGCAGAGACCCGTCCACTTGCTCCTCCTAAGACTATTCTTCCTGACTCTAGATTCCTGGGAGTGATTCATAATCAAGACCTACTTAAGGACATCAAGGAAGCATACCATGCGGATTCCTTGTTGGCACAACCCCCAAGGGACGTAAGTCTTGTCTTTAAGAATGGTGTGTGGATTCTGGGACAACGTCTGTATATTCCTGAAACAGTCAGATTGAGAGTATTGCAACTCATTCATGATTCCAAGATAGCTGGGCATAGAGGAATTCTAAAAACACAGGAATTTCTTTCTCGTTTCTTTTGGTGGCCCACTTACAGGAAGGATGTTTTAAACTATGTCACTTCATGTGAAGTCTGTGCAAGATGCAAAACACCTCGCTCCTCACCAACTGGTCTGTTGCAGCCTCTTCCCACCCCGTCCCGCCCGTGGGGATCCATTTCTATGGACTTCATTGTGGAGTTACCAACCTCTCAAGGGAAGAACACCATTCTAGTGGTGGTTGACCGTCTAACAAAGGCAGCTCATTTTATCCCTTGTGTCGGCTTACCCACTGCAAAACAGACATCAGATTTGATGATTAAAGATGTGTTTCGCTTACATGGAGTACCGGATGAGGTTATTTCGGATCGAGGGGTGCAATTCACTTCTAGGTTTTGGCAAAATTTCTGTGCAGCATTGGACATTAAAGTAAACCTTTCTTCTGCTTTTCATCCCCAGACTAATGGACAGACCGAACGAACCAATCAAACCATGGAGCAGTATCTCCGCTGCTTTATCTGCCACCTACAGGATGATTGGGTGGATCTACTTCCATTAGCTGAGTTCTCTTATAACAACTCTCAGAGTGCCTCCACTAAGCAGTTTCCTTTTTACTCCAATCTAGGTTATCATCCTAACATTCTACCACGATTTCCCATAGAAACGCCTTTACCAGCAGTGGCGGAAAGAATCACGTCTTTACAGAAGAATATGGATCTTCTAAAAGAGAATCTGGAATCGGCTCAGGAAAGGTACAAGAAAGCAGCAGATAAATTTCGTAAACCTGCACCAGCTTTCAAGGTAGGAGACCTGGTCTGGCTGTCAACCAGAAATCTTAAGTTAAGGATTCCATCGTCTAAATTGGGACATAAGTACATTGGACCCTATAAAATCAGTAAGATTATAAGTGCCGTTGCTTGTCGTCTTCAACTGCCAGAACTATGAGAATCCACCCTGTCTTTCATGTATCCCTACTAAAGGCTGCAACACCCAATACGTTTCCTGGACGTTCTTCTCCTTGCCCTGACCCAGTGCTAGTCGATGGTCAGGAAGAATTTGTGGTGGAAAGGATTCTGGATTCCAGGTTATACAGAAATCAGTTACAATATTTGATTAAATGGCAAGGCTATCCAGTGGAGGACAACTCATGGGAACCAGTCAATAACGTTAATGCTCCTCGTTTGCTCTGCCAGTTTCATCAGAGGTACCCAGACAGGCCTGGTCTGAGGCCATCCGGAGGTTGTCCCTAAGGGGGGAGTAATGTAAGGTTCTTTGTATATGTTCTTGAAACTCAGTTTTTCCGTCAGCCATTTTGCTTTCTGTCTTGCTGCAGCTATCTTGCCCTCAGTCAATATGGAGTTTTCAGCTTTCATGTTCCCGCCCTGATTCTCTCCCTCTTGCTTCTTAAGCAGCCACAGCTGAGCAATCAGTGCTTCTGAATCTAGCCTGCAGTGAACCTGTGACCTGACTCCTGAAGCCTTGGACCTTGTACTCCAGCTATTCCTACTGAGGAACTCTGAAACACTTGTGGACTCTGGAACCCTGCTCTTTGAAAGAACCACGTTTGCATGGGCTTACGGTAACAGAGAAGAAGATCCTGAACCTGTTGTGGAGAGTGATTGCTGAGCTTAGATTACTCTGGCCTGCTGTGTCTCCTGCTTCTGTGTCTGCAAACTGTGTGACTATTTTTGCCAACTTGTATGAAGTAATACAAGACCTTCTATATCAAACCTGTGTCTCATGTGTTTTCATCGCACCCAAGCACAAGACGCTATATGAACTGTACTACACACATTACAAGGCGTCTTATTGACGCCTCTCTATAATTAACCGGGCTTAATATCACCTTATAATATTACTTATTACCCCATATCCCACCACTACAGGGGAGTGGGAAGAGAGGGGCTAATGCCGGAATTGGCGCATCTCACAGATGCGCCAATTCTGGGGCAGCTGGGTGCTGGTATTTTTAGCCAGGGGGGTGCGCCAATATCCATGGCCCCTTCCTAGGCTATGAATATCAGCCCGCAGCTGTCTGTCATTTTTTTTGTGGGTACCCCTATTTTAATAGCCAGTAAAGGCTAGCTGCGGGTTGATATTCAAAGTCTGGGAAGCTCCATGGGTATTAACTCCTTCCCAGGCTAGAAATATTGGCCCGAGCCGTTGGCTTTCACCCTCTGGCGCAGAAAATTGCGTGGGAGCCCACGCCATTTTTTTTCTCATTTTTTAAAAAATTTACGCTGTTGCGTGAAGATTTTGTGTGTGTGTGCGCGTGGGTCTTTAACAATTTATGTACCATTCTATCTATTATCTATTTATTTTCCATCTATATTTCTTTTATCTAGCTGTCTATTATCTATCTATCTTTCTATCTATCTGTCAGCTATCTATCTATCTTCTATCTATCTGTCTATCTATTATCTATCTATCTATCTATCTATCTATCTATCTATCTATCTATCATCTATTTATCTATTATCTATCTATCTATTATCTATCTATCTATCTATCTATCTATCTATCATCTATTTATCTATCTTCTATCTATCTGTCTATCTATTATCTATCTATCAATCATCTATTTATCTGTTATCTATCTATCTATTATCTATCTATCATCTAACTATCTATCTATCTATCTATCTATCTATCTATCTATCTATCTATTATCTATCTATCTGTCTATCTATTATCTACCTATCTATTCTCTATCTATCTATCTATCTATCTATCTATTATCTATCTATTTTCTATCTATCTGTCTATCTTCTATCTATTTATTATCTATCTATTATCTATCTATTATCTATTTATCTATCTATATATCTATCTATATATCTTTCTATGGCCGGAGTCACACACACCGTATAAAAATCGGACCGTAATACGCCCAAAAGTCCCTGAACAGTGATCCGTATGTCATCCGTGTGCAATGCGAGGATGAGATTTCCTCGCATCAAAATATCCGTGTGTCATCAGTATGGCATCCGTATGACATCCGTACGGCGAGATTTTCTCGCCGGCTTGCAAAATCACAAAAGAAAGAATAGATATATACACATAGAATACATATATATACATATATGCATTTAATTGTGACACATATATAGGGTACATACCCATTTGCGAGAAACAAAAACGGCCCATTTTCCGGATTTTAAAAAACGGTCAGATTCTATGCAATTGGCATGTGATTGTTATGCGATTTATAAGCAATTTTAATTGCGCCTGCAGTTTTCCATCCGTTTTGCAACCGTATGCAATGCGATTTAAAACATGACGTTTTACATACAGCAGTTCTCTCTATGTAAAACCTCATGTTTTAATCACATTGTAAACAAAAAAATGTACACAAAAAGCAAAAATTTTATATATATATATATATATATATATATATATATATATATATAGGTAATACACTTATACATTGCAGAATAGCCGCTAATTCAATTGACGGCTTTAATTACAGAATCCGACATGAAATGACACATGGTTTAGATACAGTAAGCAATTTCATTCCATGTCGTTTGAAATATATGCGATTTTTAATTTCACCCTCACTTTTTCCATGCGTTTGCCATTCGTATGCAATGCGATTTAAACATGACGTTTGAGATAGAGCAGTTCTCTGTATGTAAAAACTCATGTTAAAATCACATTGTAAAAAAAAACTACACCAAAAGAAAAGAATTATATATATATATATATATATATATATATATATAATATATATATCTATATATATATAGGTCATACACTGCTACATAGCAGAATAGCCACTAATTCAATTGGCGGATTTCAATACAGAATCCGACATGAAATGACACATGGTTTAGATACAGTAAACCATTTCATTTCATGTAGTTTGTTATATGCTAATGCTATGTTAATGATTTCTTTCAGACTCCGAGGCGTGCGATGCCTGGATGAAATCTCTGCCTCCTGAAAGCATTATAATGCCACCCCCTCCCATGCATGTCACACTACCATGTGATGTGCAGTTGTGGCACCTTAATCTTGTGCCTGCACTCATGCTGTTCAGGGTACCTTAGCCACCCTTCTATTGGCAATGTCTTCCTCCAGCTTCTGCGCAAGCGCCGGCGAGTTACTGCTACTGTGCAGTAATTTGCCGGTGCCTGCACAGAAGCAAGATGAAGACACTGCCCATAGACGGGCGGATAAGGTACCCTGAACAGCGTACATGCAGTGCACAGGCACAGGATTATAGGATTGCCACAACTGCATGTCACAGGGTAGTATGCTAGTATGATGTGCATGGAGGGGGGTGGTATTATAATGAAGTCAGGAGTCAGAGATTTCATCCAGGCATTGCACACCCCGGAGCCTGGAAGAAATCATTGACATAAAACATTAAAACTCTATTTTTCCATAACTAGACCACTGCTATGAGGCATACAGATAAGAATATTTTAACCATTCTATTACCTATATGCCCATAGTAATAGCTTGAAAGCATCCAATGGATGACAGATTCCCTTTAAACTCGTGTTAAATATCAGACAGTACAGAGCTGCCATATTTTAAAATGATTCTGATTAAGCCCTGTAAGATGGCAGTCGGACAGGTCGTTGAGGAGAGAAGCGGATCATGGATGTTGGTAGCTTCGGTGATGTAAGCCCAGGAAAGCAGGCTCCAACATGTAAAGCGCTAAGAGAGCTAATAGTACGTATCAGGGATGGGTTTACAAGCAATCAAAGAGATGAGTGTGACTGGTTTTTCACAGATCCCCACCCCGGGAGTGTGGTATGGCAGATAAAATGGAGACCAGTAGTGTTGAGCGATACTGCTCGATATCTAAAAATATCGTATCGAAATGGTATCGCCGATATCACTAAATATCGTCGATATCCGATTCCGATACCGGAAGTCAAATGTAAGTCTATGGGAACCAAATATCGACATTAAAAAAAACCCATTCTTGCCTTGTTGGTTAATTATACATGAAGGAAAACAACAAAGACTAATGTAGAATGTATTGGGGGAGGTTGAGGAGACAATAAAGGCATACATGTTTAACCAATGCATTGGAATAGCATTAATATATTTTTTTTGGGAAATACGTTTGGATTGACTAACAAATTGACAATGTTGTTAACCTTTTTTCTATTTTGGCAAATATGTATGTTTCACAACTTCCATGCTCTTCACCTTTTTAACTTTTGCCAGTGCCACACTTTCTCCTTCATAATCTTCAGCAGCAGCATCATCTTTCTCATCAAATTATTCTTCATCTTCACCTTCTTAATCTTCTTCTTAAACTTCTTGCTATTCATGTTTTTGTTTACATTACTCATATTGTTATTATTAAACTAATTAATCTTCTTCATATTCAAATTCTTCATCTTCTTCCTCTTCATCTTCTTCATCATATTCTTATTTGTGACAGAGATTCCTGTACTTGTAATCTGTAAAAGTATGAATTGTTCATCCTTCCGTTCTTGCTGTCACAAAAGATTTAAATTACAACAGTATTTGTCCGTGTTCAGTTTAGCCTGCAGCAGCAGCAGGCATTTTCCAGGGGCACCACGAGGAAGAACGGACTCACCCCCATACACTGCTTAGTCTTCTTCTGCTTAGAATTTAGAGCATATATTTTGCTCTTCATTTTGGTCTTATACTTCATGTTCTTCTGCTTTTTGATCTTTTGCTTATTGTTCTTCTGTCTCTTGTTCTGTATCTTGTAGTTTGTCTTAACCTTCTTTGTCCTGTTGGTGATCTTCTTCTGGGTAATCTTTTATTTTTTCTTTGTGATGGTGTTCAGGCTGGTTGGCTTCATGCTCGTCGTCCTTGTTGTCGTCATCTTCTTCTGGGTGGTCTTTAAGGTCGTCTAATTTCCGAGAAACAGCTGACGTTACTGGAACCCTGACGGGTATCAGATGGAGCAAGAGACAATGGAAGTAACGAGGACCAGCTGACTGTGCTGGAACCCGGACGGGTAGCAGAAGGAAAAGAGGCGATGTCACAACTGAGTACCAGCTGACGTTACTGTGACACGGTTACTAAGCAGGAGGTACCTGTGCTCCAAAGCACTACCAAGGACCAGCAGACGTTGCTGGAACTCGGATACGGAGATGGAGGCACCTAGGCCAAAAGCACTGGGGAGAACCACTTGACGGTACTGGACCCCAGACGGGTAGCAGAAGGAAAAGAGGCAATGTCACAACTGAGTACCAGCTGACGTTACTGTGACACGGTTACTAAGCAGGAGGTACCTGTGCTCCAAAGCACTACCAAGGACCAGCAGACGTTGCTGGAACTCGGATACGGAGATGGAGGCACCTAGGCCAAAAGCACTGGGGAGAACCACTTGACGGTACTGGACCCCGGACGGGTAGAAGAACGCACCCATGAAAATGTAAGTTGACAGTACGCAAGCCGTCCGCAGTTACCGAATCACACAGTCCTACAGTGGGTGCTTATCCTATTGTCACAATGGAAACCACCTTTATTTACATATCCCACAGCACACATAGGAATCACCTAAACTGCAGGCACCATAGAGTCGGCTAACCCGAATGCAACACGACAGCACAACTTATTGGAGGATAATTGATGTTCACACTGCCAGGAAACAGCTGTCGTGCTGTAACCAGGCTGGCCAGGAGTCAGTACCCCTGCCAATTACTTACGAGCAACAAATGGCAGTGTTGTAGCCCAGGGAGTAGAGTTCAGGTGGTAGAAAGATGAACATAACAGGAGACATGGAAAACGTTGCCAAACAGTTATTTAATCTGAAAACGGACAGGCAAATTCAGGTGAGATCCATGCCTTGTTCATTTTCAGAAAAGTAAGCCGGTCTACATTCTCTGAGGATAGTCGCATGCGACGGTCTGTTACTACACCACCTGCAGCACTAAAGACACGCTCAGATAATACACTGGCAGCAGGGCAAGCCAGCACCTCCAATGCATACTGGCTAAGCTCTGGCCATGTATCCAACTTAGAGACCCAAAATTTGAAAGGGGAAGAGGCATCTGGGAGTACACTTAGAGGGAAAGCCAAGTAGTCTGTCACCATCTTACGGAAACGTTTCTTCCTGGTGACTGGAGCCGTCTCGGATGGTGTAGACCTTGCTGGCGCTGTCACAAAACTTTGCCACATTTGTAACATACAGTTCTTGCCCTGTGCAAAGCCGCTGCTTCTGCTCCCTCTTGTTGTAGAGGTGTCTACACTGCCTCGACGCACAGAGCTGCTTTGTAAAGCAGTAGCAGCAGCAGCAGGTCTCTCGGCTGGAATGTACAACAGTATGGATTGCACCAGTGTGTCTTGGTACTCCTGCATTTCACGGTCCCGGTTCACCGGTGTGATGAGGGTTTGTAAGTTGTCCCGGTAGCTAGGGTCTAGGAGGGTGTACACCCAATAATCTGACGTGCTGAGAATGTGGGCGATGCGGCGGTCGTTTCTCAGGCACTGAAGCATGAAATCAACCATGTGCTGCAGACTCCCAACTGGCCAACAAAGGCTGTCCTCTGGAAGAGGCGTCATCTCTGCCTCCTCTGCATCACCCCACCCTCGCTCTACATACTGACTAGAGCGTTGTGTACCTCCCTCTGTAGGGATTTCTTCCTCCTCCATTGACTCCTCCTCCTCCTCATCCTCCTCACAAAGTGAGCCCTGCCCAGCCCTTTGTGAGGAACCACGTTGCGCTGACTGTCCTGAAGGTAATTGAATTTGTGACTCCTCATCCTCCACCTCTTCCAAAACCTCTTCCTTTAGTGCTTTCAGTGATTTCTGAAGCAGGCAGATAAGGGGGACAGTCATGCTGACTAGTGCATCATCTTCATTGCCATCCGCGTTGAGACATCAAACGCAGCAAAACGTGGCAGATGTCCTTCATAGAGGCCCACTCAGTAGTGGTGAAGTGTGAATGGCGCAAATTGCGAGTTGATTGCGCCTGTTGCAGCTGATACTCCATTACTGCTGGCTGCTGCTCACACAACCGCTCCAACATATGTAACGTGGAATTCCACCTGGTGGGTACGTCACATATGATGCGATGTTCAGGAAGGCGAAATCTGACTTGCAGAGCTGCAATGCGCGATCTGGCCATGCTGGAACGTCGCAAGTGAGCGCACTCTAGGCGGACCTTGTGCAGCAGTGCATCAAGATCTGGATAGTCCCTCAAAAAACTCTGCACGACCAAGTTGAGCACATGTGCCAGACATGGTATGTGAGTGAGGTTGCCAAGGCCCAGAGCTGCCACCAGATTTCGGCCATTGTCACACACTACCAAGCCTGGCTGGAGATTAGCTGACAAAAACCACACGTCGCTCTCCTGCTTGATGGCATCCCAGAGCTCCTGCGCTGTGTGGCTTCGATTCCCCATGGGAATTAATTTCAGGACGGCCTGTTGACGTTTGGCCACGGCTGTGCTCATATCGCTGCAACAGGTAAGCGTTCACGGGTCCATGTGGAGGTAGACCGTGACGGCTCGTGCAGCGATGATTCTGAGGAACTGGAGTAGGAGGAGGAATCAATGTGCACAGACTGGATTCCTGCAATCCTTGTAGTTGGCAGAACACGTACAGCGCCACTGGCAAGATCTGTACCCGGCTCCACAACATTGACCCAATGGGCAGTGAGGGAAAGGTATCGTCCCTGGCCATGGGTACTGGTCCACGCATCGGTGGTCAGGTGGACCCTGCTACTGACGGCGTTTAGTAGCGCATGTTTAATGTTTCCCTCTACATGTTTTTGCAGAGCAGGGACAGCTTGCCTGCTGAAATAAAATCGGCTTGGCACATTATATTGTGGGACTGCCAATGCCATAAAGTTCCTGAAACTGTCAGTCTCCACCAGCCTGAATGACAGCATTTCAAGGGACAGGAGTTTTGCAAAGCCAGCATTCAGAGCCTGTGCTCGTGGATGGTTTGCCGAGTATGGCCGTCTTTTATCCCATGCCTGTGTTACCGATGGCTGTTTTTTGTTCTGGGAGTGTGACGATGACTGTGAACTTGCTGCAGTGGGTGGAATAACAGTTTGTCTATGGACAACAGTGACCGAGGTTCTTCCATGGAGATCCTGTGAGGAAGCCGAACCAGGTGTGTGAGAGCTGGAGGTATAGGCTCGAACATGACCTAAAGATGTAGGTGCTGCTGTAGGTTGGCCTACATCTCCAGTGTGTCTTTGTAACTCAGCTACGTGCTTTGTCCGTACATGTTTCCACATATTTGTGGTATTCAGGTTCCTGATATTTTTACCTCTTTTAACTTTTTGCTTACACAGCTTGCATTGAACATAGCAAATATCAGATACAAGTCTGTCAAAAAAGGACCACACAGTGCAAGACATGGGAGCGCCAATTTTGACATTTTTAAGAGAACTGCTCCCAACAGGTGCCAAACTGGAGGCTACAGGCAAGCGAGTCTGCAGCCTACCTCTCCCTCCTCGTTGTACCGTTGGGACAATCTCTTCCTCAGAGCTGCTCCCACCACCTTCCTGTTGCTCACGCCATGTTGGGTCTCGGACTTCATCATCTCCACTACCCTCTTCCAACACCTGCTGCTGTTGGATGGTCTGGGCAGCACCATGCTCCACAAAACCTGGCACCTGAGTCTCATCATCATTATAAGATGCGTTCTGCGGTGTGCTGTCCATCGGCACTGGCTCACCCGCCTCTTCAGATTGAGAGAGACACAGCTGTTGCGCATCACTGCATACTCCCTCTTCTTCAAATTACAGAATGCTGCTTGCCTGTGCCCGTGTTTGCGAGCCAACAGATTCTGAGAACAGAAGCAGAGACTCAGCTGGCTCCAGTACAGAACTCTCTGACTGCCTGGGCAATTTGACAGGCGGTGAACAGACAGATGGTTGCTCAACAGTGTTGTGTTCCTGAGAGGAGGTGGAAGGAATTGAAGTCGATGCATTGGCTGCCATCCAACCAACAACGGCTTCAATTTGTTCTTCCCGCAGCAGGGGGGCACGCCGAGCTCCTACCAAAGTGCGCATAAAGGAACGCTCACGGGGAAAACTGGTGGATGCTGTGTCACTGAGGGCGGCAGCAGCCACATAATCCCCACGTCCTCTCCCTGCTGAAACTCCACGGCCACGACCACGTGCCTTACTCACTGACTTCTTCATCTTGGTAGATTGATAAAGAAAGTCAGAAAAGTTATAAGGCCTAAGTGTGGTTATTACGCAGAGACTGAAGTGAACACTGAAACACAACTGTTCACAATCTGTGAAAGGCTACTCCTTTGTCTACTTCTATAGTGTTTGCAACCAATGTATTGGATACGGATGGAAGCGCGTCACACTAATAGATTATATTTTAAATGGAATGGAGCAGAACCAATTGGAGATAAATGAAAAAGATGAGGCACTGAGACACGCTCAGCAGAGTACAAGCAGCAGTGCTTGAACAAGTAACTGGAGCGTGATGTGCACTCAAAAATAAAAAACACAGACTGAAGTGAACACTGAAACACAACTGTTCACAATCTGTGAAAGGCTACTCCTTTGTCTACTTCTATAGTGTTTGCAACCAATGTATTGGATACGGATGGAAGCGCGTCACACTAATAGATTATATTATAAATGGAATGGAGCAGAACCAATTGGAGATAAATGAAAAGGATGAGGCACTGAGACACGCTCAGCAGAGTACAAGCAGCAGTGCTTGAACAAGTAACTGGAGCGTGATGTGCACTCAAAAAATAAAAAACACAGACTGAAGTGAACACTGAAACACAACTGTTCACAATCTGTGAAAGGCTACTCCTTTGTCTACTTCTATAGTGTTTGCAACCAATGTATTGGATACGGATGGAAGCGCGTCACACTAATAGTTAAATTGCATGGAGCAGCAAGAATTACACTGAAGAAAAAAAAAAAGAGTCTGTGAGTGACACGTGCAGATGCCTACAGACAGCGTTGCATGCAGAGCAAACTGCAGCGTCACCTGCACTCACACACACCTTGCAGAGCTGTTAAAACAACACTGCAGGCAAAAGGAAGCTTTACACAGCGGTTGGTGCTAGCCTGCCTACAGCACAGTACACTAAATCGCAATCTCTAACTGTCCCTCAGAGTCAGCACAGCAGCGTTCTGTCCCTTACTGAATTCACAGCACAGTGACGCTAAAATGGCGGCGGCGCCTTTTATAGTGCATTCTGACATCATTTCAGCATCCAATCACAGACATGCCATTAGTTAACATGACCGCAGCAGTACAGGATGTGCCCACACTTCTTAGGTTTCCTAATTGGCTGACTAAAATCACATTGCCTCGCAAAGAATTATGGGAACTTCCGATTCCGGTATTTGATAAGACGAAAATATCGAAACGAAGTATCGAAAGGTCGATACAGCTAATATCGGCCGATATCCGATATTTACAGTATCGTATCGCTCAACACTAGAGACCAGTTGTCTCATTCAGTGTCTGTGTCTGGAAATTTGTAGATCTCCATTGTGTTGGTCTTTGCTAAGGACTCAAGAAATTAACACTAATCCAAACAAGCAAACTCACACTATTGTATGAACATTTTCATTTGTGTTTTCACTTTGTTGTCTTTTTGTTTGGCTTTCTGAGCAGTTTATGAAGTCTTAATAAACCAGCCTGGACATTTTTTATAAAACCGATTACTGTGCCTACCTTAATCACAACCAAGTGAGTTAGAAACCTTACATTTGGTGCTGGAAGCACATGCGCGAATCCTGAGGGTCAATTGGCCTGCCACAGAGATACCGCCTGTCCTGGGTAAAAGCGACTTCAGGAACGAAAGCTGACAACATAGAGTTGATAAAGCAACAGATGCAGGCTAAACTCCAGCGGCAACAGATATGGCAGTAGCAGTAACAGCAGTATCAGATGCAGCAGCAGCACAGGCAGCAGATGGAAATCCTAGCCGAGGCGATCCACGGCAGGGCAACGGACCCATCCCTAAGTCAAAGTGATGATTCACACATGAAAAAGACGCTAAGGAGAGCCTTGCAAATGATGACCATAGGTGATGTCGACGCGTTCCTGATGGTTTTTGAAATGGTGGCAGAAATAGAGAAATTGGAGTGGGCAGAGGTTCTAGCGCCATAACTACAAGGGGAACTGTTATGTTTCAGTAGCTGAGGAGAAATTGCAAAAATAGCAAAAGTAGTAATACACCAGAGAGGCTGGAAACTATTAGATTGCAGTACCCTAAACTAACCGCCACACTAGAAGTAGCCGTGGAGCGTACCTACGGTGATCCTAGACGCCTCGTCACAGCCGGAGAGAAAACTACACCTAAAGGCAGAAAGATGAAAGCTACCCCGGAGCAGATTCCCCAAAGAAATAGGAAGCCCCCAAACATGTAATGGCGGTTAGACAAGAAGAAAATACGGATACAGACAGAAAATAGAATGAGCAAATGCTGGGGCCCAATCTGTCTAGTTAGAAAAGTATAGGAAAGAATTCTGACTGCAACCCAAAAAAACCCTGACAAAAATACCAACACTTCTGATTAACAAAAAACCGAGATCACACGATCTCTACCACCACTGGTGGTGAAGGAGATAGCAGAAGAAATTCTTGAACCACTGTCCATAATCTTTGAAAATTCTTGGAGAACAGGAGAAGTCCCAGAAGACTGGAGAAGAGCAAATGTTGTTCCTATCTTCAAAAAGGGGAAGAAGGTGGACCCAGGGAACTACAGGCCGGTGAGTCTGACTTCCATACCAGGAAAGATCTTTGAACAAATTATTAAAGAACATGTATGCAAGTACCTGGATAAGAATGAAGTGATTAAACAGAGTCAGCATGGGTTTGTAACTAATAAGTCATGTCAGACTAACTTAATTTCCTTCTATGACAGAATCACTGACTGGGTGGATCAGGGAAATGCTGTAGATATAGTATATCTTGACTTCAGCAAAGCATTTGACAAAGTATCTCACACAATCCTTATTGAAAAAATGACTAAGTATGGAATGGACAAGGCAACTGTTAGGTGGATTCATAACTGGCTTAGTGATCGGACCCAAAGAGTGGTTGTAAATGGCTGCACATCCAGTTGGAAGAATGTCTCAGTGGGTACCACAAGCTCTGTTTTGGGCCCTGTATTGTTCAACATCTTTATCAATGATTTAGATGAAGGAATTGAGGGTAAACTGATCAAATTGCTGATGACACAAGCTAGGAGGGTAGCTAATACTAGGAAGGAGAGAGAGGATTCAAAAGATATACATAAACTGGAGCAGTGGGCACAACTAACAGAATGGATTTAACAGGGAAAATGCAAAGTACTACATCTGGGCAATAAAAATGAAAAAAGCATATACAAATGGGAGGAATAGGGCTAAGTAACAGCACATGTGAAAAAGACTTGGGTATACTAATTGATCACACAGAAGAAAAGGTAGCACACTGTAGCGCTATAGCTTGCAAACACGAAATATGAAAAATATGAAAAATGAATTACATCATTACCTTAGAAATATGAAAAATTGAGAAGTCTTAGCGCATAAGATGGCCAAATTATGTGAGCCTGATAGCCACGTCAAGACTCTTCTCGTATATCAGGTCCCTAACTAATGCCTATCCTCGCTTTAGAAAAGTCTGTCTGCATGGGAACCTATGAATCCTCTTTTCAGACTAAATCTACATCTCTGTGGAGGGTGATGAACCTGCTGTAATTAAAAGGCCTGTGACCACCAGGTGGAGTGCTCAGGCAGAAGGTAAATGAATACATATCAAAAAACTGACCGCACATCCAAACTTAGATTCAGTGTGAACAGGTGCTAAACCTAGAGTCACCAACTCATATACATACAAGAAGAAAAGGTAGCACACTGTAGCGCTATAGCTTGCAAACACGAAATATGAAAAATATGAAAAATGAATTACATCATTACCTTAGAAATATGAAAAATTGAGAAGTCTTAGCGCATAAGATGGCCAAATTATGTGAGCCTGATAGCCACGTCAAGGCTCTTCTCGTATATCAGGTCCCTAACTAATGCCTATCCTCGCTTTAGAAAAGTCTGTCTGCATGGGAACCTATGAATCCTCTTTTCAGACTAAAATCTACATCTCTGTGGAGGGGTGATGAACCTGCTGTAATTAAAAGGCCTGTGACCACCAGGTGGAGTGCTCAGGCAGAAGGTAAATGAATACATATCAAAAAACTGACCGGCACATCCAAACTTAGATTCAGTGTGAACAGGTGCTAAACCTAGAGTCACCAACTCATATACATACAAGAAGAAAAGGTAGCACACTGTAGCGCTATAGCTTGCAAACACGAAATATGAAAAATATGAAAAATGAATTACATCATTACCTTAGAAATATGAAAAATTGAGAAGTCTTAGCGCATAAGATGGCCAAATTATGTGAGCCTGATAGCCACGTCAAGGCTCTTCTCGTATATCAGTCCCTAACTAATGCCTATCCTCGCTTTAGAAAAGTCTGTCTGCATGGGAACCTATGAATCCTCTTTCAGACTAAAATCTACATCTCTGTGGAGGGGTGATGAACCTGCTGTAATTAAAAGGCCTGTGACCACCAGGTGGAGTGCTCAGGCAGAAGGTAAATGAATACATATCAAAAAACTGACCGGCACATCCAAACTTAGATTCAGTGTGAACAGGTGCTAAACCTAGAGTCACCAACTCATATACATACAAGAAGAAAAGGTAGCACACTGTAGCGCTATAGCTTGCAAACACGAAATATGAAAAATATGAAAAATGAATTACATCATTACCTTAGAAATATGAAAAATTGAGAAGTCTTAGCGCATAAGATGGCCAAATTATGTGAGCCTGATAGCCACGTCAAGGCTCTTCTCGTGTATCTCGTATATTTTTTTTTTGATACTAATTGATCACAGACTTAACATGAGTCAACAGTGTGATGCAGCAGCAAAAAAGGCAAATGCAATTCTAGGATGTATCAACAGAAGCATACAGTCTAGATCACGAGAGGTCATTATTGCCCTCTACTCCTCTTGGTCAGACCTCATCTGGAATACTGTGTCCAGTTTTGGGCACCACATTTTAAAAAAGACATCAACAAACTGGAGCAAGTTCAGAGAAGAGCCACCAGAATGGTGACCGGTCTGCAAACCATGTCCTATGAGGAACGGTTGCAGGATTTGGGAATGTTTAGCTTGCAAAAAAGAAGACTGAGAGGAGACTTAATAGCTGTCTACAAATATCTCAAGGGCTGTCACATTGTAGAAGGATCATCTTTATTCTCATTTGCACAAGGAAAGACTAGAAGCAATGGGATGAAACTGAATGGGAGGAGACACAGATTAGATATTAGAAAAAACTTTTTGACAGTTAGGGTGATCAATGAGTGGAACAGGCTGCCACAAGAGGTGGTGAGTTCTCCTTCAATGGAAGTCTTCAAACAGAGGCTGGATAGACATCTGTCTGGGATGATTTAGAGAATCCTGCTTTGAGCAGGGGGTTGGACCAGAAGGCCCAGGAGGTCCCTTCCAACTCTACCATTCTATGATTCTATGATTCTATGACCTAAATCAGATTTCTGTTGTAACACACTGCAATTCAGCAAAAAAGTGACAAAGGAACAGAGCAAAAATGCAAATACAAAATGAGCACAATTGCAGCGCCAGACCCCAAAAGGGGACCAGGCTGCAGTCCCCTGCAAGTAGCAAAGCAGGCAAGTAAAATCCAACAAGAGGAAAAAAAATAGCTAATCATTTATCTGAAAGAAAGCAGGAATGCGAGCTGAGCTCCAAGCAAAACCAGGAAGAACAATTGATTACTGGCAAGGCTGATGGGAACTCAGATCACTTATATCAGACCATTCAGAGCCAGCTGAAGGCCATTCAACAATTAGTTCATTACCCTCAGCAACCACTGGAGGGAGCCCCAGCTCAGAAGTCACCTCCAGAGTATTCACAACAGTACCCCCCCCTTGAGGAGGGGTCACCGAACCCTCACCTGCGCAACCAGGACTATCAGGATGAGCTCGATGATAGGCACGGATCAGTCTCCCAGCATGGATGTCCGAAGCAAACACCTAAGGATTGTCCTCCTGACCATAACCTCTCCACTTAACCAAATACTGGAGTTTCCATCTAGCAAAACGAGAATCCAATATTTTCTCAACCACATACTCCAAATTGTCCTCAACCAAAACAGGGTCGGGGGGCACAGCCATAGCAACCACTGGCTCGACAAACCTCTTCAATAAGGACTTGTGGAACACGTTATGGATCTTAAATGTCCCTGGAAGAAGCAAACGGAAGGAAACCGGATTAATAATTTCCATGATCTTATAAGGTCCAATGAACCTTGGCTTAAATTTTGGAGAAGCAAGCTTCATAGGGATATTTCTTGAGGACAACCAAACCAAATCCCCACTTTAAAATGAGGACCATCATTCCTATGCCGGTTGGCAAACCGCTGGGCCTTCTCCTGAGAGAGGGACAACCTCTCCACTACCTGGTCCCAAATCTGCTGCATACCCTCCACAATTGAGTCAACCCCCGGACAGATAGAAGCCTCCGCCTGTCCTGAAGAAAATCGAGGGTGAAACCCAGAATTGCAGAAAAATGGAGACATCAAGGTGGCAGAGCTAGCCCTATTATTAAGAGCAAACTCAGCTAAAGGCAAAAAAGAGACCCAGTCATCTTGATCAGCAGACACAAAACTTCTCAGATAAGTCTCCAAGGTCTGGTTTGTTCTCTCGGTTTGTCCATTGGTCTGAGGGTGGAATGCAGAGGAGAAAGATAATTGAACACCAAGTTTAGGACAAAATGTCCTCCAAAATCTGGAAACAAACTGGACTCCTCTGTCAGACACAATGTTCTCCGGAATGCCATGTAACCGAACCACGTGCTGAAAGAACAAAGGCACCAATTCGGAGGAGGAAGGCAACTTAGGTAATGGCACAAGATGTATCATCTTGGAAAACCTATCACAGATTACCCAGATAATGGTCATTCTCTGAGAAACAGGGAGGTTGGAAATAAAATCCATAGAAATATGGGTCCATGGCCTCTTGGGTACAGGTAAATGGCATTAACAAACCACTAGAACTAGAGCAAGGCTTGGAACGAGAGCAAGTCCCACAGGACTGCACAAAGTCCATGACGTCACGAGACAAAGTAGGCCACCAAAAGGACCGACTCACCAAGTCTCTGGTACCAAAAATCCCGGGATGACCAGCCAACGCGGAACAATGAATCTCAGACATCACACTCTTCTTCCACTGGTCTGGGACAAACAATTTCCGAACAGGGCAGCGCTCAGGTTTATCCTCCTGACACCCCTCCAGAGCCATTCTCAAATTGGGCGAGATGGGCAAAGAACTACACCCTCCTTCAAAATAACAGCAGGATCAGATAAATCAGGAGAATCCGCAAAGAAACTCCTCGAGAGGGCATCCGCCTTAACATTCTTAGTGCCCGGAAGAAAAGAAACCACAAAATTAAAACGTGTGAAAAACAAGGCCCACCTGGCCTGTCTAGTATTACGTCGCTTGGCTGATTCGAGATAAACCAGGTTCTTATGGTCCGTGAGGACCACCACCTGATGTTTGGCTCCTTTCAGCCAATGTCTCCACTCTTCAAAGGCCCACTTCATGGCCAATAACTCTCGATTACCCACGTCATAATTATGTTCAGTTGGAGAAAATTTTCGATAGAGAAAAAGGCACAAGGGTTACTCTTAGAGGTCTCTGGATCCCTTTGGGACAAAACGGCACCTGCCCCAATCTCAGAGGCATCAACCGCCACCTGAAACAGCAGGGAAACATCAGGCTGCCATAGAACAGGAGCAGAAATGAATCTCTGCTTAAGTTTCTGAAACGCAGAAACTGCCTCAGGAGGCTAATTCACCACATCTGAACCCTTTTTGGTCAAATCAGTTAATGGTTTAACAATACCGGAGAAATTACCAATAAATTTATGGTAAAAATTGGCAAAACCCAAAAATCTCTGAAGAGTCCTTCAATGAAGTAGGTTGAACCCAATCACAGATGGCCTAAACCTTGACCGGGTCCATTTCAATAACAGACGGAGACAAAATGAATCCCAGAAATGAGACCTTCTGTACGCCAAAAAGACTCTTTGATCCCTTCACATAAAGAGCATTATCTCTCAAAATCTGGAACACAGTCCGAACATGTTTCACATGAGAGTCACAGTCGTTGGAAAAAAATCAAGATATCATCCAAATAAACGATCAGAAATTTATCCACAAAATCCCTAAAAATATAATTCATGAAGGATTGGAAGACGGAAGGGGCATTAGTGAGCCCAAAGGGCATCACTAGGTACTCAAAATGCCCCTCTGGGGTATTAAACGCCGTCTTCCATTCATCCCCGTGCTTATTGCGAATAAGGTTATACGCCCCTCTGAGATCAAGCTTGGTAAACCAACTTACACTTTTTACTCTGGAAAACAGGTCAGAAATCAAGGTAACGGATATTGATATTTCACAATGATCTTATTCAGGAGGCAATAATCACTACACGGCCTCAATGAACCATCCTTTTTGGCCACAAAGAAAAAACCGGCGCCCAAGGGTGAAGAGGATGGTCTGATATGACCTTTCTCCAAAGACTCCTTGATATAGGATCGCATAGCATCGTGTTCAGGTACAGATAAATTAAAAAGGCGACCTTTAGGAAATTTACCACCAGGCACTAACTCATAAGCGCAATCATAGCTCCTGTGAGAAGGTAAGGATGCAGACTTACTTTCACTAAACACATCAGAAAAATCAGTCAAAAAATCAGGGACATCCTGAGACTGGGGAGAGGCAGAAAAAACGGGAGTGTCAGTATTAACACATTGGCAGCCCCAACTGGTCACAGACACAGATTTCCAATCCAAAACAGGATTATGAGTCTGTAACCAAGTGAAACCCAGTACAATAATGTCATGCAGATTACGCAACACCAGAAATTTACAGCTCTCCTGATGATCTGGTTCAACCCTCATTATCACCTGAGTAGAAATCTGGGGTTTATTCTCTGCCAAAGGGGTAGAATCAATGCCCAGTAAAGGAATAGACTTCCGCATGGGTATCATGGGAAACCCACAACGTTTGGCAAAGTCAAAATCCATCAGGTTAATAGCTGCTCCTGAATCAACAAAAGCCTGAGCCGAAAATGTGGACAGGGAGCAAATCAGGGTAATAGTCAGCAGAAATTTAGTCTGAATGCTACCCAAAACAACTGAGCGCGCAAAACGTCTTCCCCGCTTAGGGCAGACAGAAATAGCATAAGAAGCGTCACCACAGTAGAAACATAACCTATTGCGCTTTTGAAACTCATAACGCTGAGCCCCAGAAGTCACTCCATCACACTGCATGGGCTCAGGAGCTGGCACACAAGGCAACGCTATCTCATGCATACCTCTGGGTTCACGCAAACATCTGTCAATTTGAATAGCCAAAGACATAGAATTATTGAGACCAGAGGGAACAGGGAATCCCACCATAACGTCCTTTACATTTTCTGACAGACTCTTCCGAAAAAGGACTGCCAAAGCATAATCATTCCATTTGGTCAGGACTGCCCACTTTCCAAATCTCTGACAGTATAACTCAGCGTCTTCAAGACCCTGATTTAATGCAAACAAGGTATTTTCAGCTTGATCAGTGACATTAGGTTCATCGTACAATAACCCCAGAGCCTGAAAAAATACATCAACATTAGTGTTGAGCGATACTGCTCGATATCTAAAAATATCGGATCGGAATGGTATCGCCGATATCACTAAATATCGTCGATATCCGATTCCGATACCGGAAGTCCAATGTAAGTCTATGGGAACCAAATATCGACATTAAAAAAATCATTCTTGCCTAGTTGGTTAATTGTACATGAAGGAAAACAACAAAGACTAATGTAGAATGTATTGGGGGAGGCTGAGGAGACAATAAAGGCATACATGTTTAACCCAATGCATTGGAATAGCATTAATATATATTTTTTTGGAAATACGTTTGGATTGACTAACAAATTGACAATGTTGTTAACCTTTTTTCTATTTTGGAAAATATGTATGTTTCACAACTTCCATGCTCTTCACCTTTTTAACTTTTGCCAGTGCCACACTTTCTCCTTCATAATCTTCAGCAGCAGCAGCATCATCTTTCTCATCAAATTATTCTTCATCTTCACCTTCTTAATCTTCTTCTTAAACTTCTTGCTATTCATGTTTTTGTTTACATTACTCATATTGTTATTATTAAACTAATTAATCTTCTTCATATTCAAATTCTTCATCTTCTTCCTCTTCATCTTCTTCATCATATTCTTATTTGTGACAGAGATTCCTGTACTTGTAATCTGTAAAAGTATGAATTGTTCATCCTTCCGTTCTTGCTGTCACAAAAGATTTAAATTACAACAGTATTTGTCCGTGTTCAGTTTAGCCTGCAGCAGCAGGCATTTTCCAGGGGCACCACGAGGAGGAAAGGACTCACCCCCATACACTGCTTAGTCTTCTTCTGCTTAGAATTTAGAGCATATATTTTGCTCTTCATTTTGGTCTTATACTTCATGTTCTTCTGCTTTTTGATCTTCTGCTTATTGTTCTTCTGTCTCTTGTTCTGTATCTTGTAGTTTGTCTTAACCTTCTTTGTCCTGTTGGTGATCTTCTTCTGGGTAATCTTTTATTTTTTCTTTGTGATGGTGTTCAGGCTGGTTGGCTTCATGCTCGTCGTCCTTGTTGTCGTCATCTTCTTCTGGGTGGTCTTTAAGGTCGTCTAATTTCCGAGAACCAGCTGACGTTACTGGAACCCTGACGGGTATCAGATGGAGCAAGAGACAATGGAAGTAACGAGAACCAGCTGACTGTGCTGGAACCCGGAGGGGCAGCAGAAGGAAAAGAGGCAATGTCACAACCGAGTACCAGTTGACGTTACTGTGACACGGTTACTAAGCAGGAGGTACCTGTGCTCCAAAGCACTACCAAGGACCAGCAGACGTTGGTGGAACTCGGATACGGAGATGGAGGCACCTAGGCCAAAGGCACTGGGGAGAACCAGTTGACGGTACTGGACCCCGGACGGGTAGCAGAAGGAAAAGAGGCAATGTCACAACCGAGTACCAGCTGATGTTACTGTGACACGGTTACTAAGCAGGAGGTACCTGTGCTCCAAAGCACTACCAAGGACCAGCAGACGTTGGTGGAACTCGGATACGGAGATGGAGGCACCTAGGCCAAAGGCACTGGGGAGAACCAGTTGACGGTACTGGACCCCGGACGGGTAGAAGAACGCACCCATGAAAATGTAAGTTGACAGGACGCAAGCCGTCCGCAGTTACCGAATCACACAGTCCTACAGTGGGTGCTTGTCCTATTGTCACAATGGAAACCGCCTTTATTTACATATCCCACAGCACACATAGGAATAACCTAAACTGCAGGCACCATAGAGTCGGCTAACCCGAATGCAACACGACAGCACAACTTATTGGAGGATAATTGACGTTCACACTGCCAGGAAACAGCTGTCGTGCTGTAACCAGGCTGGCCATGAGTCAGTACCCCTGCCAATTACTTACGAGCAACAAATGGCAGTGTTGTAGCCCAGGGAGTAGAGTTCAGGTGGTAGAAAGATGAACATAACAGGTGACATGTAAAACATTGCCAAACAGTTATTTAATCTGAAAACGGACAGGCAAATTCAGGTGAGATCCATGCCTTGTTCATTTTCAGAAAAGTAAGCCGGTCTACATTCTCTGAGGATAGTCGCATGCGACGATCTGTTACTACACCACCTGCAGCACTAAAGACACGCTCAGATAATACACTGGCAGCAGGGCAAGCCATCACCTCCAATGCATACTGGCTAAGCTCTGGCCATGTATCCAACTTAGAGACCCAAAATTTGAAAGGGGAAGAGGCATCTGGGAGTACACTTAGAGGGAAAGCCAAGTAGTCTGTCACCATCTTACGGAAACGTTTTTTCCTGGTGACTGGAGCCGTCTCGGATGGTGTAGACCTTGCTGGTGCTGTCACAAAACTTTTCCACATTTGTAACATACAGCTCTTGCCCTGTGCAGAGGCGCTGCTTCTGCTCCCTCTTGTTGTAGAGGTGTCTACACTGCCTCGACGCACAGAGCTGCTTTGTAAAGCAGTAGCAGCAGCAGCAGCTCTCTCGGCTGGAATGTACAACAGTATGGATTGCACCAGTGTGTCTTGGTACTCCTGCATTTTACGGTCCCGGTTCACCGGTGTGATGAGGGTTTGTAAGTTGTCCCGGTAGCGAGGGTCTAGGAGAGTGTACACCCAATAATCTGACGTGGTGAGAATGTGGGCGATGCGGCGGTCGTTTCTCAGGCACTGAAGCATGAAATCAACCATGTGCTGCAGACTCCCAACTGGCCAACAAAGGCTGTCCTCTGGAAGAGGCGTCATCTCTGCCTCCTCTGCATCACCCACCCTCGCTCTACATACTGACTAGAGCATTGTGTAGCTCCCTCTGTAGGGATTTCTTCCTCCTCCATTGACTCCTCCTCCTCCTCATCCTCCTCACAAAGTGAGCCCTGCCCAGCCCTTTGTGAGGAACCACGTTGCGCTGACTGTCCTGAAGGTAATTGAATTTGTGACTCCTCATCCTCCACCTCTTCCAAAACCTCTTCCTTTAGTGCTTTCAGTGATTTCTGAAGCAGGCAGATAAGGGGGACAGTCATGCTGACTAGTGCATCATCTGCACTCGCCATCCGCGTTGAGACATCAAACGCACGCAAAACGTCGCAGATGTCCTTCATAGAGGCCCACTCAGTAGTGGTGAAGTGTGAACGGCGCAAATTGCGAGTTGATTGCGCCTGTTGCAGCTGATACCCATTACTGCTGGCTGCTGCTCACACAACCGCTCCAACATATGTAACGTGGAATTCCACCTGGTGGGTCGTCACATATGATGCGATGTTCAGGAAGGCGAAATCTGCGTTGCAGAGCTGCAATGCGCGATCTGGCCATGCTGGAACGTCGCAAGTGAGCGCACTCTAGGCGGACCTTGTGCAGCAGTGCATCAAGATCCGGATAGTCCCTCAAAAAACTCTGCACGTCTAAGTTGAGCACATGTGCCAGACATGGTATGTGAGTGAGGTTGCCAAGGCCCAGAGCTGCCACCAGATTTGGCCATTGTCACACACTACCAAGCCTGGCTGGAGATTAGCTGACAAAAACCACACGTCGCTCTCCTGCTTGATGGCATCCCAGAGCTCCTGCGCTGTGTGGCTTCGATTCCCCATGGAAATTAATTTCAGGACGGCCTGTTGACGTTTGGCCACGGCTGTGCTCATATCGGTCGCAACAGGTAAGCGTTCACGGGTCCATGTGGAGGTATACCGTGACGGCTCGTGCAGCGATGATTCTGAGGAACTGGAGTAGGAGGAGGAATCAATGTGTACAGACTGGATTCCTGCAATCCTTGGAGTTGGCAGAACACGTACAGTGCCACTGGCAAGATCTGTACCCGGCTCCACAACATTGACCCAATGGGCAGTGAGGGAAAGGTATCGTCCCTGGCCATGGGTACTGGTCCACGCATCGGTGGTCAGGTGGACCCTGCTACTGACGGCGTTTAGTAGCGCATGTTTAATGTTTCCCTCGACATGTTTTTGCAGAGCAGGGACAGCTTGCCTGCTGAAATAAAATCGGCTTGGCACATTATATTGTGGGACTGCCAATGCCATAAAGTTCCTGAAACTGTCAGTCTCCACAAGCCTGAATGACAGCATTTCAAGGGACAGGAGTTTTGCAATGCCAGCATTCAGAGCCTGTGCTCGTGGATGGTTTGCCGAGTATGGCCGTCTTTTATCCCATGCCTGTGGTACCGATGGCTGTTTTTTGTTCTGGCAGTGTGACGAT
Source organism: Oophaga sylvatica (assembly GCA_033576555.1). NCBI lineage: Eukaryota > Metazoa > Chordata > Amphibia > Anura > Dendrobatidae > Oophaga > Oophaga sylvatica. The sequence continues at coordinate 892,014,553 of JARQOD010000001.1, read as the reverse complement.
GACTGTGAACTTGCTGCTGTGGGTGGAATAACAGTTTGTCTATGGACAACAGTGACCGAGGTTCTTCCATGGAGATCCTGTGAGGAAGCCGAACCAGGTGTGTGTGAGCTGGAGGTAGAGGCTCCAAACGACCTGAAGATGCAGGTGCTGCTGTAGGTTGGCCTACATCTCCAGTGTGTCTTTGTAACTCAGCTACGTGCTTTGTCCGTACATGTTTCCACATATTTGTGGTGATCAAGTTACTGATATTTTTACCTCTTTTAACTTTTTGCTTACACAGCTTGCATTGAACATAGCAAATATCATCTACAAGTCTGTCAAAAAAGGACCACGCAGTGAAAGTCATGGGAGCGCCAATTTTGACATTTCTAAGAGAACTGCTCCCAACAGGTGCCAAACTGGAGGCTACAGGCAAGGAGTCTGCAGCCTACCTCTCCCTCCTCTTTGTACCGTTGGGACAATCTCTTCCTCAGAGCTGCTCCCACCACCTTCCTGTTGCTCACGCCATGTTGGGTCTCGGACTTCATCATCTCCACTACCCTCTTCCAACACCTGCTGCTGTTGGATGGTCTGGGCAGCACCATGCTCCACAAAACCTGGCACCTGAGTCTCATCATCATTATAAGATGCGTTCTGCGGTGTGCTGTCCATCGGCACTGGCTCACCCCCCTCTTCAGATTGAGAGAGACACAGCTGTTGCGCATCACTGCATACTCCCTCTTCTTCAAATTGCAGAATGCTGCTTGCCTGTGCCCGTGTTTGCGAGCCAACAGATTCTGAGAACAGAAGCAGAGACTCAGCTGGCTCCTGTACAGAACTCTCTGACTGCCTGGGCAATTTGACAGGCGGTGAACAGACAGATGGTTGCTCAACAGTGTTGTGTTCCTGAGAGGAGGTGGAAGGAATTGAAGTCGATGCATTGGCTGCCATCCAACCAACAACGGCTTCAATTTGTTCTTCCCGCAGCAGGGGGGCACGCCGAGCTCCTACCAAAGTGCGCATAAAGGAACGCTCATGGGTAAAACTGGTGGATGCTGTGTCACTGAGGGCGGCAGCAGCCACAGAATCCCCACGTTCTCTCCCTGCTGAAACTCCACGGCCACGACCACGTGCCTTACTCACTGACTTCTTCATCTTGGTAGATTGATAAAGAAAGTCAGAAAAGTTATAAGGCCTAAGTGTGGTTATTACGCAGAGACTGAAGTGAACACTGAAACACAACTGTTCACAATCTGTGAAAGGCTACTCCTTTGTCTACTTCTATAGTGTTTGCAACCAATGTATTGGATACGGATGGAAGCGCGTCACACTAATAGATTATATTTTAAATGGAATGGAGCAGAACCAATTGGAGATAAATGAAAAGGATGAGGCACTGAGACACGCTCAGCAGAGTACAAGCAGCAGTGCTTGAACAAGTAACTGGAGCGTGATGTGCACTCAAAAAATAAAAAACACAGACTGAAGTGAACACTGAAACACAACTGTTCACAATCTGTGAAAGGCTACTCCTTTGTCTACTTCTATAGTGTTTGCAACCAATGTATTGGATACGGATGGAAGCGCGTCACACTAATAGATTATATTTTAAATGGAATGGAGCAGAACCAATTGGAGATAAATGAAAAGGATGAGGCACTGAGACCCTCAGCAGAGTACAAGCAGCAGTGCTTGAACAAGTAACTGGAGCGTGATGTGCACTCAAAAAATAAAAAACACAGACTGAAGTGAACACTGAAACACAACTGTTCACAATCTGTGAAAGGCTACTCCTTTGTCTACTTCTATAGTGTTTGCAACCAATGTATTGGATACGGATGGAAGCGCGTCACACTAATAGATTATATTTTAAATGGAATGGAGCAGAACCAATTGGAGATAAATGAAAAGGATGAGGCACTGAGACACGCTCAGCAGAGTACAAGCAGCAGTGCTTGAACAAGTAACTGGAGCGTGATGTGCACTCAAAAAATAAAAAACACAGACTGAAGTGAACACTGAAACACAACTGTTCACAATCTGTGAAAGGCTACTCCTTTGTCTACTTCTATAGTGTTTGCAACCAATGTATTGGATACGGATGGAAGCGCGTCACACTAATAGATTATATTTTAAATGGAATGGAGCAGAACCAATTGGAGATAAATGAAAAGGATGAGGCACTGAGACACGCTCAGCAGAGTACAAGCAGCAGTGCTTGAACAAGTAACTGGAGCGTGATGTGCACTCAAAAAATAAAAAACACAGACTGAAGTGAACACTGAAACACAACTGTTCACAATCTGTGAAAGGCTACTCCTTTGTCTACTTCTATAGTGTTTGCAACCAATGTATTGGATACGGATGGAAGCGCGTCACACTAATAGATTATATTTTAAATGGAATGGAGCAGAACCAATTGGAGATAAATGAAAAGGATGAGGCACTGAGACACGCTCAGCAGAGTACAAGCAGCAGTGCTTGAACAAGTAACTGGAGCGTGATGTGCACTCAAAAAATAAAAAACACAGACTGAAGTGAACACTGAAACACAACTGTTCACAATCTGTGAAAGGCTACTCCTTTGTCTACTTCTATAGTGTTTGCAACCAATGTATTGGATACGGATGGAAGCGCGTCACACTAATAGATTATATTTTAAATGGAATGGAGCAGAACCAATTGGAGATAAATGAAAAGGATGAGGCACTGAGACACGCTCAGCAGAGTACAAGCAGCAGTGTTTGAACAAGTAACTGGAGCGTGATGTGCACTCAAAAAATAAAAAACACAGACTGAAGTGAACACTGAAACACAACTGTTCACAATCTGTGAAAGGCTACTCCTTTGTCTACTTCTATAGTGTTTGCAACCAATGTATTGGATACGGATGAAAGCGCATCACACTAATAGTTAACACTAGAACTACTGATGGAGTCATTTTGACTCCTTTCGTTTTTTATTTCTCTTCTGTGACTACATTTTTCAGAATTCCGGCTTGAAACTCGGTGACTTTTCCTCAAATATGATGTGAAAAAAGATTTTGTGAGAATAAATAATTTTGGTGAAAAATTTGCGCTTTGTTTTCAAAATTTACCAAGAACTACTGAAGGGAGTCATTTTGACTCCCTACTATATTTTGAGGTCCTTTTGTCACTATATGTTGCTATAAAGTTTTGTGCATAATTTTTTCACTCTGTCTTATTTACCCTGATGTTCATATAGATGTAGTTCAATTTACATGTCAACTTTTTACATTTTCCTTGTGTTTTACCTGCTTGTATTACTGTGTAATGCTGAACAAAATAGCTTGTTTACTCTAGGCTCTTATCTTATGCTAATTTTTGATTCATATATATTGACACATATAAAGAACTGTACGCTTGCAGAAGCATGCAGGAACAATAATTTACAGTTTATCTGATGAGGAGCTAGATGCATTCATTGCGATATTCTATGCTCGTGGAATATCTGGCACGAACCGTCACTCGATTAGCAGTATTTGGTGTAATGACTGGGGAATACCGTTTTGCAAAGCGACAATGTCTAGGGACCGCTTTGTTGAAATTATGAGGTTTCTCAGATTTGATGAGAAATCTACTCGATCGGAGAGACTGAAAACGGACAAGTTTGCTCTATTTTCTACTGTGTGGGACAGGTTTATTGAAAATTGTATTGCGTGTTACAAACCTGGCCCATACATAACGGTGGATGAGCAACTTTTCCCAAGCAAAACTAGGTGTCCATTCACGCAGTACATGCCTTCCAAACCAGATAAATATGGCCACAAATATTGGCTAGCTGTTGATAAGGAGAGCAAATATCTGGCAAATGGCTTCCCTTATCTAGGCAAAGATGACACACGCCGTGCTGAGGACCGTTTAGCTGACCATGTGGTAATGAAGTTATTGGACCCGTTTTTGAAAAAAAGGTCGCAATGTTACAACCGATAATTATTTTACTTCAGTAAAATTAGCTAAACAGCTAAAAAGCAAAGGAACAACCATCGTGGGAACACTGAACAAGATAAGGCGAGAAGTGCCTAAAGAAATAAAATCCATGAAAGAGGAATTGTACAACACTAAAGTGTTTAGAAATGAAGACAATTTTACACTTACAGTATATCAAGGAAAGCCCAACAAAAATGTTGTCATTTTGAGTTCCGTCCATCCAGATGTTGTTGTTGCGTCTGATTCCGCTAAAAAAACTCCAGAAACGGTAAAGTTTTACAATGAAACAAAATATGGAGTAGATGTAGTGGATCAGATGGCACGAAAATATACCACACGAACATGCACAAGGAGATGGCCTGTTCATGCATTTGAAAATGCCTTAGACTTTGCGGGTATAAATGCATGGATAATATTCAATGAGATAACCCACCAAAAAATGTCACGCAAGGCATTTTTGCAAACGCTTGTGAGAGAGTTGAGTGGTCCTTATGTCACAGATAGGGAAAAGGGTTCCACGTCCCAAGTTTCTACATGCTCAGAAGTGATGGTTCAAACAAAATTTTGCCAGATCAAAGAAAAGTGCAAGAAAAATAGATCTGTCGGCAATTGTAAGACTTGTGGTAAGTCTTTGTGTGGGCAATGTACTGCCATAAATCAAAGGCAATGCCTAAAATGCGAAACACCAAATGTTTAGAAGGTGAATTCTGCGCCATATTTTCATTTTTATGCTCCTCCACCTACATTTTCTCTGCTTTTTGTTCTTCAGTTGTTGTTTATATGTGTGCACTTGAATAAAAAAAAATGTTTGAAAAACGTCTATTATAATTATTGTTATTTTCTGTAGAAAAATAAGAAAAGCAGAAAAAAAAAATCAAAAGCATTACTGTTGGATCTCACAATAATAATACATTACAAAAAATATAATTATTAATAAATAACCACAAATGAAACTCTAAAAATAAACGAAAACAAGCAAGGAGTCAAAATGACTCCTTTCAGTAGTTCTAGGCGGGGTCACGAGTCCAGTAGTCCTAGTGTTAAATTGCATGGAGCTGCAAGAATTACACTGAAGAAAAAAAAAAGAGTCTGTGAGTGACACGTGCAGATGCCTACAGACAGCGTTGCATGCAGAGCAAACTGCAGCGTCACTTACACTCACACACACACCTTGCAGAGCTGTTAAAACAACACTGCAGGCAAAAGGAAGCTTTACACAGCGGTTGGTGCTAGCCTGCCTACAGCACAGTACACTAAATCGCAATCTCTAACTGTCCCTCAGAGTCAGCACAGCAGCTTTCTGTCCCTTACTGAATTCACAGCACAGTGACGCTAAAATGGCGGCGGCGCCTTTTATAGTGCATTCTGACATCATTTCAGCATCCAATCACAGCCATGCCATTAGTTAACATGACCGCAGCAGTACAGGATGTGCCCACATTTCTTAGGATTCCTCATTGGCTGACTAAAATCACATTGCCTCTCAAAGAATTATGGGAACTTCCGATTCCGGTATACGATATATGGAAAATATCGAAACTAAGTATCGAAAGGCCGATAGAGCTAATATCGGCCGATACCCGATACTTGCGGTATCGTATCGCTCAACACTAATCAACATCATTCAAAACAGGATCCCCAGGTGTCAGGGAAAAAGCCCAATCCTGAGGGTCGTCGCGCAGCAGAGATATGACAATTTGAACCTGCTGTGCTGCGTTCCCCGAGGACTTAGGTTTTAAGGTAAAAAACAACTTACAGTTATTTTTGAAATTCAGAAATTTAGACCGATCCCCCAAAAACAAATCTGGTATGGGGATCCTAGGTTCCACAACCGGCAACCTAGCAAGATAGGAAGCAATACTCCGAACCTCTGTGGCAAGCTGCTCCACACGGCCAGACAACTGTGCAAACTCCATTGAGAGAAAAAAAAATTCCTCCTCAGCATCCAGAGAAAAAGAGGGAAAAAAATGCAACAGAGTACTTTTTTTCCCTTCTGTGAGTACCATATAATTTTCAGTTTGCCCGGTAATACTGTTATGTTTCAGTAGCTGAGTAGAAATTGCAATAATAGCAAAAGTAGTAATACACCAGAGAGGCTGGAAACTATTGGATTGCAGTACCCTAAATAACCACCACACTAGAAGTAGCCGTGGAGCGTACCTACGGTGATCCTAGACACCTCGTCACAGCCGGAGAGATAACTACACCTAAAGGCAGAAAGATGAAAGCTATCTGCCCCGGAGCAGATCCCCAAAGAAATAGGAAGCCCCCAAACATGTAATGGCGGTTAGACAAGAAGAAAATATGGACACAGACAGAAAATAGAATGAACAAACGCTGGGGCCCAATCTGTCTAGGTAGAAAAGTATAGGAAAGAATTCTGACTGCAACCCAAAAAAACCCTGACAAAAATACCAACACTTCTGATTAACAAAAAACTGAGATCACATGAACTCTACCACCTAAATCAGATCTCTAGTGTAACACACTGCAATTCAGCAAAAAAGTGACAAAGGAACAGAGCAAAAGTGCAAATACAAAATGAGCACAATTGCAGCGCCAGACCCCAAAAGGGGACCTGGCTGCAGTTCCCTGCAAGCAGCAAAACAGGCAAGGAAAATCCAACAAGAGGAAAAAAAATAGCTAATCATTTATCTGAAAGAGAGCAGGAATGCAAGCTGAGCTCCAAGCAAAACCAGGAAGAACAATTGATTACTGGCAAGGCTGATGGGAACTCAGGTCACTTATATCAGACCATTCAGAGCCAGCTGAAGGCCATTCAACAATTAGTTCATTACCCTTAGCAACCACCGGAGGGAGCCGCAGCTCAGAAGTCGCCTGCAGAGTATTCACAACAGGGAACCGCAGAAGTCCCATTATGACCTGGCCTTCCAGGATGCAAAAGGGAATGCCAAGTTGAAGACTGAGGTCTTAAAAATGATTAGAAGTGTCTCTGACTGTCAGGGTGCAATGAGTGCGCCACTGGGCTTATTGCAGTAACAGACCTCCCTGTTCCCAAGTGTTCAACCTCCTACTCCTGGTCCAAAAGTGTTTGGAACCTTCTTCCCCAGCACAGATGTGGAGAGGGTCATCATGAACAGGTTCATACATTCCCTTGCCAGGATAAGGAATACCTGGAATGCAGATGACCTGGTGGGCTGGGTGGAAAGGTGTCATGGGGTTACCGCGACAGTGTGGAATCAGAAGACCGCAGAGTCTGATTGTTCCTACTCTGGCGCTGAGAAGAAGCACTTCTTCTTTTTAAATGTGTTTATTTCTACTGGCGAAACAGGGGTTAGTCTGCCATGTTGGAAATCGCTGTTCTTACAGCTGAGCCACTCCTTTCCACTTTATAATCTGGGCTCTGTTACAAATCCTTCTCAGAGCTAGAATTTTCTGCATGGCTAACGGAGGGAGAGGAGTTCATATAAAAGGAGAGTTGGAGGTATTATTAGTGACTGTTGCTTGGCTTGTATGTGTGGTAATTCCTTATCATTCTCTATGTTGGTTTATTCCCCTACCTTCACATCCCAGTGAATTCCTCTGTTATATGTGAGTGAATATTTTGCCTGCCCTGGAGTTTTCTGCTAATCCTTGTTTGTGTTGCCTTGTTTGTCGGTTTGTTGTACTACGGTGCAGAGTAACAACGATCTTCCCTTGGTGGGGGAAGAGAACAGACGGAGGGCTAACTCAGGAAATAAGGGAAGGGCAGAGGCCCCGTCATCTTCACCTTTGGGAGTATACCGGGGAGTAGGGCGAGCTAGGGTGCACCCTAGTGTTAAGGACAGGGAAGGAGCCCCTGATCACCCAACAGCTGTCATGACAAAAGGTACCAAGTGGTTGAGAGTTCCTTGGGGAAGCAAGGGGTCTTAGCATCTCCTTACTGGGGTTCTGAAAGGGGATGAAACCTTAAAGAGGGGAACTAGAGAGACATCTGGGGGAAGTCCAAGAGCCCATGAGGCATTTGCGTTGTTGCCAAAGGCCCCATCCAATAATGCGATTTGCTAGAGGTGTCATACTCTGGGTCACATAGCCACCCATTGTGCCATGACCACCCAGCCAATGGACCGCAGCATAGGTCGGCGTTGCTCATATTTTGCATACACTGTCTGCAGTGCTGTCCCTCAACCAGGAGAGGGGCCGCAAGGATTTCCCGTAACAGTAAACAGAGTGAAAATGACTGGTCTGTTGGACTCGGTTAATTCCTGGGAAGATGGCAGGTGTAAGCTGTATCCATTGGGATGCTAAAGACTACCCTTTGGCCCAAGTGGTCATAGACACAAACTGTGGCACTAATTCCATGAGGTTGGCATAGTCAAGGATCTATTACACCCTGTTATAATAGGGCAGGACTTTGCATTGTTTTGGGACTTGTGGGGGAAAGTTAGGATGCCTGGTTGCCCGGATGATAGCCAGTTTGCTCCTAAAGAAACCTCATCACAGGTCGCAACTGACGGGGGTTCCCTTTTGTTTGCTTGTTGTTGATGAGGATGAGGCAGCATCGCTGGAGGCTAAAATTCCTGAGCTGGAGGTGTATGAGGGAAACTTTAGAACTACCCAACTCAGGTACTTAACTCTAAAAGTGGCATTTGATAATGTGACTGTACTTAATGGTGTTGCTCAAAAGCCATAGACTGATAGCCGATATCCATATTTTGCTGGAAATGGGGAGCTCCAATATTGAGTCAAAAAGCAGAGAGGGGAGGTAATTGATCAGTTACTGGTGCCAGGGCCGTACAGACGCAATGTGATACACATGGCCCATACTCATGTGTTAGGTGGTCATCTGATAGTAGAGAAAATCTAGGAATGGATCCACCAGAGGTTCTACTGGCCCAGTTGTTAATGAGAAATCTTAAACTATTGTAGGTCCTGTCCAACCTGCCAGCTGACCTCCTCTGTGGCTCACTTCTGTAGCCCCTTAGTACCATTGCACATCATTTAAATCAGTTTGATCACATAGCCATGAATCTAGTGGTCCCCTGGTCAAGTCCACCAGAGGGCATCACTATATCCTGGTAATCCTGGGCTATTTTACACAGTATCAGGTGGCCATACCACTACAAAACTCCTCTGCCAAAAGTATTGCCGGGGATTTGGTCAATATCTTTTCCAGAATGGGGTTGAGAAAGGAGATCCTAACGGATCAAGGGACTCTGTCCATGTCAAAAGTGATGAGAGAGTTGTGCAAAACCCTGCAAATTATACAACTCAGCAAATCAGTTTACTATCCAAAGACAGACAGTTTGGTGGAAAGGTTTCATGAAACCTTGAAGGCCATATTAAAGAAGGTCATAGAGAACGACATACCTTTCATTCTCCATCAGAGAAGTCTCGCATGCCTATACTGGTTTCTCTCCCGTTTTGAACAGTTATAAGGCCGACACCCCTGTGGACTCCTTTACATATCAAATGAGACCTGGGATGCGGAGACTACACCCCACAGGAGTAGTGTAATTGAACATGTGACCCAGATGCAGGAGAGAATTGCCGAGGTGATGCCCTTGGGAAAGAACACCTACTCAAAGCACAAAAAGCACAGTGGAGGGTGTACAATAGATCAGCAAGGGTGAGACACTTCAATCCTGAGGATTGGGCATTGGTTCTTGTACCTACGGTGAGGAGCAGGTTTCTGACCAAGTGGCAGGGCCCCTATGAAATAGTGGAAAAGGTTGGCGATGTCAACTATAAAGTTCACTGACCAGAAAGAAGGAAGTCCTACCTATTAGGTGTACCACATCAACATGATTAAGCTGTGACAAGATAGGGAGCTCATGGAAGCTTTGTGTATGGTGGCTATGACTGAAGCCAACGTAAAAGAGGTCAAGGTGGCAGAGTCACTGTCATGTGCCCAAAATCAGCAGTGGAGAGAGTTGTAACATCAGAACAGAGATCTGTTCGGGTAAACATGAAACCATATTGGATTCCTTAAGCCCGCCAATAGTTGATCTCAAAAGAGGTGAAGCGGATGCTGAGCCTGGGAGTCATTGAAGAGTCCAAGAGTGGCTGGTCCAGTCCCATAATCTTGGTGTCGAAACCAGATGCAGAATGGTGGTTTTGCAATGACTATTGGAAGCTGAATGAGGTCTCTAAGTTCAATACATGTACAATGCCCCATGTCGATAAACTGACTGAAAGGCTAGGTCCAGCCAGGTACATTACCACCTTTGAACTCGCAAAAGGGTATTGTCAGATTTCTATGTCCCAAAATGCCAAGGAGAAGACGGCCTTATCAATGCCAATGTTTGTTTTCAGAAAACAAGGATGCTGTTTGGGTTGCAAGCTTCCAGTGAGCCATGGACCGAATCCTAGCTCCCCACAAGATGTGCAGAGTAGCCTACCTGGATGACATCATGATCTTCAGCCAGGATTGGGGAAGCCATCTGAGCAAAGTTGAGGCAATTCTTGATGCTCTAAAGAAGGCAGAGTTTTCCATAAACCTGAAGAAATGTGCCATTGGCATAGAGAAAGCTAAATACTTGGGCTATGTAAAAGGCAGGGGCAAAATAAAGCCCCAAATAAATTACGTTAATGCGATCCAGAGCTGGCCACAACCTTTCTCATAGAAGCAGGTCAGGGCATTCCATGATAGCTGCCCCTCTGACTGACTTCCAGGATCTGAAGCTGAAGGAGTTTGTAGTTCAGATGGATGCATCAGATGTCAGGCTGGGTGCTGTCTTATCACAAGAGGTGAATGGGAGGAGCACCCCATAAAGTATACAAGTCAAAAGCTGTCATCCTGTGAGAAGAACTACTCCATAGTGGAGAAGGAATGTTTGTTTAGCCATCAAGTAGACATTTTTCACTCTACCTCTTAGGCAGAAGATTCAGGCTAGTGTCAGACCATGCTTCATGGAGGGAAAAGAAAAGGAACAATGCCGAAGTGACCAGGCGATTTCTAGCACTTCAGGATTTTAACTTTCATGTAAGGCATAGGTGCAGGAATCTACATGGCAATGCTGGCGCTCTGTTGACGGTCCACTATCTGATGTTGGAAGGTTCCTAGCTTTGGGCAGTGGGGTGGGTATGAAAGATTGCGCCTAACAGGTCCTTGAAAGGAGATATGTATTATCGATGTTGGTAGCTTCGGTGATGTAAGCCCGGGGTAGTGCTGAGAGAGTTAATAGGGTGTATCAGGTCTGGGTTTTGGGGCAGTTAAAGAGATGGGTGGGACTGGCTGCTCACATATCACCACCCTGGGGGTGTGGTATGGCAGATAAAATGGAGGCTAGTTGTCTCATTTGGTATCTGTGTCTGGAGATGTGTAGATCTTCAGTGTGTTGGTCTTTGCTAAGATCTCAAGAACTGGACACTAATCCAAGCAGGCAAATCTGCAATACTGTATGGACTTTACTTTGTGTTTTTAGTTTGTGCTGGAAAAGGCTGTCTTTTTGTTTCGTTTCCTGAGCAGCTTATGAAATCTTAATAAACCAGCCTAGACATTTTAATGAAACTGCTTCCTGTGCCTACCTCAAACACAACCAAGTGAGTAGAAACTCTACAACCTATATATAGTACAGCTGTTGTAGTAGGATTTTCCTGACATTTTCCTAATTCATTTTACAGTAAAAGCCATGATTTGTAAATCTACTTACAACTCAGCAAAGGGATCTCATTGTTGAAAGTTATAATTCTGGAGAAGACTTTAATGCATTAGATATACAATGTATACTGTGTAAAAAATACTTTTAGTGATGTCACTGCTGATTGAGTATTACATATCCACCCCCTATTCAGATTAAAGGTGGGTGGATGTGCTGTATCTGACCATGGCCACTATGCATTTGATGGAGCTGTGCTGTGCAGCTCTGCTACTAATCAATCCGGATGCCGACAGCACCCGGTGTCTCACCCCCCCACTGATAAGATATTGATGACATATAGTAAGGAAAGGGCATCAATAAAAAGTTCCAGACAACCCCTTTATACATAATAAACACTGTGGCTTAAAGGAGTACTCTGGAGGAGTAGGAAAGAGAGATTATACACATTATAAGGTACACCATAATGCAAGAGTAATGCACACAGTATGTTACAGTATAAACTTTATAAACACTAAAGAGTAATATATGACTTTGCATTGTCACTGGTATTAATTATTGTACTAAAGTTTTGATTGTAATAAAGTGTTGATCAAAAATAAAGATCATGTAAGAGATTGTTTATTTTTTGTTTTTAACGCCCCACTTTTATTTTAAATCATAATTTAAAAAAATATAATTATATTTTGTTTTCCTCAAATAACTTTTCCATTGAAATAGCTGGTAATTTATCTCTTGTATCTACTGCTTTTGAATATTTTTCAGATTTCACTTTAATTTTAATTGTGCTTCAAAGGTTTTGATCTTGATACCCTTGGCCATTGTTGTTTCATGTCTGCTGCATCTGTTCTTGTTTCATTTGGTATAGTTGTCCAGATGGCTTCTTAATTTGGTACATTTACCACCTCTACATCTACAAGTGCCAAGAAATAGTTCAAAACTTATCTCACTATTACACATGTACATATGCTTATAACATTGTCACATATGGCAATATCTAAACTTCTCTGTGAATGCAAAAGTAGTTTGACCTAACTCCTACCAATCTAAAACACTGACTTCAGTCACAGATGTAAAGAATAATTGTATTTAAAGAAACTAAATACATTTGCATTTCTTCTCTGAGAATGTTGAATGTACTGAAGGATCAGTAACATTAGTAAAGATATAGCAAGGCTATTAAATAGAATTTACAGTGCCAACAGCAGTTTTGATGAGTAGCCCATAACTGAACAACATTAGCAATGATATATCCAATTGTTACATGCAGTACCTAGTTCACATTTCACATAACACATTACATTGTATGTATAAAACTCATGATATTATATACATGATGCGCATTATATACATGATGAGATTAGTGTCTTCAAGGGTAGGAATGTGACAGTACAGTACACCACTCTTACACATATACACATATACCGTAGCAGCAAAACTGACCTGCTCCATGGGGAGGGTTACCAACATTGCACCACTGTGGCCAGTGATTGTACTTTCTGATCTGTCCAATAGAAATGTGACCACTGAGATCAGAGTTAGGATACAGCCAGATGGCTGTAATATTCACGTGAGGGTCACTTAGCAATCCTCTGACTAGCTGTTGGCTCTTCTGACCTGAGCGTGACAGCATATTTAGCTATGCAGCTGTCATGCTCAAGTCAGGAGCGCTGATAGCTAGTCCGAGGATTGCAATGCGATCCTTGGGCGAGCATTGTGCCTACTCCCTTAGTCTCTATTTTTCCTGTGATGTCCAAATATACATGTGACTGCTACAGGCAATCATTGGCCATGGCAGTCACATGCCTGTACAATCCGAACAGTATGTAGGCAGACTAGCTTGCGATCTGTGCAGCATTGGAAGAGAAGAGAGAGATCAGTAGAGTGAATATTATTTATTTTATTATACGGTATTTCAGTTTGTTTTTACTTTTTAAAATTAGGGCTCAACAATTCCTTTAAACAATTATTTTATTGGACTTGGGGTCCACTGGTCTAAGGTGTCTTTTAAAAATCCTTTTTATGCTTAAGTGAAAAAAAGGAACATTTTTCATCAGGGTGCTGGATCTGATTTTTGGTTTGTGTGTCTTTTCTTACCATCAGTGTGGCTTCCGTTGTTCTTGTAATACAAAGAAAAGATTCTACTACACATTAAATAGTAAAGGATGAACTGTTATCAAATGACACATGGATTAAATCTGAGTGCAATCTATTTTTTGGCAGACCCTTTCATTTGCATCATTTGATCACATCAAGAAACAGAAATTAATGTATTTTATTTATTTGTGAGGACAATTCATCCGCAAAGAATTGGACGTGTGAAGTGCTCAATAGAATATAATGGGAACGTAGTCTATTCAGATAGGAAATATGTGAAGCACAAATGTCTGAATGAGGCCTAGCAAACATACATTTCTCTTGATACTTTGTAGCTTCCGTACATGGAGCCAATGTGTTCCAGCATCTCTTCTTGAAAAGGAATCTGTCAGTAGGATCAACTCTCCTGAGCCATCTATATGGGCATTTAGGTCCTAGGAAGCTGAATAAAATGATACTTTGATATCTGAGATTCAATGTCTTCTCCAGAGATTAACATGTTTTTCTTATATGTAAATGTGGTGCCCCTGAGGGTTCAGTCACCACAGAGGTACTGCACCTCATCCAGAGGTGTGGTATCCCACTCTCAGGTAAGTAGGGAGCACTACTCAGGACTCTAACACTCGCACCCAACACACACCAGTTCAGTTGGGGCATCTGGGTGTACCTTTAGGGAGGATGGCCTCATCCCAGGCTGGGTAGGAAAGGGTGTTGGGGAGTGGGTGGGGAAGGTAGAAAAAGGGGAGGAGCTTAGAAGGTGAGGAGAGAGATGGTGTGAGTAGTTGGTTTGAGGAGACTTGAGGAGAAGGAGTGAAGAAAGGGAGAGATGAGAAAATTGAGAGGGAGAGACAGAAGGAAGCTCCTGGGAAGACAGAAGGGGTCCTAGGGACAGATGTGCCGAAGCCACCCATGAGGCCCGCATCCAGACGTGGAGGGACCAGGTTGCAGACAGGGGACCGGCTCCAACTTAGTAAGAGACTGTATGTTCAGCCAAGAAACTGGAGGCTGTGGTAATTGTAGGTGCCACACCCACACTAATTCACCTACCCTCCTAAAAGGCAGCTATAAATAGGGTCAAGGGGACTCAGAGGACGTCGTCCGACAGGACTCACAGCTACCTGCTTGGGGCTCTGGGTGAGTGGCGCAGGGCAGGAGAAGTGGGAGCCAGTGCAGTGAGATGGCCAGTCAAGAAATACACGGAAAGGAATCCTGGAAAGGTGTATCCCAATCTACCTGGGAGTTTGCTGGACCACAGACCCGGAGGACACAGCACCCGGCTGGAGACAGTCTCTGCAGAACTGTGAGTAAAGCATTGAGAACTGCAACTTGATGTGTCCTCTGATTCATTTCCGTGTCACCCGCCCTGCACCACAACAACTACCACCATCATTGTCACCACCATCCTTAACTCTAACTCTGCCCTAGGGATAGCTCTGCCTGTGGAGAGCTGAACATCTTTGCTGCACTACCATCAGCAGCAGAAGATCTGAACTGCAGCGTCGGCTATTCCTTGCCGAATACCACAGGTGGCATCATGAGAATTATATCACAAACTTTATTTCCCCTCTATTATCTTTTTTCATGGGACACCCAGGGCCACAGACCAGGTCACTGCTGAGGTAATACTTCCCCTTTAAGAAGCGGCCCGGTACTGGGTATCCCCACGGCCCTGGTGGGTGCTCCATAAATGAGATGTTCCGGGCTATTGGCTGGATACTGATCTGCATGAAAATCTGCAACCAGAGCTTATTTTTAATAAAAGGAGGAGTTACCAATGTGAGACAAGTAACTAACACAGAAAGAAGAAATGAGCTTTGTCTCTTTTTAAACAAATTTGCTGCAGTTTTCACAGCTCTGCTGCCTGTATGATGGAAGCTGAAGCACTAAAAGGAATCTGCAGATGGGTAAGTTTATCGTTATACACAGTTATGCAATGAGATCAGGAGGAGAGATTGGCCACTACAAATCACACTGGTAATGCCCCCTTGTATTTAAAATAAGCTCTGGAGGCAGATTCTCAAGAGGTAAATTTCATGTAGATCAGTCCAGCCCATAGTCTATAGATCAGTCCAGCCCATAGCCTGCAAGAGTTCATTTACACCTAAGTAAAACATGGTTTTCTCTGGAATAAGACATTGGATCGCAGATATGAAGGTATTATTTTATTCAGCTTCTTATGACCTACATTCAAATATAGATGGCTTAGAAGGTTTTCCCTTCTATGTGGTGCAAATTATAGGTATTGCATAGAGAGAGAGATGTGGACCTTCTAAAAATGCAATAACCAAAGCATAAAATGGTTATATTTTGCCGTGATTGATCTATACCCTTTGATGTACACTACCATATCACAGTCTATTCACAATATTCACTAAAACCGCAGTAACTAGTTCACATTTCACATAACACATTACACTGTATGTATAAAATGCATGATATTATATACATGATGCGATTGGTGTGCATGGATGGATAATAACAATAGGTGTAATATATTTAGTGTATAATGTTTGGGGGTGTTCTGTAAGCTACATACTGTAGGGACAGTTATAGTTAAAGGTTGGAATTAGCCCGTAGAGGGAGGGACCAGTCCCAATAAAAAGGGACTGCTTCCTGTTAGTGACTCCCATAGGGAAGTACAGTAAGCAAGGTAAAGCTCAAGTGCAGTGGGCAGCTAGCGTCAGCAAGTATCTGAGTCGCACACGGTACCAGGGCTATGGGGTACTCGGCACCGAGCCCATGGAAGTCTATGGGGAATGTCACAAGTAGCTCAGCTCCGTCCGTTGCCCTGGGCGCTCATTCAAAGGGGGAAATATTTACAGGGGAATTGTAGAAGTAGTTCGTGACGCCACCTGTGGTTTCTGATCAATTTGACCAGCGCTGCAAGATGAATCTTCTGAGGGGATGTTATGGGGCAGCTGGATATTAAGTCTCCCACAGGTGAGACTTTTCCCTCGAAGTCTATGATGGTGCAGGGTGCAGGCAATAAAGCAATCACACACAATTCAATCTTTTTCCATACCTTTACTGATGAAGGTTGCAGGTATGTCCCGGGAAGCTGGTCAGGGTGGAGAATGCACATCCAGGTAATCACCAAGTAGGTTTAAGGCCTCCTTTCCCTTTAATGTGTATCTGAGTCCAACCTGCGTGAAGTCAGGTTTAACTCTGAATATGACAGCTTCGCCCGGCCAACATTGTGGTGGAAGTCTTCTGTTGGATAGAACTAGTCTTTTGTGCAGGGTCCTGCTAGACTGTTGTCCTTCCTGACCCCGGTTACGTATCGGCACTTAGGGCTACCCTCTGCGACTTGAAGTCCAGCAGGGATTCCGGTTTTCTCTCACTAGCCGTAAAGGTTCTAGCAATACTTCGGACCCGGTGTCCGGTTTAGTCGAGTGAAGATGCTATGTCACCTATATCACTCTTTCCTTTGGTCACCACTCTCCTGTCGTCCTACACACACCTTAATAGGTGCACAGGCAGCAGCAGATGTCAGCTTCAGTCTTCCTCAGCCCTCAGGCTAATCTGACAGGGGTTTCTCCCTCCCAGCGTGTCTGAGGTAACTCCGTTCAGAGATCTCGTGTCTGCTCTCCTGAGGTAACACCAACGACTCCCTAACTTTTAGCTAGATTGTCTTTAGCTCACTGCTGTCTCAAGGGCTCCCCCTGGTGGAACCAGGAAAAATGTCAAGTGTTGTGTGCTTATCAGGTGTTTTGTAATTACCTTTTCTGTGCATTCTCCTGGGAATATGTGTACCAAGCGCAGCTGGGCCACACATCCCCCCCTAGTTATCGTCAGCACTCCCGGGCTGAAATAGAAAAAGTCAATTTTTATAATAACATTAACAACATAACTATAAACATAGCTCATCCCTTGCGGGAGGTAAGGACACTTTAACGTTACATTTTGTACAAGTGCAATTAGAAAAATATCAAAATACTTTTCACAATAAATACAATATTCTTGTGGAGGACCCGCACCAAAAACCTCCCACGGTGGTCCTGGGTGGGCTGCAGGACTTCATTGCTGCAGACCTCACTCAAGGCCACACCATACAGGTTTTTCTTCTGAGGTAGTATGGCTTTATGTAAAACCAAGATGGGACACCGAAGTGCCAACTATTTACAACTAAAGTTCTTGTTCTGCAAGAGTCCTCAGCACGCAGTCCTTGGCATAAGAACATTTCTAGAAAAATCACTTTAGCATATAAACATTATCATCATATAACATTCTCAACAAAATGCAATTCTCTTCATAACTTTGTACAATTAAGTAAACCCTGTCTGGGTCATACTAGACTAGTTTGCTAGGACTACTCTTGGTACCTAACAGGTAACCTTCCTTTCGTTGTACGTACTGACCTACGTGGTGTGGTGTCAGGTATAATAGCCTCTGGCCTATCTGTTCTGCGTGCTGGCAAACTGTAATACTGCCTTAACCTCTCTATGGATCTGGCAAGCATACTTGTGGCTGGGCGATGCGGTTCTGTTTCGCCAGGGGATTCTTCTACCTGAGACCCAACATCTGAAGGTTCCACATTTTGAGATTCCATTCTTTGAGATATTACTTCTGGAGATGCCACAGGAGCGGATTCTTCTTGAACTATTCCTTCTGCTGCGGCAACAGGCTCAACTGGATGTTGAAGCGCTTCTTGTGGTTGGTAAAATTGAAGCACGGGAATGATTACTGCTTCTCCAATTCTGGGCCAATCCGCGGGGAAATCTCCTAAGTCGGTATGTATGACTGATTCATCACGCTTTTCCTGATTAACAACAGGTTCTTCCTCCTGAAGTTTTAAGGGGTTTGGACACAACTTTAGGTGATCTCTGGATACAGTTGCCGTTGTTCTTCCTCCATCCTTGCTAATTATGCACGTTTTCTTGTTGTCAAACCTTGAACTCTGGATGATGTAGGGCTCTCTTTCCCATTGATCGTCGAGTATGTGTAACCTCCTCTTTCTTTTCAGTACAACTTCACCAGGTGCGAAAGGTTCAGCTGGGGCACTTTTGTTGTAGCGATCTTCTTGTTTATCCCTGACTCGATTGAGACTTTCTTCAAAGCAGGCTTGTACTTTTCTGTACTGTTCCTGTCTGTTTGTGTCCCAGTCCTCAGTAGTCACATCTGCTTCTGGTTCTACAACTCCAAGCTCCAGATCCATAGGCAGCTTTCCCGGTCTTGCCCGCATGAGGTAAGCTGGAGTGCAGTTGGTGGAACTCACCGGTATGTGATTATACAGATCTACCAGGTCAGGTAGTAAGTCTGGCCACCGATTTCTCTCCTCCAGTGGTATTGTCTTCAACAGGTCAATGACGATGTGATTCATCTTCTCACAGAGACCATTAGTTTGGGGGTGGTACGGTGTTGTTCTGATCTTCTTACACCCGTACAAGTGACAGAACTCCTTGAATAATTCGGCTTCAAATGTAGGACCATGATCAGTTAGCACTTGCTCTGGATATCCATGGGGTCTGCAGAAATACGCCTGAAACGTCTTTGCTGCTGTTTCAGCTGTCAGATCTTTGACAGGGGCGACCACCAGGAACCTGGAGTAGTGATCCACCATGGTCAGGGCATACGAGTATCCTGACCGGCTGGGTGACAACTTGACATGGTCCAAGGCCACGATCTCCAAGGGACGAGTCGTCTTGATGGGCTGCAGGGGTGCTTTCTGCCTACTGTAGTCTTTTCTTCGGAGGCTACAGGACGCACAGTGTTTACACCATTTCTCGATGGAACTTCGCATTCCCACCAAGTAGAAACGACACTTTAGCAGGGTTTCCAGCTTCTTCCAGCCAAAGTGCCCCACTCGATCGTGGTAGGCTTCCAACACCATCTGGATCTCTGTTCTTGGCACTACTATCTGCCATACCATCTCATGGGTTCTGGGGTTGACGTACCTTCGGCACAGCTGCTCACGGTAGATGAACAGCCGGCTTCTCTCATTCCACAGCTGCTTTGCTTGTTGAGACGCATCCTTCTCCAAGGAGGAACCTTCCTGAGTTATCAGTTCCTTGATGTGGCTGACAACCGGGTCACTGTTCTGGGTCTCCTTCCAGCTGTGATGAGGTAAAGGGTTTAACATCTTACCACGCTGCTTCCTGTAGGCTCGTTGTTCATGGATCATCCCATTTCTGTGGAATGCAGGTAGCTCAATCTCTTCTAGATCATCCAGTTCCTCTTCTGTGTCGGATTCATGCGGCATTCTGGACAAGGCGTCAGCGTTGGCGTTCTTACGGCCCGCCCTGTACTTGATGGTAAATTGATAACATATATTGCCTAGAATCAAACAGCGCTTCCAAACATATACAAATTCAAAAAAGAGGAAAATAGGAAGCTTTTTGCGCTATAAAATACAATTTTTATTAAAGTCTAAAAATACATTATCATGGATAAAAATCCAAAAAAGTGGGATAGCAGCGTACAGAAAAAATAGCCAAATGCAGACAGGTGTATATTACATATAAATCATATATAAGAGTGCATATCCTCGTATCTTGTATTTAACAATCATGGGTTAATTTGGGGCTAAAAGACAATAGAGTAGCCTCCGTATATTAACTAGTGCAAATGCAATCCATGTAAGTTATAGCATTTACAAATAAACAGATATTTGTGCACCATATATAGGATATATTAAATGAATAAATTCCCCATCATAGCTGCTAGTGCAATACTGTTGCCATGCAAGTGCAGAGCTCACAATATATATCTCATGCGTGCATATGAAGTCATTTAGCACGTCCCTATAGGGAACGATATTAAAGTAAAGTGCTATAGATGGGAGATCATACCTGCATGCGGCTTGGCACCCCTGACGCGCGTTTCGCGTTTAGCTTGTTCACAAGGGAGCGTTCGTATATACTTGCTCTCTGTTGAACTTTTATATGGGACTCGGAACTATTGCAATGTCAGCGCTTCCGCTGACTCGCCGCCTGACGTCAGCATGGGTCCGCGTCACATGACGCCCAGCCCAACCCCTCGCTCGACGCGTCAGAGCAGGGGAGGGCATGAGCGTCAGGAGAACACGTCGCTACGACAACAACCCAGACAGGAAGTCAGCCGAAGCGGGCACCGCCGCTGTAAGCAGTGAGTGCTACGTCTCTGCAATTGCATGCCAGCAAAAATATGCAGTTTAAAATTTACAATAAATCCGTATACTTGTTATACTGGCAGAAGGAACATACAACATAATATCATGGCCCTAATCTATTGAAAATAATATTAAAAAAACAGTATACATTTTCTAAAAGTCAGATATATAAGGGAAGTTGCGGAGAAGAAAGAAAATAAAATAAAAAATAATGAAAAAAATAAAAAATAATAAATAAATAATATATACCAGAAAACTATGTAGTGCACAAATAAACAATGTAAAGCAAAATAAATAATAATAAATAAAAAATATATCAAAAGAATATATAGTGCATGTATTTTTAGACTTTAATAAAAATTGTATTTTATAGCGCAAAAAGCTTCCTATTTTCCTCTTTTTTGAATTTGATGGTAAATTGATAGTTCGACAGCCGAGCCATCCAACGTTGCTCCATGGCTCCTAGCTTGGCTGTTTCAAGATGTGTCAAGGGGTTATTGTCTGTGTACGCAGTGAACTTGCTGGAGGCTAGGTAATGCTTGAAACTTTCTGTAATGGCCCAGACCAGCGCCAGGAACTCCAACTTGAAGCTGCTATAGTTCTCTGGGTTTCTGTCGGTCGGCCGGAGCTTCCTGCTTGCATATGCGAAGACTTTTTCTTGGCCATTTTGCTTCTGACTGAGGACAGCTCCCAATCCTTCGTTGCTGGCATCAGTATACAGCAGGAACGGTTGGCTGTAGTCAGGATAGGCTAAGATTTCATCGCCTGTCAGGATCTCCTTCATTTCTTTGAACGCCTCAGCTTGTTCTTTACCCCAGTGGAATGGAGGATTTCTGCTCTTGAGGGGTTGTCCTACCAGGAGGTCCTGCAGAGGCGCTGCTTTCTTGGTGTAGTCTTTTACAAACCTCCGGTAGTAACCTGTCAGTCCCAGGACCTGGCGCACCTCCTTGAGATTCTTCGGCTCTGGCCATTTCTGGATGGCAGTGACCTTCTCGGGTCCGGCGCTACTCCTTCTGAGCTGACAATATGTCCCAAGTACTGTACCTTTTGTTTGAGCAGATGGCACTTTGAAGGCTTCAGTTTCATCCCGTACTTGGACAGTGACTCGAATACATCTGCCAGGTGCTTCAGATGATCCTCATACGTCTTGGAGTACACAATTACGTCGTCCAGGTACAGCAACACGGTTTCAAAGTTGAGATGTCCCAGGCAACTCTCCATCACTCTCTGGAATGTTCCCGGGTGTCTGCTCTCCTGAGGTAACACCAACGACTCCCTAACTTTTAGCTAGATTGTCTTTAGCTCACTGCTGTCTCAAGGGCTCCCCCTGGTGGAACCAGGAAAAATGTCAAGTGTTGTGTGCTTATCAGGTGTTTTGTAATTACCTTTTCTGTGCATTCTCCTGGGAACATGTGTACCAAGCGCAGCTGGGCCACACATATCTATAGTTCATGGCAGAGGGAGGTCTTACTAAAATTCCTTGTGGATATTCATGCAATGTCCAGAGATCAGGTCATGGTAAGGGTGCTATAGAGAGTGCTTTATTCTCAGGAATACAGGGTACGATGGACATGGAACTGCGCGAAGGGAAGGGCCAGTGAACATGGAGATAGTACAGTACAGTAGGAATGAATATAGATGCTGAGGGTGTGATGTGTTAAAGAAGCAAGGAATGGGAAGTGTGGTGCCCAATACTGCATGTTGAAATCTGATGAACTTGAACTGTACAGTAAACTTTTGGTTGTTTAAAGTAACTTGGTGCCCCTTGATCTATGTGCAACAGCTCCTGAAGATGGAAATCTGGTGATGGCGAACGTTTGAGGCCAACAAGTGAGTGTGAACCACCCCACACATAATAGCGTATAGGGACTGGGACACAATTTTCCTGTAAAGTGCCAGGACATTATGGAGCAGCAGCTCCGCCATGGCTACTGCCTTAGGTCACTTTACACAAGCACTATGGTTTATGATGGCTTATGATTAGCATTGTTGCTCTGGAGATTGGACATTTGTCTTGTGTTTAATGCCCATCATAATCTGCAAGGAATCTGTAAGTTTTTCCTTTCTTTTTGTGGGTTTCCTCCAGGTAATTCAGTTTCTTCCCATACTCCAAAGACATACTGATAGGGCCCCGTCTCACATAGCGACGCACCAGCGATCACGACAATGATATGAACTTGTCAGGATCGCTGGTGTGTCGCTACATGATCGCTGCTGAGCAGCCAAACAGGCAGCATAGGCAGTGATCAGGATAGCGACACTGCGGGTAACGTCGCTTAGTAACCCGCAGTGTACGTTGGATACCAGCCCGCTGATGCAGGGAGCTGATATCCAAGGTACACATCGGGTTTCCAGGCGCTGCGCGGTGCCTGGAAACCCGATGTGTACCTTGGTTACCAGCTCCGCTGCAGCGGCGCCCTAGTATCCAATGTACACATCGGGTTTCCAGGCACAGCCCCGCGCCTGGAAACCAAATGTGTACCTTGGTTACCAGCTGATCGCTGGTCTCCTGCCTGCCATACAGAGCGATGCGTGCTGGCCAGTGGGAGACCAGCGATCAAAAAAAGTCCAGGCATTTCTGACACGACCAGTGAATCACAGCAGGGGCCTGATTGCTGGTATGTGTCAGACATAGCGAGATCGCTGCTGAGATCGCTGTTGCATCACAAAACTTGTGACTCAGCAGCGATCTCGCTAGCGATCTCGCTATGTCAGATGGGGCCCATAGAGAATTTAGATTGTAATCCCCAATGGTGATAGTAATGATAATGTCTGTAAAGTGTTGTGGAACAAGATGGGGTTGTGAAAGAAAAAATGGTAATCTTCTATTTATTGAAATCCTTTACTATCTTTTCTTAATCTCGACTACTTTGTCAGTTTGCAGCTTCTAGCAGGACCTCATAGCTACTTCTTGTCAAGCTTCAGACAGAGTTAGGTGTAAGTTGGTAGATGGATACCTTGGAATGTCAGGGTGGTTCCCTTATACTTTCTTGGCAAAACACATCAATCACAGTAGTCAGCCTCATTCAATTAACCCTTAGTAAAGATTGGACCTCCTGGAGAAGCTGAAAAGAGATTGAAGGAATAAGAATTGCTATCTGCCATACGGATTACCACTGTACATGTGGATCAAAGACAATTCCAGATTTTACTCTGGTGATTAGCTGTAATTAAATAAAGTAGGTCTGTTTAAACTTCATTAGCAGCAAGATGTTTTCTACAGAAGAATGGGCACAAATCATCCATTCTTAATTAAGTGATAATCCACTGTATGACCATAATCTTTTTTTGTAAATGTATCCTCCTAGGATTCATTTTGTCCAGTGGGATAAATAACAATTGAAGATGTTGGATCAGTGAACAGAACATTGCTTCCTGTTATCCTTACCCATGTCTGATAACATCGATTTGGCATGCTATTATCTAAAATGGTAGGATACCTCTGTTCAGCAAAGTCTGACATAAATCTTTGAAAGTGGAGATGTTGCATATGCATGAGCTGAAATAGATATGACAGTGTAGCAGCATTAATATTCTTGTCACTGGAGGGCTTCAAACTTTTAAGTGGATAATATAAATGATCTGAGCCTGAAGTTTGTTAGCGTTACACAAGACAATTAGTCACAAGAAAACAAATACAAAATAAAGTGGCCTTAAGATCAAAAGCAATGTTTGATCTAGAAAATGCTTCCAACTACAGCTTTTGGGTTAATACATGTGAGATTTACATTATTAGTTTCATAAAACAAACAATATCTGGCACAGGGTTTCTTGTTTTTATTATGCACTAACTATGTAACTAGAGTGAGATATAAGATATTAATTTTTTATCTATGGCACACATATGAACACCTTGCAGCTACTTTCTCTACCTACTTTAGATGTATATTATTGCATCCAGAAATGTCTTGCATATATTGAGATTTTTCCTCCCCTGTGTAAACGCATATTCTCTCTGTACTCTGCTGTGGCAATGGGCTCTTGATTGCGTAATTCTGCAGTGCTCAGCTATTCCTATTACTTTATAACAAAATAAACCATACAGACTACAGCATCACCACTTCTCTCCCTTTCATAGTCTCTTCTATGTGTTTACAGGTATTGTGAACCCCTTTACACACCCATTTCCCCTCCCTTCCAGACAAGCTTCTCCCTTTCATCCTGAATTCAGATGCAGATGAAAGCAATCACGGAAAAGGGAGCCAGCAGCTCCCTGCTCTATTATTTGCTTTTACATCTTAATGTAGTGAGGGCGCTGACTTCACTACATGAACTTGCTATATGGAAATTTAGAATACATGCTGTAGAGACACCAGAGGGAGATGGGAGAGGCGAGCAGTTCCTTTTTTTTTTTTTCCATTTTAGCTAAGAGTAAGGGGTCATTACTTGACTGTGTGTGGGGATGTCCTACCATCAGCTTTATGCAAGGGTGATCAAACGGTGTGGAGCACTGTGTGGTTACCATTTAACTGGGTGGAGGGCTGTTTGCTGGCTATTATACTGTATGGGGGCCATTACACTGTGTGGGGGAATATTATGCTAGTTGACAACTGTAAGGGCACTGCTTATGGAATGGGGCCATTACACTGTGTGGGGGATATTATGCTGTGTAGACAGCTGTAAGGGCACAATAGATGGAATGGGGGCCATTATACTATCTGTTGGGTTAATATACTCTGTGAAAGTCTGCTGGGGCTATTATACTATGTTGAGGCCCTTATACTGTGTGGGAGCTATTAGAATGTATAGAGGACTGTATGGAGCCATTATACTGCTTGGGGGCCATTATACCATATAAAGAGCTCTGGGGGGGCTATTATACTGTGTGGAGAGGTGTGGAAGGCCAATATGCTGTGTGGAGGCCAATACATCATGTGAGTAGCTAATGCACCACAAGCATTGAACAACTATGAAAGAATACCCCCCATGCAAACACATATTTTTCAAATTCAAAGATTCTGGACTTATGTAATCCACTTCCCTACTCCCATGAATATCAAAGCTGCTGACATTTTTTTTATCCAGCAATCTCCTCTAATATACACATTACACATATATTTACATATATAAATGCTTACTTGACTTTATTTGTAGAGAGCTTATGTCTGAGCCTTTGCCATGCAGGGGTAGGGTACAGTAAAGGTACTGCCACACTACACGATCCCGCTAACGGTCTCGTTAGCGTCGCATACTAATGAGATCGCTAGCGGGATCGTTTACAATATCGCTAGTGTCGGCCACATTTAGCGATGTCGTTAAGGACGCTATCGCGGTTAGCGATCTCCTTAACGACTTTAGCGGTACAAAAGTACCGCTAAATCGCTAAAAAAGGTGCCACACTCAGCGATATATACTTACCCAGCGGGACGCCGATGATCAGAATAGGGTCCGGAACGATAAGGACGACGGACGAGATCACAGCAGGGGCCACGTCGTTGCTGCATGCCGCACACAACAACATCGCTAACGGGATCGCTAAATAGTGACGTTTTTTAGCGATCCCGTTAGCGATGTTGTTTAGTGTGGCATACCCTTAACCCTTCACAGGATAGTAGTGAAAGAACCATTATCAAAAGCTCAACTAGAAATTAAAGCCCAAGATAAGTCTGCCGCCTATTATTTCCTATTGTGATCTGTGTTTGTATACTCTTCTCTCCCTCCTCTATCATCTCCAGTCATTCTTGATACTTGAGGAGTGTCTAAAAGAAGTTGCAACAGCAAAAAAATTCTTCTGCTGTACCTTTCTTAAAATTAAAGGTAGGAGAGGGAGTAGAGCAGAGTGCTAAAGGATACTGTTGGAGTCCTGACCAGAAACAGACCAACCCATAGAAAATACCTGCAATAATAAAGTTGTGTGCAGGATGCCAGCAGTCAGAAAAAGCAAGGAAGGTAAGCAATGTCAGTTCCTCTTATACAGATGCTGATTGGTTAAGCAATACTCTGCTATGGTTTATGGTTGTTCCAAGCATTTATAGGAACAATGGGGTCCATGACAGCACTGTTCAAATATCCCAGGCCAATTGCAATGATTCAGCACTGTACCACACATCTGCTGCACACAGTGAACCCACTTACCTCAAAATGACATTGGTTTTAATCTGAAATTTGAAGGGATGAGGTTTAAAACCAGGTTTGTCTGCCACTTTCCACAATTTGGTATCCTAAATGATTATTTGTTTATATCAATAGGTTTGAAACGCGTTGGTAGCGTTGCTATATTTTTCTAATTTAGGATTTTATCAATAATTATCTATTGAATTGGATTATAAAATTATATAGGAAAGACTTGTAAAGTTGTATTTTTTTACCCAGAACATAAGTGCCAGCTCTTTTTTCATTGCTTGAATTTAGTATGCCACACACATTTGCCAGCTGGGGATTTCTCCAATGCACTGTATGAAGTTTTACTAAACACCCAGGTGCAAAAGAAACAGGGGGAAAAAACACCACCAAGGCAGGATGAGACATAATATGCATTTTTTATTGAAAATATAACATTGAAAATTGCACATACATAATGTACCATATAATATAAAAATGATGTTAAAAAGGAAAGTAAAAAACACCACCCTCCAGTATCCAATAACCGGGATTTATATTCACATAACCAGGTAAATAAAACCGAGAATAAAGTGTATCATTAAAATAAAACACAAGAAAATACGTGCTATATGTGTTGCAAATTATAAACACACGAAGTGCTCGAAATAATATGTTTACACACAAACTCGGGATACAACTAATGAATATATGTGCCCAGTAATATAGTGGATCAAATAATCAGGCCAAGATAAACAAAGTGTGTAATAGGTAGCCTGAGTGTGACACACCAATAATAAATAAACTACTAAGGGCCAAAAAGTGCTGCAACTAAATAAAGACAACATGTGCTGCCATAAAAAATAATATATAGTGAGGCAAAAAAATCAACACAAAAGCACTATACCTGGAAAATCCCAGAAGGGAAAGAAAGAGGGTGAATGAAGTGCTTCCTAGAACGCGCCCCGACGCGCGTTTCGGAAAATATCCTTCGTCAGGGGGATATGACGAAGGATATTTTCCGAAACGCGCGTCGGGGCGCGTTCTAGGAAGCACTTCATTCACCCTCTTTCTTTCCCCTCCGGGATTTTCCAGGTATAGTGCTTTTGTGTTGATTTTTTTGCCTCACTATATATTATTTTTTATGGCAGCACATGTTGTCTTTATTTAGTTGCAGCACTTTTTGGCCCTTAGTAGTTTATTTATTATTGGTGTGTCACACTCAGGCTACCTATTACACACTTTGTTTATCTTGGCCTGATTATTTGATCCACTATATTACTGGGCACATATATTCATTAGTTGTATCCCGAGTTTGTGTGTAAACATATTATTTCGAGCACTTCGTGTGTTTATAATTTGCAACACATATAGCACGTATTTTCTTGTGTTTTATTTTAATGATACACTTTATTCTCGGTTTTATTTACCTGGTTATGTGAATATAAATCCCGGTTATTGGATACTGGAGGGTGGTGTTTTTTACTTTCCTTTTTAACATCATTTTTATATTATATGGTACATTATGTATGTGCAATTTTCAATGTTATATTTTCAATAAAAAATGCATATTATGTCTCATCCTGCCTTGGTGGTGTTTTTTCCCCCTGTTTCTTTTGCACCTGGGTGTTTAGTATAATTTATTGGATGGTCATCCATCCGCACTTTGAGGTGTGATTTTTATTGGTGTTGTGAACATATTAATTGATCTTAGATTATTTTTAAAAAATTATTTTATTTTTTGCACACCATATTGCATTGCATCTCTTTTGTTTTTAATTTAACTGTATGAAGTTTGTACTATTCAATGAGCAAATTTTTTCCTTTTCAAGTGTGCAGTATACTGGGCTTTCCGTATCTAGTGTAAAACACAGCTGTGCTTTGCTGGTAGGCAGAAAATAGGGAATGTGAGGCTACTAAAAGATTGAACATATATGATAAATATTATAAAGTTTCAAATATATACAACCATATTAGCACTGAAAATAGATAGCTTTTCAGCAAGAACAGAATGTGGGGTCCTTGTTTACTGCTAATTTTATGACAGCTATTCAGAAAATCTTTTATTGTGCTCATGGATAGTTTCAGCCGAGCCACTTTTTTATCTGCTATATTAGACATTTTTTAAAGTAGTCACATACCCTATTTCCTTCAAGGTACCTATGCGTTTTCATAGGTTGCACAAACAGTGGCATGTAAAAGTTTGGGCACCCATGGTCAAAATTATTGTTACTGTGAACAGTTAAGCAAGTTGAAGATGAAATAATCTCTAAAACATCTAAATTAAAAATGAAATTTAATTTGGATTTTAGGCCAAAAAAATATATTATCATTTTTTACATTTTGAAAATTACAAAAAGAAAACTGTAAAATTATCAAATTTACAGTCACAGAATCATAGAATGTAAGAGCTGGAAGGGACATAAAGGGTCAAGGGGTCCAACCGCAGGTTTCACTAAACCATCTCAGACAGATGTCTGTCCAGCCTGTGTTTGACTTCCATTGAAGGAGAACTCGCCACCTCCTGTGGCAGCCTGTTCCACTCATTGATCACCCAGTCAAAATTATCATGACCTAAAAGTGTCTTATTATTGGACACTTTTTTATTGGACATTTTTTCCCATTATTCAGTATAAAATATTGTAAATTAAATAGTGTCATTCAAAACTACAGCTGGTCCTGCATAAAGCAAGCCCTGATATGACTATGTGGATGGAAAAAATAATAGTTATGGCTTTTAGAACAGGGAGAGGAAGAGATGAAAATGCAAAAAACGAGAATTCCTAGGTTGATAACAGGTAAATTTAAATTGTAGGTTTATAAGTAGACTATATTTTTAAAAAGGAATGGGAAATAACTCGCTTAAGACTTTAAGGCTGGGGCTACACAGTGACATGGATTGCATGACAGCAACATGTTTGACGATTTTAGAGCTCTGGCTTTGCTGTAACACAATTTGAAAACACCCAGTGGTACCTTCTTCAGAGAATCAGCGGATCCACTCCGATCCCTTGAGACCGTTATGTACCATTTGAATGCAGAGAAGTTAAAGGAGAATGTAGGTTGGTGGGGGTTGGGTGGGAAAGGGGTGGGGGAGGATGATTATGCTTGTTACAATTGTGTGTTCTTGAATGGATCTGTACAATTGTCTTTTTTCACATTTGATAAATTTAATAAAAATAAGTTGAAAAACAGCCAAGTTGGAAGTAAGTTGCGCACGAGTCGCAAGTCACTTGCAAAGTACATTGATGTCTATATCAAGTATGACGTATGCAACTTGTGACCAGATAGAAGAGCAAGAAAAAATGATCAACTAGTCCAAGATATATTTGAAAAATTGGAATATTTATTATTACAAATGGAAACAGGTTTAAAAAGGTGAAAAAAACAAAGTGCATATGTGCAGTAGAAAACATGGGACACAGGTGTGCTGCTGAATTATTAAAAAAAACAAAATCATATCATGTCAAGATAGTACCTGAGTACTTATCAAAATAATTGCCACGATATATTCCCTCAGGTATATAGTAATGGTACACAGAGAATCAGTCAACAGAGCTCCCTCGGTAATATAACATAGTAGCGGTAGATATACTCGTACATTACCATGAATGAAGATGAAGATGACAAATGAAACATGCCAATAAATATGATGAAGACCACCATGGAGTGATGCCGATTGGTTCTGGCTCCTTTTTAAACACGTCACTTTCATTCACTACATTTCCCCTGACGAAGGCTTTGCCGAAATGCGCGTCGGGGTGACGCGGGTGTGCTGTTGTTTTCCCTCTGTTGCCTTGGCCTCCCTGGTGGTCTTCATCATATTTATTGGTATGTTTCATTTATCATCTTCATATATAAACACATAACTATTTTGTGATGGTGATGTCTATCTACCGCTACTATGTTATATTACCTAGGGGGCTCTGTTGACTGATTCTCTGTGTACCATTACTATATACCTGAGGGAATATATTGTGGCAATTATTTTGATAAGTACTCATGTACTATCTTGACATGATATGATTTTGTTTTTTGAATAATTCAGCAGCACACCTGTGTACCGTGTTTTCTACTGCACATATGCACTTGTTTTTTTCACCTTTTTAAACCTGCTTCCATTTGTAATAATAAATATTCCAATTTTTCAAATATATCTTGGACTAGTTGATCATTTTTTCTTGCTCTTCTACATGTATCGTTGACGATTTGTCCTTAACTTGGTCCGAAATTCTGGTATCATAATGTGTCCTTTATGATATCCTATTTATTATTTTATAGATAATGATACCTTCAGCTTTGTTGAAAATTTCTCTAACGTGACCAGAGACAGAAAATCCAACACATTTGCTAACAAACTTGAGTCTGTTGCAGTCGCAGTATGTTGCTGGTAGCAAAGCAACACCATATGAGATCATTACATCCAATGTTGCAATGTGTCACTGCTATTTCAGTGTTCTGCAACCCGTCTTGTTCATGTGAACAGTAAAAGGGGAGGGTTGAAGAGTGGATTGGTACAGTAAAGGCCTCTAAATACATTCTAAAGTGTATGGGAAATTCAGATAACTGATCATCAGGGGAAATATTGATTGGATTTGTCCAATTTGGATTTCCTATAGATATTTTTCATGTAGATAAGCCATCATTAGACATATTAGCTAGAAGCTATCTGCTAAGCATGTGGTTATGTAACCACTGTGCCACAGTCCGGGGAGAACCTGGAGACGCGTAACTAATAGTGTTGAGCGATATTGCTCGATATCTAAAAATATCGGATCGGAATGGTATCGCCGATATCACTAAATATCGGCGATATCAGATTCCGATACCGGAAGTCCCATGTAAGTCTATGGGAACAAAATATCGCAACTAAAAAAAAACCTTTATTTCCTTGTAAACACTAAATATACACACATAGAATACATATATATATATATATATACATGTCATTGTGACATATATATATACATATATGTATAGTTTATACACTTCTACATAGTAAAATATCCTCTGATTCAATTGCCGGGTAAAGCCGGCTTCAGTGAAAAGACAGAAGCACCCGACATGAAATGACACTTGGTGTACATAGGGTTAACCATGTCTTTTCATGTCGTTTGCTATCTGATTTGCACAAACAATTAAATCAGTCTATGTGTGCAAAATTTCACACCTGTAGGGGTTAATTAAAGGTGTAAATTCGTTGTAAAAAAAACGGACTTTTTTGCTACGAATTTACACCTTTAATTAACCCCTACAGGTGTGAAATTTTGCACACATAGACTGATTTGTTTGTGCAAATCAGATAGCAAAGGACATGGTTAACCCTATGTACACCAAGTGTCATTTCATGTCGGGTTCTGCATTTTCACAAAAGCCGGCAATTGAATTAGCGGCTAATATACTATGTAGAAGTGTATGAACTATAAATATATATATATATATATGTGTCACAAACTCAATGACATGTATATATATATATATATATATGAGGTGTAAAATTGCTGAAAAAAAATGCGTGGGCTCCCGCCCTATTTTCGCAACCAGACAGACAAAGCCAGTGAGTGGGGGCAGATAATAATAGCCCAGAGAGGGACCATTATTTTTGGCCCCCCCCGGCTACTAACATCTGCCCCAGACACCCCAGAAAGGGCAAATCTCTAATTAGATTTGCCCTTTCTGGCACTTTGCCCATCTATTCCCATTGCCCTGTAGCGGTGGCGAATGGGTTAATAAGGGGTTAAAATGACCTTGCAATTGAAAGGTCACTTTAAGCCAGGTTAATAATTGAGAGCTGTCAATTAGACAACTATCAATTATTAATCCTATTGTATGAAAGAAAAATCAAACACACACACTTTAATAAAAAAGAAGTTTAATGAAATAATCACACAGTTTTTGACCATATTTTATTTTCCTGCTAAAACCATATACTGTAATAAAAATAAAATAATAAAGCAAAATTATTCTTACCAATCCGATGTACAGTCAGGTCCCACGGTGTAATCCTTCAGAAAGGGTTAATGTTTACTGCAGGGACCGCAGCTAATGCTGCAGCCTCACAGTAAACCCCCAAATGAATGAGTTCCTCTCCTGGCTGACAGGAGAGGAAGTGGAAAGCTTAATTGATTGCTTTCCACTTTCACTTCAGGTCAGCCAGGGACACAATCAGTGACGTCAGAGGGAACTGGTTAACAAAAATAGGGGATCCCCTCGAAAAAAATTGGCGTGGGGTCCCCCCTATTTTTGTTAACCAGCCAGATGAAGCAGACCGCTGAGGCCTGGATTTTCAGGCTGTTAAGGAGCCAAGATCCATGGACCTTGCCAGCCTGATAATACCAGGCCACAGCAGTCTGCATATCTTGGCTGATTAACAAAAATAGGGGATCCCCTCGAAAAAAATTGGCGTGGGGTCCCCCCTATTTTTGTTAACCAGCCAGATGAAGCAGACCGCTGAGGCCTGGATTTTCAGGCTGGTAAGGATCCAATATCCATGGACCTTGCAAGCCTGATAATACCAGGCCACAGCAGTCTGCTTAGCTTGGCTGGTTAACAAAAATAGGGAATCCCCTCGAAAAAAAAAACGGCGTGGGGATCCCCCCTATTTTTGTTAACCAGCCAAGTAAAATGCAGACTGCTGCGGCCTGGTATTAAAAGATTGTCAAGGCCCATGGATTTTGGCCCTCAACAGCCTGATAATACCAGGCTACAGCAGCCCCACATTTGGCGCATCAAAAGATGTGCCAATTGTGGCACTTTACCCGGCTCTTCCCACTTGCCCTGTAGCGGTGGCAAGCGGGGTAATAAGGGGTTATTGTCACCGTTGATTGCACGGTGACAATAAGCCCGGTTAATAATGGAGAGGTGTCAATAAGACACCGATCCATTATTAATCCCAAAGTTATTAAATGTTTAAAAAAAAGACACAGCAAGAAAAAAGTCTTTTAATGAAATAAAAGAGACAACACAGTTTTCATTTTTTTATTACTCTCTCATTCCTGCGACGCCATCGATCTCCTGTAAAAAAATAAAAAAAAAACAACCAACAGTATACCACCTGTCCGACGCAGTCCATAACGACAGTCCCACGACGATCCAGCTCTGCTACATCGGAATGACAGGCAGAGCCTGACATCCCGGCGCAGCACAGCTGCTTACCAGCTTCCCCGGCGGTGACGTCATCGGACTGCTTTACGGCCGCGATTACCCAGCAGTCACTGCAGTTATCGCGAGATACTGCATGTGACCGCCGGGGAGAAGAGGATGGCGGCCATTAAGCAGCCCGGGATGTGACCGCCGGAGATCTTCTGCCAGGTAAGTGCCGCTGACTCCTGACAGACCCGACCGACGGACACTGACAGTGACAGTGACAATTCCGATTCCGGTATCCGATATGACGAAAATATCGGAACTCGGGATCGGAAATCCGATACAGCCAATATCGGCCGATACCCGATATTTGCAGTATCGTATCGCTCAACACTAGTAACTAAGCGACCACCTGGTTCTTCACTAGAGCCACTAATGGTTTGGTTAGACTTGAATTTAGGTGGACACCAGGTGCGACTCCAGGACAGAGCCCAGAGCTGCGGCAGCTGATCCCCAAAGGGACAGGGAAGCAGGACCTGCCAGTAACTGGTTAACAGGTGGACATGCGGCTGGTAGAGAGAGCAAGTACTGGATCGGAAGCAGACAAGATAGATTCAGGAACACAGGACGGATCACAGGTGCAGGTTCAGACTGGACTGGTGAGAGTAACAGTATAAGTGTGGACAAGATGGATCAGGTTCTGGATTTATTAGAGACAATACAGGCTCAGGAACAGATTACAGCAGGGAAAACAGGAACAAGTTAAGACAGGGCAGGCAGGTTAAGACAGGGCAGGCAGGACAGGCAGGATCAGGTTCATGGAGCACAGGTATAGGGACCTTACAACTAGCTAGCAGTAAACACACTGATTACTAAAGTTGCTAAGGAATCTCCCAATACTGTAGGGTACCTTAAATATCAGATATTTCCCAGCTATTGTTTGGGGGTGTTTTCTGAAGTGTGCTCAGGTCCTGGGAGGAAACAGATGCCGAGGGAGTTTGAGCAAGTAAGTTAAAATGCCGGCGTCTCTGCTAGGAGAAAGAAGGGGACTCGTGCAGAGGTGCCAAAGCACTTCTGAGGCTAAGTGCACACGTTCAGGAATATTTGCAGAATTTTCCTGAGCAAAACCTGAATTTTTCAGCGGTAAAAACGCGCGTTTTTTTTGCGTTTTTGACGCGTTTTTGATGCGGTTTTATAGCGTTTTTTTGCCGTTTTTAAATGCGTTTTTTTAGCGTTTTTTTAGCGTTTTGGAGAAGAAATAAAGTTGGGAAAAAGAAAAAAAATATATGAGGTCATTTCCTACTCCAACCCCTCCTGTTCTCCATTTTTTTTTCTTGTTGTAATCAAGATGCCACAAGTGCAGCCACAGCGGCGTCTCAGCCGAGCAAACATGAACATTTTGCTGCTGACTTCACTTATTTTGCTGCACTACCACATCGAGCAGGTAATATTAAAAATAATTTTTTTCGTATACTATATTGCGCCTTTTTTATCTGAGTTTCTTTTGCACATAAATATATAATAAAACCGTGTGCAATCGTTTGCGCTGCAAATGTTTGTTTCATCAGCGTGCGCATTTTC
Organism: Oophaga sylvatica; assembly: GCA_033576555.1. Classification (NCBI taxonomy): domain Eukaryota; kingdom Metazoa; phylum Chordata; class Amphibia; order Anura; family Dendrobatidae; genus Oophaga; species Oophaga sylvatica. The sequence continues at coordinate 891,979,193 of JARQOD010000001.1, read as the reverse complement.
AAGCGGTTTCGCTTTTTTTTTTTTTTTTGGCCCACATGTGTTTTCTACGTGTAAAAATTTCTATCATCTCTGTCTCTATCATCTGTGGCTCTATAATCTGTGTCTCTATCATTTATGTGTCTATTAAATCTGTCTCTATCATCATAGGAATTCATTGAACCGCTTTTTTTATTCCGCATGTGGCTATGCCCACCATGCGCCAAGTGTGGTTCATGTGTGGATGGTACCCAGGGTCTGGAGGAGAGGAGACTCTGCCCTGGGTGCCATATCCCTGGGAAACCAATAATGCCAAAAAAATTTGGTGATATTGTCACCTAGCGGCGGACCCCGCAGCCTTCCTGCTCGTCAGCGATGGTAACGGCAACTCCTGTTCCCAGTGAAAAATTTGGTCACACTTGTCAAACACTATGTTTTACTTGTGTGACCAACCTGTCAATGATTTTTCCAAGCGATGCTACAGATCGCATGGAAAACTCAAGCATTCTGCATGCAAATGATGCTTGGAACTTTTGTTTGGTTTAGCGGGAATACGAATACCAATCTAATGCGTATTTCCCGCTGCAAGCCCCAATGTGTGCACATATTTTTTTTTTTTTTATTTGTAAGAAACACTATATTCTCCCATAGGAGCGCTCTCAGAAGAAGAGGAGGATGAGGCAAAGAAGAATGTGGGTGCACCCCATTGTTCTGGAGCGGACAGAAAAGGGTCACTTCCGGCTTCTTTATCAAGATTTAAGGAGGTAAGATAAATTCGGGCATAAAGGATATGGTCATCCGTGTGCACATAAATTTTTTTTTCCATTTATGTTTTCTTGGTTGTTCTGTCGAATTGTAATACATGTTTTTTTTTTTTTTTTTACAGTTATCCCGAAAAATTTGTCCAGTTTTGCAGGCTCACAATAGAAGCATTTGATCAACTACTCGCCCTTGTGTCTCAAGATTTAACATATGCGGACACAGTCATGCGAAGAGCCATCTCTGCTGAGTAAAGGCTGCTCATCACATTGCATACTTGCAGCATTCCATATAAATGTATAATGTTCAATTGTAAGTTAGCCTTCTGTTTTTTATTTGTTATTTTCTAATAATATTTTTTTTTTCTCTTTTCAGGTTTTTAGCCACAGGAGAGAGCTACACATCACTGCATCTCCAATTTAGGGTTGGTAAATCCACCATCTCTGAAATTGTGAGGTGCACATGTACCGTCATCTGGCAGAAGTTGCAGCCCATCGCGATGCCTACACCAACCGAGGAGACTTGGCTGCAGGTCACAGCAGGCTTTCAAACTGTGGCCAATTTCCCACATTCAGGATCACGCTTCTTTAATTATAAGAAGTATTTTTCTGTGGTCCTGATGGCGGTGGCTGATGCACATTACAAATTTGTTGCCATCGACGTTGGTGCTTATGGCAGTACTGGGGATTCTCGGGTGTTGCAATCATCACAGATTGGACTGCAACTTCTTCAAGATGGCCGAACGCTCCCAGCCCCAAGACCTTTGCCAGGTTCCACACATCCAGTGCCCTTTGTGATGGTATCGGATGAGGCTTTTCCCTTAAAGAGCAACCTGATGCGCCCATACCCATAAAGGGCACTGGATGACCGGTGGAGGATTTTTAATTATCGGCTGACCCGTGCACGAAGATATGTGGAATGCACCTTCGGGATCATGTGTAGTCAGTGGAGGATATTTCACACTGCCATACAGTTAGATACGGAGACAGTTGACACTGTAATAAAGGCATGCTGCGTACTCCACAACTACGCTCGTGATTACACCACGGACGTAGATGTGGAGTCCGAGATGTCAGAATTAATTGGAGTTGACTACTTGGGTCAAGGAAGGCAGTCCAACTCGGGTAAGCTTGTGCGAGAAATCTTCACTGACTACTTCATGAGTCCTGAAGGTGCCGTGCACTGGCAATACTCCAGTGCCGGTGTTGAGCAGCCTGAACAGCAGAGAAGATCTGATGCCTAACCGAAAGCAAGACCTGTTTTTCTGGACCAGATATTTCCAATTAAGAGAGACTTGGTGGCGTCATCGAGATGTTACAGTTGGATGGTCTGCTGAGTTCCCCCGGGCATTGCCCCTTCCCTCCCTCAACCGCTTTACTCCTGTCCATGTTTTATTTTATCTCTGGAGTACCATGAGTCCAAGGGAAGTAGCTGCGTCCACCGTTAACGGTATCACTGAGACTCACAAGCATGTGACCCTGACATGCCATCGCCGGCAGTAACCCACCTATGATCAGACCACCATAACATAAACATCCAATGAAGGGGAGGTTATAAAGGAAAAAAATTTGAATAAATAATTACTTTTATGTCAAATACTGTCTCCATTATTTTTAAGGTTTCTCTGTTGTGTATCTTATGCACTATATAGTAAGCACGGACACAGTTGTGAAAACAAAACTTTTATATTCTAATAAACATTATAAACATATATCAAACATTATAAACATATTCGGACAAACATTGTCCAATAAAACACAAGTAAAGTGCATGTTTTAACAAACTGTCAACAGGACAGGGGAGGGGGGTTGTTTGGGGAGGGCCAGCCTCGTGGAACTGTTTATAAATTTTGGTACTCAGGATCGTACCCAAACCGGTGAAAAAATTCCTGGGGCACCATGGTAGTAGAGGTGGAAGTAGCATGCTGGCCAGTATTTTCAGGTGCTGCTGTGCGAGCATAATTGTAGCCTTCACCTGTGTTGGGCCTATAGGATGGGGTCGCCTGCCCAAAACGCTGCGATGCAGGTGCTGGTGCTGGTGAAGGGCCACTTGGTCCATGGAAAATTTGAAGAATCGCCGTCATTATAGCTGATGACGGGGGTATATTGTATGGGACGTCAACAGACATTAGCAACAAATTAAATGCTGACATTATAATGTGCTGCCTCTCCCATGTCATGGATCTTAGACGGTCGGCTAGAAAAGAGCCGTATTTGTCAAGATCATCCTGGTTTGAAGAATTGTCAATCATGCCGAGGGTTCGACTAGTGAGTGCTTGAATTACACTAGCCGAAGTCTCGGGTTGTGTTGCCTTCTTGGGTGCCGCCCTTCTCAATGGCACGGGACGGGCAGAAACAGGCCCCATACCAGTGGGCCTTCGCACAGCACCAGCACTGCTTGACGCAGCACCAGAGGCAGGAACAGCATCACTACTCATGGATGCTACCTCCACCGCCGAGAATGATGTCCCAGGGTCACAGACCAAAGCTGAGACCACGGAGGAAGGCCGGTCACCCTGAGGATCTGGGGAGTTGCATAAAGGAAGTTCCTCCACCTCTTCTTCCAGACCCTGCTCCTGGCTGTGGCCTTCTTCTAGTGTTGGCGTTTCTGGCCTGATATTGCCGCCACTTCTGTGGAAGGAATAAAAAAGGCGTGTTATTCAAAGACAATGTGAAATGTGGAATTAAACACAAAATTATCTATCATTTACCTCCGTAAAGTCCTACTAGTTAATATAAACTGGAGCTGGTCTGAAAAAGGCACCCTCCTAGCTGGCGAGCTCCCACTCACTGTCCTCTGTGACTTTATGAATCGGTCCGTCACAGATCGCCACCTTTTTTTTACATCTTCCACTGAAATATGAAACCAAAAAAATTATGTATGTTCAAAATGAACATTTAAAAAAAGGACACAACTTATTAATAAATACTTACAAATCATTTTTTGGGCATCTTTTGATAGCTTTGGCCACAGTGGATATAGTTCAGTGACAATTGATGTCCAGGCATCCCGTTTAGAAAGTGAGCCTTTGTACTCCTCACAGGCGCGGTCCCAAATGACTGGATATTTTTCAATCTACAATGTTAATATTTAAATTTCAGAAACGTTATCACAAGCATTGAGGACTAATTATCCAAAAAAATATATATATATACATATATATATATACACACACACATACACACACTGAAACACACATGCAAAACAGTTCATCCATCTACACGTGTGCGCACTAAAACACACAACCCTCCGTACATGCCTCTTTCAAATTCATGCTGATATTGTCTACACATTCTGTTGAAAATTAATAACCACATATCCAGATTATAAAGTAATGCAGTTGTGAACCCTCTTCACAAAATGACTACATAAATCTCCATTAGATAAGGCGACAAAACAGGAGAAAAAATGGAGTTTTCATTTTCATTGCAAAAATATAAAAAGTTTATTTAAGCCACAATAAGGCGACAAAACATAAGACATAACATGACAATGATGTGTATAAAAAGACACGAAAACATATGGCAAGCAGAAAAACACCATAACACAATATAGCCAATTCAATAACAGGAGGAAAAAATCCCTAGATATAATGAACACTAGAAAACCTGGGGCATACCATAGTCCCATAGCTGATTACCATAGTCAGAGTCAGGAGTGTGTTCAAAGGAAGGTATATCCAGACCCACCACAATTACATAGCTTAAACACAATGAGAGGTTATATTGTGTCAAAGAGCGGGGTGTAAGGAAGAAAAAAAAGGGAGTTAAACCTCACCAGATGCTGCCGGCCATATGGGAATCCCCGACGCACGTTTCGCTGTCGTTCACCTCGCTTTCTCAAGGGGAGTGTGTTGTAGGTCACTAACAGGACCTTTAAGTAGCCATAGAAACCGGTCATGTGACTGCTGAAGGTGCCGCCCACCGTTAATGGCGCATATGCCCGATGCTGTCCCTCCAGCCGCCGCACACCGGACGCGTCACCTGACCGCAGGACCTAGGTTCAAAAATGAACCACGGCGATGCACCAGCATAACTTTGCCGGTCAGCGGCGGGTGGCAGCAGAGAGCGATCGCGCACATGCGCACCACGGCAGTAAAAATATATATAGAGCACATAGTTTGCAATTGAACAACAATTCATATAATCAAAATATGGGGTCCATGGATCTTTATCCCAATGGTACAAATCTACTTTAGAGCATGCGACGGAGCGTGGCTCTCAAAAATTGATGATGTATTCAAAGACTCTAATGATGCAAGCAATGAGGTTAATAAAAACCTTTTGGAAGTTACCACCAAATTTAAGGATCTCATACGCAAAAGGACAAAGGTTTGGTGGAACCATGCGTTCCTTGACAAATATTTACAAAAGAAGCTTATACCTAGGGGACTGAGGGTTCAGATCTTCCCCTCATTTTTAGTTGAAAATTCGGATGTTCGTGACAAATGGGAGGGATATGCTAATGAATGCTCCTTCGGCTTTATGTCAATCCTGAGGGACATGAACTCGGACTCATTAAAGTCAATTGAAACTGAAATTGAAAATTTACAGGCTATTATTAAAAAAGAAATGTCTAGTGACGCCCTAAAAAAATTCAATACTGAAATTGAGAATGACACCCAGAAATGGGCGGAGGAGATTCAGAGTATTAAAGCAAATAAATTCCAACGCGATGTCAATGATAAACAACTGAACAGGGTCTATAGATGGAGAAGTAATAATGAGAGATCACGACCTAGATTTCGTAGTGAGTCACGATCTCACTCACGATCTACCTCAATCCAATCCATGATGTCTAATGACGAAAAACAGAATTCAAAAAAACATCAAAAAACACCGAATGATGGAGCATCATCCAGTAATAAAAGGATGAATACGAGATTTAATACAAAGAAGGGGACGGCTGGGAAATCTAGTGAGGACGGGTCAAAGAGCGAGTTGCAGGTGATCAATCTGTCCGATCATATATTGACTAAGGTCCAAACACAAGTATTAAGGAAGGGTCTATCGTTCTCTCCCACTAATGGTTTCAATTATTTTGTAGCATTGAAAGATCTACATCTGTTTTCAAGGAAATTAATCCTGAAAAAGTTACATAATAAGAGTGGATCTGATGAGGAACTGTGGAGCCCTGCTGAGAGAGAGGCCATTCGAACACTTGAAGAGCTACTGGAGGAGCAATCCCCACAAAATCAAGGTGGGTTTCCAACAGCACTATTACCCAGATCAACAAGGTTTCCCCCCTTGTCCATTTGTCCTGCTGTGGACATATTTACAAGATTAGTGTCAGAGGATTTAAAAAAATTGTCCACACAAAGGCGTTTTGATAACCTCACATATAAAGAGAGGGAAGGCATCCGCCTAATGCAATCATGGGATGATGTTATATTTAAACCTGCGGACAAGGGGGGAAACATTGTGATCTGGCCTGTAGCTAAATACGAACGTGAAGCCTTTCGGCAATTAAGAAACTACCAAGTTTATGATAAACTTACCCATAATCCAATGACCTCTTTCTCGGCACAGCTACACAGGATCCTCATGGGAGCATTTGATTCCCGTGTCATCAATAAAAAAATGTTTGAGGGATTATTTGTACCTTTTCCCAAAATTGCTACATTTTATCTCCTCCCTAAGGTTCATAAGGACCCCGTCAATCCCCCTGGACGTCCGATTGTGTCTGGGATGGATGGTCTTTGTGACCCCATCTGTAAATTTATTGATTTCTATTTAAAAACAATAGTAGAGACATTACCATCTTACATTAAAGACACAACGGATGTCCTGAGGAGGATTGACGGGGTCTCTGTGGAAGCAGGCACTTTGTTGGTCACAGCTGACATTGAGTCACTCTATACGTGTATTAATCACGAAGATGGTTTACAAGCAGTCCGCCATTTCCTCGAGGCCTCCGACTTGGACGGCCCCCTTTGTGGTTTTCTCCTCGAATTGCTGCACTTTGCATTAACGCATAACTTCTTTACTTTTAAGGATGGTTTTTATCATCAGAAGCGAGGCGCAGCCATGGGTGCGGCCTGCGCGCCCGCCTACGCTAACCTCTTTCTGGGTTACTGGGAGAGGTTCATTTTTGGCGAGGCGGGGGCGGGGGCCGCTGACCATGTGCTGTGCTGGTTACTCTATATTGATGATATTCTACTACTTTGGCGTGGCACGGTGCAGCAGTTGGAGGACTTTATGGCTGAACTCAATGACAATCAGTTAAATATCAAACACATATAGGTATGATTATAATCAGATTGATTTTTTGGACGTCAAATTGGAAGTTGACAATACTTTGTCCCTCCAGACGGATGTCTTTCGTAAAAATACCTCTGTGAATGCGTTGTTACACGCTAGCTCAGCGCATAGTCGATCCACTGTGGGGGCCGTCCCAGTCGGACAGTTCTTGAGGATGCGTAGGATTTGCTCATCCGGCCAGAAATTTGAACATCAAGCATTGGACCTTAGGAGACGCTTTGAGCAGCGTGGATATAGCAAATGTAGCATTAAAAAAGGCTACAATCGGGCCAAAATCACCCCACGTGAACATCTGCTGTATCACTCTGCTCCAAAGCAAAAGGAGGGTAATAACATTGGTTTTATATCAGTGTTCAACCATGAATGGGAGAGTATGAGGGATATATTCACTAAACATTGGTCAGTTTTGAAAACCGAGCCCGCTCTGAGATCCGTCCTCACGGAGAACCTCTTATGATCCCTAGGAGATCCAAGAATTTAAGAGATATACTGGTTCAGAGCCATTATATTGCACCTACAATAAATCCGTTTGGGAGTACTAGACATCAGAAGGGATGTTATAGTTGTGACCATTTTATGGCTTGCGCAAATGTCTCTCGCAGTTCTAATTTTCATTCAAGTGATGGGATGAAAGAATATGAGATTAGAGAATATATCTCTTGCAGCACGAAAAATGTAATTTATTTTGCTACATGCAGCTGCCCCTTAATTTACGTAGGTTTAACATCACGTGAACTCAGAATACAAATACGTGAACATGTTAGAGACATTTGCGCAGCCAGTAAAATGGAAGATATATCTAGTTTGAAAACCATCCCTAGACATTTCAGGGATAAACACAACTGTGATCCTGCTAACTTCAAGGTTAAAGGAATTGATGTTATACATCCCGGAATTAGAGGGGGTAATATAAAGAAAATGCTGGCACAACAAGAGTTAAAGTGGATTGTGACTCTTGACACAGTGACACCGAAAGGGCTCAATGAGGCCCTTAATTTTGCCCCCTTCCTGTGAAAGTCTCCCAAATTTGTTTTTTTATTTTTCTTTATAAGCTTGCATCATTTTTTATGTGTGTTGTTTTTAAATTGCACTTTTTTTCTTTTTATTCAGTTTACATTAAGTTTTGGAATGTTGCTATCCGCTGGAGGCTCAGCCCTAATATCCCTTAATGTTGGGACAATTATATTATATTGTGATTGGTGATGGAAAGCAATTGGACCTATGAAGATTTGTACCATTGGGATAAAGATCCATGGACCCCATATTTTGATTATATGAATTGTTGTTCAATTGCAAACTATGTGCTCTATATATATTTTTACTGCCGTGGTGCGCATGTGCGCGATCGCTCTCTGCTGCCACCCGCCGCTGACCAGCAAAGTTATGCTGGCGCATCGCCGTGGTTCATTTTTGAACCTAGGTCCTGCGGTCAGGTGACGCATCCGGTGTGCGGCGGCTGGAGGGACAGCATCGGGCATATGCACCATTAACGGTGGGCGGCACCTTCAGCGGTCACATGACCGGTTTCTATGGCTACTTAAAGGTCCTATTAGTGACCTACAACACACTCCCCTTGAGAAAGCGAGGTGAACGACAGCGAAACGCGCGTCGGGGATTCCCATATGGCCGGCAGCATCTGGTGAGGTTTAACTCCCCTTTTTTTTCTTCCTTACACCCCGCTCTTTGACACAATATAACCTCTCATTGTGTTTAAGCTATGTAATTGCGGTGGGTCTGGATATACCTTCCTTTGAACACACTCCTGACTCTGACTATGGTAATCAGCTATGGGACTATGGTATGCCCCAGGTTTTCTAGTGTTCATTATATCTAGGGATTTTTTCCTCCTGTTATTGAATTGGCTATATTGTGTTATGGTGTTTTTCTGCTTGCCATATGTTTTCGTGTCTTTTTATACACATCATTGTCATGTTATGTCTTATGTTTTGTCACCTGTTATGATTTGGTAGCTGAGGAGAGCAGGCAAAAAGGAAATACACCAGAGCAGTTGGAAACTATGAGATTGCAGTACCCTGACTAACCACCACAACTAGAGGTAGCCGTGGAGCGTTCCTACGTTGGTCCTAGACGCCTCGTCACAGCCTGAGAAACTAACTACACCTAAAGATAGAAAGAGGAAAGCTATCTGCCCCGGAGCAGATCCCTAAAGAACATAGAAAGCCCCCAAACATGTAATGGCGGTTAGACAAGAAGAAATACTGACACAGACAGAAAATAGTATGAGCAAACGTTGGGGCCCAAACTTACTAAATAGAAAAGGATAGGAAGGGCACTTACTGCAATCCCAAAAAAACCTGAAAAGCACCAACTCTACTAATTTCAAAAACACCTGAGATCACACGACCTCTACCACCTAAATTAGTTCTCTGGTGTAACCAAAAACAAAACAGCAGCCACTGAAAAAACTGGAAAAAGCAAATGTGCAAACATCAGTGGCTGAACTGAACTGAGAGGGCAAAAGGCCTCCAGAGGGGACCCTGAAGGCCCCCACAGAAGTGCAGGACAAAATGCAAAAATAAAGCACAAAAACAAAAAGAAGAAAATGTCTTATCTGTTAGCAGGAGATTCAGACACGACACAGCAGGCTACCAAGGAAACAGGAATCACTGATTGAGACCAGAACAATTGATCACCGGCAACCCTGATGGGAAGGCGACTCCCTTATATAAGACCAGTCAGTAACACCTGATTCCCAATCATCACAATCTTCACTGGACAGTCCAGTACCGTTTGTAACCACCAGAGGGAGCTTCTGCTCAGAACTCATTTCCAGCCTATTCACAACAGTACCCCCCCCTTGAGGAGGGGTCACCGAACCCTCATTTGAGCAACCAGGTCGGTCAGGATGAGTTCTATGATACGCATGGATGAGTCTCCTAGCATGGATGTCCGAAGCAAACACCCAAGAATTGTCTTCCTGACCATAACCTCTCCATTTAACCAAATACTGGAGTTTCCGTCTAGAAAAACGAGAATTCAATATTTTCTCAACCACATACTCCAGATTGCCCTCAACCAAAACAGGGTCAGGAGGCACAGTAGTAGGAACCACTGGCTCAACAAACATCTTCAACAAGGACTTGTGGAACACGTTATGGATCTTAAATGTCCCTGGAAGAAGCAAACGAAAAGAAACAGGATTAAGAATCTCCATGATCTTATAAGGTCCAATGAACCTAGGCTTAAATTTAGGAGATGCCACTCTCATAGGAATATTTCTTGAGGACAACCAGACCAAGTCCCCCACTTTAAACCGAGGACCATCAGTCCTATGCCGGTTAGCAAACCGCTGGGCCCTCTCCTGAGAGAGGGACAACCTCTCCACTACCTGGTCCCAAATCTGTTGCATACGCTCCACAACAGAGTCAACACCTGGACAGACAGAAGCCTCCGTCTGTCCTGAAGAAAATCGAGGATGAAACCCAGAATTACAGAAAAATGGAGACATCAAAGTGGCAGAGCTAGCCCTATTATTAAGAGCAAACTCAGCCAAAGGCAAAAAAGAGACCCAGTCATCCTGATCAGCAGACACAAAGCATCTTAGATAAGTCTCCAATGTCTGGTTTGTTCTCTCAGTTTGACCATTGGTCTGAGGATGAAACGCCGAGGAAAAAGACAATTGAACACCAATTTTAGAACAAAAGGTCCTCCAAAATCTGGAAACAAACTGTACTCCTCTGTCAGACACAATGTTCTCAGGAATGCCGTGTAAACGAACCACCTGCTGAAGGAACAAAGGCACCAATTCAGAGGAGGAAGGCAACTTAGGTAATGGCACAAGATGTATCATCTTGGAAAACCTATCGCAAATCACCCAGATGACGGTCATTCTCTGAGAAACAGGGAGGTCGGAAATGAAATCCATAGAGATATGGGTCCATGGTCTCTTGGGCACAGGTAATGGCATCAACAAACCACTAGAACGAGAGCAAGGCTTGGAGCGAGAGCAAGTCCCGCAGGACTGCACAAACTCCCTGACATCACGAGACAAGGTATACCACCAAAAGGACCGACTAACCAAGTCTCTGGTACCAAAAATTCCGGGATGACCGGCCAACGTGGAACAATGAATCTCAGACATTACACTCTTTTTCCACTGGTCCGGGACAAACAATTTCCCAACAGGGCAGCGCTCGGGCTTATCCTCCTGACACCCCTCCAGAGCCAGTCTCAAATTGGGCGAGATGGCGGAAAGAACTACACCCTCTTTCAAAATAACAGAAGGATCAGATAACTCAGGAGAGTCCGCCAGGAAACTCCTCGAGAGGGCATCCGCCTTAACATTTTTAGTGCCAGGAAGAAATGAAACCACAAAATTAAAACGTGTGAAAAACAAGGCCCACCTGGCCTGTCTAGGATTAAGTCGCTTGGCAGATTCCAGATAAACTAGATTCTTATGGTCCGTAAGGACCACCACCTGATGTTTGGCTCCCTCCAGCCAATGTCTCCACTCTTCAAAAGCCCACTTCATGGCTAATAACTCCCGATTACCCACGTCATAATTACGTTCAGTGGGAGAAAATTTTCGAGAGAAAAAGGCACAAGGGTTACTTTTAGAGGTCTCTGGATCTCTTTGGGACAAAACGGCACCCGCCCCAATTTCAGAGGCACCTCCACCTGAAATGGTAGAGAAACATCAGGTTGCCGTAGAACAGGAGCAGAAGTGAATCTCTGCTTAAGTTCCTGAAATGCAGAGACTGCCTCAGGAGGCCAATTCACCACATCAGAACCCTTCTTGGTCAAATCAGTTAATGGTTTAACAATAACAGAGAAATTACCAATAAATTTACGATAAAAATTGGCAAAACCCAAGAATCTTTGAAGAGCCTTTAATGAAGTAGGCTGGACCCAATCACAGATGGCCTGAACCTTGACCGGGTCCATTTCAATAACAGATGGGGAAAAATGAATCCCAGAAATGAGATCCTCTGAACGCCAAAAAGACACTTTGATCCCTTCACATACAGAGCATTCTCTCTCAAAATCTGGAACACAGTCCGAACATGTTTTACATGAGAGTCCCAGTCATTGGAAAAAATCAAGATATCATCCAAATAAACAATCAGAAATTTATCCACAAAATCCCTGAAAATGTCATTCATGAAGGACTGGAAGACAGAAGGAGCATTAGTGAGCCCAAAGGGCATCACAAGGTACTCAAAATGCCCTTCAGGGGTATTAAATGCCGTCTTCCATTCATCCCCGTGCTTAATGCGAATAAGGTTATATGCCCCCCTGAGGTCAAGCTTGGTAAACCAAGTAGCGTTTTTCACCCTGGAAAACAGATCAGAGATCAAGGGTAAAGGATATTGATATTTCACAGTAATATTGTTCAAGAGACGATAATCAATACACGGCCTTAATGAACCATCCTTTTTGGCCACAAAGAAAAAACCGGCACCTAAGGGTGAAGAGGATGGTCTGATATGACCTTTCTCCAATGACTCCTTGATATAAGACCGCATAGCGTCATGTTCAGGTACAGACAAGTTAAAAAGGCGACCTTTAGGGAATTTACTACCAGGCACTAATTCAATAGCGCAGTCATAGCTCCTATGGGGAGGTAAGGATGCAGATTTACTTTCGCTAAACACATCAGAAAAATCAATCACAAAGTCAGGAACATCCTGAGCCTGGGGGGAGGCAGAAAAAACAGGAGTGTTGGTATTAACACATTGGCAGCCCCAACTGGTAACAGACACAGATTTCCAATCCAAAACAGGATTATGAGACTGTAACCAAGGGAAACCTAGTACGATAATGTCATGCAGATTATACAGAACCAAAAATTTGCAACTCTCCTGATGATCAGGTTCTACCCTCATTATCACCTGAGTAGAGAACTGAGGTTTATTCTCAGCCAAAGGGGTAGAATCGATCCCCAGTAGGGGAATAGACTTCCGTAGGGGTATCAAGGGAAACCCACAACGTTTAGCAAAATCAAAATCCATCAGGTTAATAGCTGCTCCAGAATCAACAAAAGCCTGAGCAGAAAATGAGGACAGAGAGCATATCAGGGTCACAGTTAATAAAAACTTAGTCTGAACACTACCCAAGACAACTGAGCGTGCAAAACGTCTTCCCCGCTTAGGGCAGACTGAAATAGCATGAGAGGCATCACCACAGTAGAAACATAACCCATTGCGCTTTCGAAATTCATGACGCTGTGCCCCAGAAACCACTCTATCACACTACATGGATTCAGAAGCAGGTTCACAAGGCAACATTATTCCACGCATACCATTCCGCTCACGCAAACGTCTGTCAATTTGAATCGCTAATGACATAGAATCATTGAGACCAGAGTGAACAGGGAATCCCACCATAACATCCTTTACATTATCTGACAGTCCCTTCCGAAAAAGAGCTGCCAAAGCGTCGTCATTCCATTTGGTCAGGACTGCCCACCTACGGAATCTCTGACAGTATAACCCAGCGTCCTCAAGCCCCTGACTTAATGCCAACAAAGTTTTTTCAGCTTGATCAGTGACATTAGGCTCATCGTACAATAACCCCAAAGCCTGAAAAAACGCATCAACATCACTCAAAACAGGATCCCCAGGTGTCAGGGAAAAAGCCCAATCCTGAGGGTCGCCGCGCAGGAGAGAGATGACAATTTGAACCTGCTGCGCTGCGTTCCCTGAGGACTTAGATTTCAAGGCAAAAAACAATTTACAGTTATTTTTGAAATTCAGAAATTTAGCTCGATCCCCTAAAAACAAATCTGGCATGGGAATCCTAGGTTCCACAACAGGCAACCTAGCAAGATAGGTAGCAATACTCCGAACTTCAGTGGCAAGCTGATCCACACGGCCAGACAACTGTGCAAACTCCATTGAGAGAGAAAAAAAAATCCTCCTCAGCACCCAGAGATACAGAGGGAAAAAAAAAATGCAACAAACAGAAAAAAAAAAAAAAAATCTCTGACAACTCTGACAACTTTTTTTTTTTTTTTCCACAATATTTTTCCCTTCTGTGAGTACCATATAATTTTCAGTTTAGGCCGGTGATACTGTTATGATTTGGTAGCTGAGGAGAGCAGGCAAAAAGGAAATACACCAGAGCAGTTGGAAACTATGAGATTGCAGTACCCTGACTAACCACCACAACTAGAGGCAGCCGTGGAGCGTTCCTACGTTGGTCCTAGACGCCTCGTCACAGCCTGAGAAACTAACTACACCTAAAGATAGAAAGAGGAAAGCTATCTGCCCCGGAGCAGATCCCCAAAGAACATAGAAAGCCCCCAAACATGTAATGGCGGTTAGACAAGAAGAAATACTGACACAGACAGAAAATAGTATGAGCAAACGTTGGGGCCCAAACTTACTAAATAGAAAAGGATAGGAAGGGCACTTACTGCAATCCCAAAAAACCCTGAAAAGCACCAACTCTACTAATTTCAAAAACACCTGAGATCACACGACCTCTACCACCTAAATTAGTTCTCTGGTGTAACCAAAAACAAAACAGCAGCCACTGAAAAAACTGGAAAAAGCAAATGTACAAACATCAGTGGCTGAACTGAACTGAGAGGGCAAAAGCCCCCAGAGGGGACCCTGAAGGCCCCCACAGAAGTGCAGGACAAAATGCAAAATAAAGCACAAAAACAAAAAGAAGAAAATGTCTTATCTGTTAGCAGGAGATTCAGACACGACACAGCAGGCTACCAAGGAAACAGGAATCACTGATTGAGACCAGAACAATTGATCACCGGCAACCCTGATGGGAAGGCGACTCCCTTATATAAGACCAGTCAGTAACACCTGATTCCCAATCCTCACAATCTTCACTGGACAGTCCAGTACCGTTTGTAACCACCAGAGGGAGCTTCTGCTCAGAACTCATTTCCAGCCTATTCACAACAGTCGCCTTATTGTGGCTTAAATAAACTTTTTATATTTTTGCAATGAAAATGAAAACTCCATTTTTTCTCCTGTTTTGTCACATTCTGTTGAAAGTAATAAACATATGCAAACATGACGGGCGGACACAACACAGAAAGAAAAGATTTATATGGCAGTTGATAATTTTTTTCTTTTTTTTTAACAATTTCATAATTTCACATGAAATGCCCCATGAACCCCATATGATGCTCCTGTGTATAATGG
Source organism: Oophaga sylvatica (assembly GCA_033576555.1). Lineage (NCBI taxonomy): Eukaryota > Metazoa > Chordata > Amphibia > Anura > Dendrobatidae > Oophaga > Oophaga sylvatica. The sequence continues at coordinate 891,964,069 of JARQOD010000001.1, read as the reverse complement.
GCGACATACAGTCAGGGCCAGAAATATTTGGACAGTGACACAATTTTCGCGAGTTGGGCTCTGCATGCCACCACATTGGATTTGAAATGAAACCTCTACAACAGAATTCAAGTGCAGATTGTAACGTTTAATTTGAAGGGTTGAGCAAAAATATGTGTTAGAAAATGTAGGAATTGTACACATTTCTTTACAAACACTCCACATTTTAGGAGGTCAAAAGTAATTGGACAAATAAACATAACCCAAACAAAATATTTTTATTTTCAAAATTTTGTGGCGAATCCTTTGGAGGCAATCACTGCCTTAAGTCTGGAACCCATGGACATCACCAAAAGCTGGGCTTCCTCCTTCTTAATGCTTTGCCAGGCCTTTACAGCCGCAGCCTTCAGGTCTTGCTTGTTTGTGGGTCTTTCCCTCTTAAGTCTGGATTTCAGCAAGTGAAATGCACGCTCAATTGGGTTAAGATCTGGTGATTGACTTGGCCATTGAAGAATGTTCCACTTTTTTGCACTCATGAACTCCTGTGTAGCTTTGGCTGTATGCTTGGGGTCATTATCCATCTGTACTATGAAGCGCCGTCCAATCAAGTTTGCAGCATTTGGCTGAATCTGGGCTGAAAGTGTATCCCGGTACACTTCAGAATTCATCCGGCTATTCTCGTCTGCTGTTATGTCATCAATAAACACAAGTGACCCAGTGCCATTGAAAGCCATGCATGGCCATGCCATCACGTTGCCTCCACCATGTTTTACAGAGGATGTGGTGTGCCTTGGATCATGTGCCGTTCCCTTTCTTCTCCAAACTTTTTGGCTTCCCATCATTCTGGTACAGGTTGATCTTTGTCTCATCTGTCCATAGAATACTTTTCCAGAACTGAGCTGGCTTCTGGAGGTGTTTTTCAGCAAATTTAACTCTGGCCTGTCTATTTTTGGAATTGATGAATGGTTTGCATCTAGATGTGAACCCTTTGTATTTACTTTCATGGAGTCTTCTCTTTACTGTTGACTTAGAGACAGATACACCTACTTCACTGAGAGTGTTCTGGACTTCAGTTGATGTTGTGAACGGGTTCTTCTTCACCAAAGAAAGTATGCGGCGATCATCCACCACTGTTGTCTTCCGTGGGCTCCCAGGTCTTTTTGGATTGATGAGTTCACCAGTGCTTTCTTTCTTTCTCAGGATGTACCAAATTGTAGATTTTGCCACTTCTAATATTGTAGCAATTTCTTGGATGGTTTTTTTCTGTTCTTGCAGCTTGTTTCACCTGCATGGAGAGCTCCTGTGACCACATGTTTCCTTCACAGCAAAACCTTCCAAATGCAAACACCACACCTCAAATCAACTCCGGCCCTTTCATCTGCTTAATTGAGAATGACATAACAAAGGGATTGCCCACACCTGTCCATGAAATAGCCTTGGAGTCATTTGTCCAATTACTTTTGGTCCCTTTAAAAACAGGGTGGCACATGTTAAGGAGCTGAAACTCCTAAACCCTTCATCCAATTTTAATGTGGATACCCTCAAATGAAAGCTGAAAGTCTGAACTTCAACTGCATCTGATTTGTTTTGTTTCAAATTCATTGTGGTAATGTCTAGAACCAAAATTAGATAAATGTCTCTGTCCAAATATTTATGGACCTAACTGTATATGATTCTCCAGTGTATAATGTGCCCCGTATATGATTCTACAGTGTATGATGGTCCCCGAATATGAAGCTCCAGTGTATGATGAGCCCCATATATTGCTCAAAAAAAAAAAATAGCTCGCCTTGCTGGGCACTGCTCTACTCTGGACTCCTCAGCGTCGACATCTTCCAGCTCTCTGCACTGTGACTGTTCAGGCAGAGGGCGCAGAGACGTGACGTCATTGCGCCCTATGACCTGAATGTCAGTGTCAGGAAACGCTTTAGCGGTGGAGCAGGGAGAGGTAAGTATTGCAAGTGCTGGGGCCATGACCAAGCAGGGGAGGTGCCCACTCGTGGTCAATGGCACTGGCACAGGGCCCCTCATAGCACGCCAGTGTGTCTGTTGTCAAGTGGCCCCCCCACCTGCTCATGGCCCCTGCACTTGCCCGGTGCTGATCCTAAGCATAAACCTAACCATTAACAGTTAAATATTTGGACTGTATGGTTTATTTGTGTCAATAAATCAAGAAAAAATTTGCGTGGGCTCCCGTGCAATTTTTTCCGCCAGAGTGGGAAAGCCAGTGAGTGAAGGCAGATAATAATAGCCTACAGAGGGTCCATGGTTTTTTTGGCCCCCCAAGGCTAAAAACTATCTGCCAGCACCCACCCCAGAAAAGGCGCATCTTATAGATGTGCCCTTTCTGGCACTTAGCCTCTCTCTTCCCACTCCCGAGTAGCGGTGGGATATGGGGTAATAAGGGGTTAATGTAACCTTGCTATTGAAAGGTTACATTAAGCCGCTTTAATAATGGAGAGCTGTCAGTAAGACAACTATCCATTATTAATGCTACAATTTGAAAGTGTGAAAAAAAAAACACACACATTTTTTTAAAAATATTTTTAATTAAATAAAGACAAAAAGTTTTTGACAAAATTTTATTTTTCTGGTAATCCATAAAAAATCCATTGAAAAATAAAATAAAAAAAAAAACAATATACATACCTATCCGCTGTTCAGTCAGGTCCCACGTTGTAATCCATCACAAGGGGTTAAAAAGTTTACAACAGGGACCAGTGCTAATGCTACTAGACCCATTGTAAACTGAGTCTTGTCATTTCACCTCCCCTTCTCAGTGGAGGTGAAATGATTAGCATGGGAAACTTTCCCACGCTGTCATATCACCTCCAGTCAGAAGGGGACTCTGCGCAGGCGCAGTGAGTCCCGCTGGAGTCTTCGGCTTATAATGAGTTCACCCGACCTGCATTCAGGTGAACTCGTTATACAATGATCGGTGCCGCTTTACGGCCCCGTTCATTGTATCGGCGGCGGTGGTTTAGAGCAGCCACAGGTTGTGTGGCTGCTCTAAACTTTAGATCATCGTGGGACACTCGTTTTTTTATGGGATTCTGCGGAGGGTATGTATACTTTGTGGTTTGTTATTTTATATTGAACAAGGGAATCGTGGAATTAGGTGTCTAGGTGAGTATATGTTTTTTTTTTTTACTTTTATTTTAGGTGGAGATCGGCGGGGACTGGTAAGTATAATTTATTTCCACAGGTAACCACTGGCCACCAATGAAAATAAATATTGGGAATAAAAAAATCTAAAAAAAGGGGGCAAACACTGACCACCAATGAAAATAAGTGATGGGGGATAATAAAATTGTAAAAAAAATATAAACCACTGGTCACCGACTCACCAATGAAAATAATGGGGGATAATAAAATAGTTAAAAAATAAAAAACCACTGGTCACCAATGAAAATAATTTTGGCAAATTTACAAAAATTAATTAATTTGGGGATGACAAAACCAAAAATAAAGGGCCATGGGTATTAAAAAAAAAGGAGCAACTTTACAAATAATTATGGGGGGGAAGGGGGGCGAGGGTCACAGATTTTTTTAAAAAAAATGTTTTTTTTTGACAAATTTGTTTCACAGCAGGAACAGTTCGATGGGAACTACAGCTCCCATCGAGCTGAGCCTGCTGCAGCCACTGAGGGGGAGCAGACATAGGCCGATGAGAGTAGTAGTCTCATCGGCCTATGTCTGACGACTCACATACAGCCCATATACAACGCATATACACCACACACATAGACACACACACGGACACAGACACGGACACACACACAGACACACACAGAGATACTTACCACACTAATCATCAGCGCGACATCCAGGTCCATCCTGTCATACCACTCCATGTTGGCAGCCATCATCCAGGGAGACGAGATTATTGTCTTCCTGGATTATGGGATGCTCATGGGATGGCATGATGGGATGGACATGATGTCACTTCCCATTTCACCGCAGCTACACCGCAGCTAAAGCGCTTGAAATCCGGAAACATTTTGAATATTTCCGGATTTCATGCGTTCCAATACAAGTGTATGGCGGCGAAATCGCTGTCATTACACAAAATTAATGAGCATGTTGCTATTTTTTCCGCGAAGCGTTTTTTTCGCGGAAAAAAACGCAACATGTGTACAAAACATGCGGAATCAATTAACAAGTATATAATGGTTAATGCTTGCGTTTTTTTCGCGGTTTAACCGCGGAAAATCGCGGAAAAACCGCGAAAAAAAACGCAATTATTCCTGATCGTGTGCACTTAGCCTCATACTTTCTCATAGAGAACATAAAAGAGCTTGGCCTAACAAACACTGCAGCATGTGGAAGAGCTGGCCAAGATGGCAGTTCGCTGAACGATTGGCCAAAGCATTGTTCAGCCAACAGGCATATATAATGTATATGGCCGGCTCTAGTGTGTATGAGTATATGAGTATAATTTATTGTACTTTGGTGACTAGGCTATCTAGATTGTCTTCATAACTTCAAAAAAGGTTGTCCATGACTACAACTTATTGTTCTTATTAAAAGAATTATTGTACTTAAAAATTGCTTTAAAGGTAGCTAATACAATAAAAAACACACTGAAAAGTTGTCACCTCAAAGCAGGTCACTCAGGTGCTCTGTCCTAGGACCTGAAGTGATGACATGACATCCCATTCTTCAGTTACCTGACCACTGGTTCCTATGATTAACTCCAGTGGTCAGGTAGTGACTCCCCTACTCTACCTCGCTGCATAGAGACCTCTGCACAAAAAATTCTCACATATCTACAGACATAAGTTTCTTGCGGACAATTTGGTTGCTGTTAAGGCAAGAAGGCTGCCCTTTTAGAATGTTCAAGGAATTAAATAAAAATATCAGCAATAAAAAGATTAAAACAGATAATCAATAATTTATGTCACTATCTGGTTTCATGTAAAAGGGGTTTACTTACACAGGTCTGCGACTAAAAAGCTGTTTGGTTATTTTCATCTAATTTCCATGTATTTTGGTGTGCTGAAAACGAAAAAAATATTGAAAAAAATTCTGGACGTCATGATTTGCCACAAAATGCAAAATTCTCTTAAAATTTTAGTAAATTGTTCTCAATTTTTGGTATTTTTTTTTATCTTAGGGTTTTGAAAGTCAAAATTACTATTAATTAATTCACATCAATGCATTGAAGATATACAATGCCAAAAAAATATAACTTTCAAAGAAAAGAACTTTCAGAGTGAGCTAATGAAACCAGAATCAACATGTTGCAAACTGAACGAGCGGGCTCTGACATGCCCGGGCTTGTTTCAATTGTTTTATCTTGGTTCTCGCCTGTTCACACTTTTTCATCTCAGTTCGTGTTAGCTCGTTATATTCAACTGTGTTTCCTAAAATTAGCATTATGGCTCAGCGGAAGTGTATTAATTCGCCTGACAATTTCTGTTACACTTGTGGTGAATATACAGTGTTGAAGCAACAGCTGAATATTACAGACTTTGTTAAAAATGTATACTTCGCATATTTCGGACAAAAGCTTGGAGATCAAGATAAAGCTTGGGCGCCTCATAAAGTGTGCAAACGGTGTGTTGAGGACCTCCGAAATTGGTTCAAGGGTAAGAAAAAAGCTTTCCGCTATGGGATTCATATGGTATGGCGAGAGCAAAAGAACCATAGTGTCGATTGTTACTTTTGTTCATGCGATGTGAAAGGGTATAATTCAAAATGGAAGCATTCCATTTCATACCCCAATATTCACTCAGCAATTCGTCCCATTCCCCATGGCACAGATATACCTGTACCCAAGGCCCCTGCTACCTTGGAAGAGATACCTAGCTCCGATGAAGGTGGAATCATACCTGAACCAGATGATGAATCAAGTTCTGACTTTGAAGATGATACAAGACCAAAATCGTTTTCCCAGGAGGAGATGAATGATTTGGTAAGAGACTTGAATCTTCCCAAAGATGCCGCTGAGTTACTCAGATCAAGGCTCAAAAGCAAGAATTTATTGTTGCCAGGAGTGTCTTTTTCATGGTTCAGACATCGTAAAAACGAGTTCGTTCCTTACTTTGCTCAGGAAGATAAGTTGGTTTATTGCATCGATGTCGAAGGTTTGATGGGTCAATGCAAAATACAATATGATTCAGAGCAATGGCGTCTTTTTATAGATTCTTCAAAAAGAAGTCTCAAAGCAGTTTTACTCCACAACGGCGGTTTTTATGCTTCCATCCCTGTAGGTCATTCCGTACACCTCAAGGAAACCTACGAGAACTTGGAATTGGTTCTTCGTAAACTTAAATATGAAGACCACGGTTGACAAGTGTGCGGGGATTTGAAAGTCTTGTGCATGCTGCTCGGGCAACATGCTGGGTATACCAAATACCCTTGTTTTCTGTGTCTATGGGACAGTCGAGACCGACAAAATCACTGGACCAAGAAGAATTGGCAGCTGAGGGTGCTCACAGTTGATGACAAAAATGTCCTCCGAGAAACTTTGGTTCCTCCCCATAAAGTTCTTCTACCACCTCTCCACATAAAATTGGGATTGATGAAGCAATTCGTAAAATCACTTCCAAAAGATGGAGAATGCTTCAAATACTTGGTCACCAAGTTTCCAGGCCTCTCGGAGGCAAAATTGAAGGAAGGTGTGTTCGTCGGACCAGACATTAGAAAGCTTATAGCTGATCAAGAGTTTATCAATACCATGACGCATCCTCAAAAAGAAGGGTGGATTGCATTTAAAGAGGTTGTATAGAAATTTTTAGGCAATAACAAAGACTCTGACTACAAAAAAATCGTCGGACGAATGCTGAAAGCATTACAAGCTTTAGGTTTCCATGATGAGTTTGAAAGTGCATTTCCTCCATTCCCACCTTGACAACTTTCCTGAAAATTTGGGAGCTGTGAGTGAAGAGCAAGGTGAACGATTCCACTAGGACATTAAAGAGATGGAAAGAAGATACTCGGGAAGATGGAGCATTACAATGATGGCAGACTACTGTTGGAAAGCTTCAGAGAGACATTACAGATGCTACTCACAAGCGTAAATGTACCAAGAGAAGCCTCACAGGGAAGAAGAATCGATTTTAGTGTGTGTTAGTGAGCTCATTGCAGTTAAAAAAATGATTTTCATGAAACGTTTGTCAAAAAAAATTAATTTTATGAGTCTATTTTCATTTATTTTGAGGTATTGTCTTATTTAACATAGTTACTTAAATTGTCAGAAAACATGATGTCATATGACAAAACGGATGTCATTTCCGGATTCAGCGCATTCAAAATCAAAGATTAAGTGGAATAACCAAAACAGCTCTTGAAAAATTTTTTTTGCAGACCTGTGTAATTTACACAGCAAAGTGCTTATGAAAACAATCACATTTAAATCGTATTAAAAATCATCTTAGTTCTCAAATTATTGCTTGTTATCTAATCTACTGGCCACCCTTGCTGTTTGTCAGCACAGCCAGTCTCCTAAGCAAGTACCACTGTTCTCACAAGCTCTTTACTTTAGAGTAAGGATGGCAAACTCAAATACACAGAGGGCCAAAATTAAAAGATTGGACAAAGTCAAGGGTCGACCTTGATATTTATAAAAAAAAAATGTCTACAATTGAGAGAGATTCTCCTTATCATTAAATATAATGATGAACCATTTCATAAGGAAATTAATTTAAAGGGGTTCTCCCATGAACAAAGTACATTTTAATTAATAGCTCTTAAATTAAAATATTGGAATAAAATATGTAAGAGCAGTAAAAAGCATATGGCCCAATAGCCTAATTTAAATATGAAATAACAAATGATAAAAAAAACTTTGAAATAAAAAAACCTTGAAAAATAATGATAATAAAGTATGATGCAAACAAAAATGCCCGCCAAATAGAGTATGATACCCCACCACAGTGAATTCCTCCACAGTACCCTCCACACACACAGTATAATTACTTATTGTACACCCCTGTCAACGTGCGTGGCAAAGCATGGTGACCCTATCACAGAATGATACTCCAACTGTGATCCCAACACCATATAATAGGACCAAGATAGTCCTTCATACAGTATAATGAACCGACATTGTGCTCCATACAGTATAATGGCCCCAACATAGTGCTCTGTACAGTATGAGCCGCACATAGTGCTCCATACAGTAAAATGGTCCTCACATAGTGCAGCATAACATATAATGGGCCCCATATAGTGCTCCATACAGTATAATAGCCTCACATAATGCTCCATACAGCATAATAGGCCATACAAAATGCTCTACACAGTATAATGAGCGGCACATAGTGCTCGAAACAGTATAGTGACTCTCACATAGTGCTCTATAAAGTATAATGGGACCCATGTAGTTTTCCATACAGCATAATGGGCCCCACATAGTGCTCCACACAGTATAATGAGCACTACATAGTGCTCCACATAGTATAACGGGCCCTACATAGTGCTACATACAGTATAATGAGCCCAAATAGCTCTTCATACAGTATAATGGGCCCCACATACTGCTCTACATAGTATAATGAGCCCCACAAAGTGCTCCATACAGAATAATGGGCACCACATAGTGCTCCATATGTAAGGGGGTGGTGCTGTTATGGACAGTAAGAAACATGCTGCAACTTTAAGAGACAGCACTCCCTTGTCTGGTGTGTTGGAATGATCTGCTCCCCCTGTAAAAGACTGTGTTAATGAACTGCCTGAGGCTGAGGAGAGAAGCAGTTGAAACCGTTGAGTGCGTGTGAGCTGGGAGCTGTTGCTGAGAGCTGTTGTGCATAGAGCTGTGTAAAAAGGTCACACAGCCTGAGACTTAGTGGACTTGTGAGATTGAACAGACTTTTCGGGTGTAGGAAAGGTGGCTGTACTATGCTATTTTGAGAAGCCACAAAGAGACCAAGAACAGGATTTACAGTTCAGGAGCATGTCCAGGACCCTGAAGCAAGGAGAAGACCTCGTTTCACGGATCTGCCAGACACACGTGCGCACCACCATTCAAGACTGTTCGGGGCCCTTGGGACTGGACCTGAGTCCCCAACATCACCGTGAGTTTGTTCCCATTTGTGCACATGTCAGGGCATAGTGTAGGCTTCAACAGACAGAATACGGCAGCCGTGTGGCCTGTTTAGTAGAGGCCAGAGAGGTTATACATAGAGTAGCCTCATTCTTTGTTTATTGTTTGATTTTGCCTGTTATATATATATTGATCCTGTAATAGTTGGAGCACCGTGCTATTTGACGGCCCAGCTAAAGAATACAAACTCTTGTAAACTATCTTTTGCCATTGCATACCCTGTTTGCACCTTCCTTATCCACTTCATTACTTGCCTTCCAATAAATTTACCCTTTGCTGTTTGCACCTCATCTTGTGTACCGCAGTCTCCCTGCACCGTGGTGGTTCCCTGGCCATCGCTTCACATACAGTATGAGCCCCACATAGTGCTCCATACAGTATACTGGGCCCAATATACTATGAAGAGCAAAGGGGTGATAATACAGGTCTACAAAAAATATTTTTTGTAATCATCGCAGCTGACTTTGTTCTTTTCTGAATCATCTTTTTGTCTGATTACAAAAATGTATATAGTTTTCCTGTAGCACTTATAGTTCCATGGAGCAGCATCATTATTATAAGGTATAGGAATTTTACTGCCGACATTAAGAAAACAGTAATCTACTTATCAGAAAAAAAAATGCTTCACCTTACAAAACAGTTTTTATTGAACCAAAATAACTTCACATGTAAAATAGAAACCACAATATGAGCAGAAATTAAAAGTGCTTGACATTAGACTGTTGTTGATACGATTTTTCAGGGTTGTCCCTATATAACATCCAACAGTAATCTGCCATCATTGAGTCATTCCAAAAACCCTGGTAGCGATGCTCCATTACTTTAATGTTCTGGTGAAACTGCTCGCCTTGTTCATCGCTTACATCCCCAAGATTTTGAGGGAAGAAATCTAAATGTGAATGCAAAAAGTGCATTTTCAGAGACATGCGACATCCAAGACACAGGTATGCATTTAGCAGTTCCTCAACACTTTCAACATATTCTGGAGATTTTTGTTTTCCTAAGAAGTTTTCACAGATCCCCTTGAAGCTTTTCCAAGATCTCAATTCCTTATCATTTAGAGTTCCTTCAAACACATCATCTCCCATAAGCTCTCTGATCTGAGGACCAACAAATACCCCTTCCTTCAGTTTTGCTGGTGAAATGCAGATGAATTTCTGTGAAATGTACTGGAACCCTTGTGAATTTGTTTTTGCCATGGCTTTCACAAAGTTTTTAATCAATCCCAACTTTATATGTAGTGGAGGAAGAAAGATTTTTGTTGGAGAAACTAAAGGATTATGATGAACATTGTCTCTACCTGGAGCATAGTTGTTTTTCTGCCCCCAATCATGACGAACAAAATACTCTACTGTGTTTCTACTGTCCCATAAACACAACAAGCAACAATATTTTGTGAAACCTCCTTGCATTCCCATTAGCAGATCAATCACTTTCAAATCCCCACAGATATTCCATTGATGATTCTTATATTGTGTAGCATCCAAAACAACTGACAGATTTTCATAACTTTCCTTTAGATGACATGAGTGAGCAATAGGAATTGATGGTTTTATATTTCCATTGTGAAGCAACACTGCTTTCAAACATCTCTGGGATGTGTCAATAAACAATCGCCAATCTGCAACAAAATCCTCTTGATTCAGTTCTTCAAAGAGGTCATTCAAATTGTTACAGTACACCATTGGTCCATTAACTGTGAAAAATTGTGTTAGTGTTACTTCTGTTTCGGTAATAACACACTTTGACATCATCATTCTTCTGTTTCCACCTAGATGCAAGAAGTTCAGCTTTATCTTTTGACAATGAAAGGTCTCTGATGAGATCATTTAATTCATGTTGAGTAAAGCAGTAAAGCATTCTGGCTGCTCGGCTGCTCCATCAGGTACGTACTCATCTTGACTTGAAGTCTCCATGTTTTCGCCAGTAGTTTCAGCTCCATTGTCTTCATATTCTGCTCCATTTTCATCCAATCGAGACAACGGTGGTACAGGAACTGGCAAGGTACCATCATGTGGATCTGGTCTAATTGCAGATTCAAGTTGAGAGTAATTTATCTTATGTTTGTTCTTTGTAGAAAAGCCTTTCAGTTTGACAAAACAAAAGTAGCAGTCATCACTATGATTTTTGGGTCCTCTCCAAATCATGGGAACAGCAAATGGCATAGCCACTTTCATCATATTCAACCAGTCACGAAGACCATTTGAACAACTTGAGCATATCACATGACGGGCCCAGCTTTTGTCTTGATCACCAAGTGGACACTTAAAGTACATCTGGTACATATTTTTAATATCGTGAGTAGAGTTGAGCGAAACAGGTCGGTCAGATTCATAAGTCGCCAACATTCGCCAAAGTCGGGTTTCGCTCGGCGAATAGCATGAAGCATAGCGTGAAGTCGGCCATGCGGTCGTCGACCCGAGCGCCAAAGTCTGTTTTCCCAGAATGCTTGCAGGCGCCTTTTCTCAGCCAATGAACAAGGACATACACTGTGGGCAACAAGATGACATGGGCAGCGTCCACCACCATCTTAGAGAAGGACATTGCAGCGATTGGCTTGCTTTGGGGGTTGTCATAGTGTCTATAAAAACCCTCACCGCCGACAACCATTTTACTTCTGCCGATCTTAACAGTAGGCAGAGGTTGCTGACCCTGTTTATCAGTAGGGAGAGAGTTAGGGCTGGAAACAGAAGTTCTTATGTGCTTGTGCTGATAGTAATTGTGCTGTACAGTTAGTGTGCAGTGACAGGGGAGGATTTTCTTGTGTGCAGCAGCGCTGGCTAATAGGCTGCCTGCTAGCTGTATTGCTGTGTGTACACTGCTGTGCAGACTGCTTTTTACACGGCACTAATACTTTTATTCTTTTTTTCTGCACAGTTTTTTCCCACACTATATAGAGCTGTACGCTCCTCACACACTACCGTGTACCGGCTGGTATCAAGGACAAATACATGCTGACTATCTGTGTGTGACTCCGGAAATATATACGGAGATTTACAATTTCCCCTACAATGTATATAGCTGTACGCTTCTGATACAGTACCCTTTTTCTGCTTTTTATATTCTGGTCTAATCTATACTGAGCCTGAGATCGTCTATGTGTGACTCCTGAAATATATAAGGAGATTTACAATTTTCCCCTATACTATATACACCTGGTATCTTCTGATACAGTACCCATTTTCTGCTTTTTATATTCTGGTCTAATCCATACTGAGCCTGAGAGCGTCTGTGTGTGAATCCGGAAATATATACGGAGATTTACAATTACCCCTACACTGTATACAGCTGTAAGCTTCTGATACAGTACCGTTTTTCTGCTTTTTATATTCTGCTCTAATCCATACTGAGCCTGTGAGCGTCTGTGTGTGACTCCTGAAATATATATGGAGATTTACAATTTTCCCCTATACTACATACACCTGGTATCTTCTGATACAGTACCCTTTTTCTGCTTTTTATATTCTGGTCTAATCCATACTGAGCCTAAGAGCGTCTGTGTGTGACTCCTGAAATATATACGGAGATTGAAATTTTCCCCAATACTATATACAACTGGTATCTTCTGATACAATACACTTTTCTGCTTTTTATATTCTGGTCTAATCCATACTGAGCCTGAGAGAGTCTGTGTGTGACTCCTGAAATATATACGGAGATTTACAATTTTCTCCTTCACCGTATACAGCTGTACGCTTCTGATAAAGTACAATATATCTGCTGGTATTTTGGGTACATTTTCCCAAACATGAGGAAGTATGGTGGAAGAAGCCGCAGATGTGGGCGGGTGGGCCAGCTGGTACTGATGGTGGTGGTGCATCTGCTAGTAGTTCCAAAAGCACAATAGCACCTAAGGCAGGAGGTGTTGAGCCTGCGTCATCGTCTGGCTCCAGAAGGCCTGGAAGGCTCCCTTTTCTGGGAGTAGGTAAACCGCTTTTAAAGCCGGAGCATCAGGAACAGGTTTTGGCTTACATTGCCGAAACAGCCTCCAGCTCTATCTCCTCCTCTTCTGAAGTTTCAAAAACTGCAAGCACTGAGTCGTCAGTGCAGGCTCCTGGTCAGGAACAACACCTTTCCTTGTGTCCTTCACCCCCACAAAAAATGAAGGATGCGGCAGGCCACACTTCAGATTACTCCATGGAGCTCTTTTCACATACCATGCCTGGGTTATCAAGTCAAATCCTAAATTACCCAGTCCAAGATGAATCTGACATGGAGTGCACTGACGCACAGCCACTGCTATCTGATTCTGCTGGTACATTCACCCAGAGCACTGCATTGCCCTCGCAGTCTACTGAGCCAGAAACTGACCCTGAGGAAACTCAGGTGCCCCTTCCCGCATACGATACCACTTTACATGGTGACACAGAGGAAGGTGCAGATGAAATTGAAGAGGGGTTGATGGATGATCAAGTTGTTGAACCGGATTGGCATCCATTGGGGGAAGAGTGTGCCACTGGCAATAGCTCAGAAGAGGAGGAGAATCCGCGGCAGGCATCGACATTGCAGCTGCGGTTATCTGGCAGGCCCGTAGCAGTCCAAAAACGTGTTAAAAAAAGAAAAAGAGTTGCAGGACAGCTTGGCCAGACGGTAAAATTAGCACAGCGTGCAAGCCCTGAAAAATTATCCCATAGAAGGAAAAGTGCAGTGTGGCACTTTTTTGACCAAAATCCTATTGATGAGGCAAAAGTTATCTGTAAGAAGTGCGGAAGGACCTTTAGCCGAGGGAAAAATTTCCGAAAATTGAATACCAGTTGCATGCTTAGACATTTAAGCACCATGCACTTGCAAGCGTGGACGGACTACAAAACCTCACTGTCTTTGAACACCTACATTGCCAAACTGATCTCATTAGAGATGATGCCCTTCCGTTTTGGTTGAAAGCGCAGCGTTCCGAGAGCTCATGGCTCACGCTGTCCCACACTATGACTTACCCAGTCGGAACTTCTTTTCTAGAAAAGCCATCCCTGCCCTCCACCTGCATGTGAAAGACCGCATTGTTCATGCAGTCAAACAATCAGTGAGTGGAAAGGTGCACCTAACAACAGATGCATTTGCCAGTAGGCATGGCCAGGGCCATTACGTGTCCATCACTGCGCACTGGGTTAATGTGGTGGATGCAGGGTCCACAGGGGACAGCGGCGGTGGGACAGTGCTGCCTTGTCCACGGTATAGGCAACAGTTGGCTGTAGGCATTCGACCCTCCTCCTCCTCCAGAATCCAAAGCTCGTCGACAGAGCGAAGTCACACGAGCACTCCATCCGCAGCTGCCAGTGCTGCACACGAGGAGTCCCACTATCGATCAGCTAGTGGTAAGCGTCAGCAGGCTGTTTTAAAGATAATGTCTTTGTTCGACAACAGACACACCGCGGAGGTACTGGCCGACTACTTGCAACGAGAAACTGAGTCATGGCTGGGCAGCCTACATCTAGAGCCAGGCAAGGTAGTCAGTGATAATGGCCGTAATTTTGTGGCGGTCATAGCCCTGGAAAAACTAAGACACATACCTTGCCTGGCTCACACCTTGAACCTGGTGGTGCATTGCTTCATAAATAATTATCTGGAGATACCAGCCATGCTCCATAAGGTGCGAAGACTGTGCTCGCACATTCGTATCTCGCCCCTAGACTCCAGTCGCATGCAGAGGCTGTAGCGATCACTCCACCTCCCCAAGCACCGCCTAATCATAGACGTTGCAACAAGGTGGAACTCTACCATGCACATGGTTGAGAGGCTGTGCGAACAGAGGCAGGCTGTAATGCATTTGTGGGAGGATCCACGGGCAGGCAGGCAGTTTGAGGGCGGACATGGAGTTGTCGGATGTGCAGTGGTCCAAGCTGAAAGACCTCTGTAAAGTCCTTCAGTGTTTTGAGGAATGCACACGGCTGATAAGCGCAGATGACGCCATCATAAGCATGAGCATCCCACTTATGCGTCTGCTCATGCAAACTTTGACGCACATTAAGAATCAGGCATCTGCAGCGGAGGAGGAGGAGGAGTGAAGCCTTCATGACAGTAAGGCATTGTCTGCTCAGAGAAGTGTCCTGGACGAGGTGGAGGAAGAAGAGGAAGAGGAGGAGGATGGGGATGAGGGGATGACTATTTTGGGGAGGATGATGCTTCTCAGGGGGCAAGAGAAAATGTTGGCTTGCCAAGGTCAGGTACAGGGTTTGTGCGTGAATGGAGGGATGTGGATTTGGCAGAAAGTGCTCCTCCACCCACCACTGGCAGTGCATCACCGACACCTGGAATATTGGCCCACATGTGTGATTATGTCTTGCAAATCCTAAAAAGGGACCCCCGCATTGCCAAAATTATGAAGGATGACGACTACTGGTTGACCAGCATGCTCGATCCACGCTATAAAGGCAAATTACAGAACATCATGCCACAGGAGACCCTAGAGCTAATATTGACGAACAAACAAGCAACTCTGGTAAACCGTTTGTTAGAGGCATTCCCAGCAAACAGCAGCGGTGCAGGTTCTGATAAAAGCCGTACTGGGCCAAATGGAAGAGGTGTTCGTGGTGCACACAGCCGAAGTGGCGTTGGAGACAGGGGTTTCATGACCATGTTGTGGTCTGATTTCTCGAGTAACACTCACACAACTGGTAATACTGAATCGATTGCAACAGACTGGAGACAAAAGTTGTCAACTATGTTTCAAAATTACCTCTCCTCTCCTATCGATGTTCTCCCTCACAGTTCATTCCCCTTTGACTGCTGGGCCTGTAAACTGGACACCTGGCCTGAATTGGCACAATATGCCTTACAGGAGCTCGCTTGCCCTGCTGGTAGAGTGCTATCAGAAAGAGTCTTCCGTAGTGATGAGCCACCCCCGTAGTATTCGAGTTCGGTTCGGTGCGCTGAACACCCATATGTTCGCCGAACACTGTCGAACACCGTTAAAACCAATGGCAGGCAAACAAAAACACTTATAAACACATATAAAACACATAGAAAACACTTCAAAGGTGTCCAAAAGTTGACAAACTGCTCAGAATACACAACTAACACATGGAAAGTGACAAGTACATATAGTCATGTGAAAAGAAAAGAGGTGGAGGAGTTAAATGAAGTGGGAGACACAGATATAGGCATGTCATGCCCTTCTAAAACCAAAAAAGTGCAAAGCCGACACGGCCAGTCCGTTCCTGCCCTTGTGACCTGCGTGTCACCGGTTTTGTTCCAGAGCTGCAGTCGACCCTGACGGCCAGCCCCCCTCTCCCAATACTGGTGCCTGTCTGCTGGTGGGTTGAGCGAGCACCCCTGCGGTGGAGGCAGGTCTAATCTTTTTAATTTAAATTGTCTCTCTAATTTGAATGAGTACACTTTAAATCCTTTTACAAGGATCTATTGGAGGGCAAGTCTCATGCCAGCAGCCGCGGTAATTCCAGCTCCAGTAGCGTCCAGTAAAGCTGCTGCAGTTAAAAAGCTTTTATAAGGATCGAGCTTGGCGGTCCACTGAAAGGCGTCCTGTTATGAATGTGCTAGAGATGGTTTCTTAGAAGAGGCTCCCTCTGGTGGTTACAGATGTACTGAACCTTTCAGCGAGGAACGGCAATCTGGGTTCACTGACTAGTCTGATATAAGGGAGGTTCCCTCCCATGATGGTTGCCGGTGATCAATTGTTCTTGTCTCAATTGTGGTTCTTGGTTCATTTGGAAGTTTGCTGAGTCTTGCCTGCATTTTCTGCTATCAGATAAGACATTTTCTGCTTTTATTTTTGTGCTTGCTTTTTGCATTGTTCCCTGCACTTCTGTGAAGGTCAGCCAGGTCCCCACTGGGGGGCTTGTGCTCCTCTCAGTTTATCTGAAGCCACTGTTATTTGTTCATTTGCTTTTTCCTGTTTTTTCAGTGGCTGCGGCTTAGTTTTGTTACACCAGAGATCTGATTTAGGTGGTAGAGATCGTGTGATCTCAGGTGTTTTTGCAATCAGAAGAGTTGGTATTTTAGGGGTTTTTTTGGATTGCAGTGAGTATCCTTTCCTGTACTTTTCTGTCTAGACAGATTGGGCCCCAGCGTTTGCTCACTCTATTTTCTTTCTGTGTCCGTGCTTTTTCTTGTCTAACCGCCATTACATGTTTGGGGCTTCCTATTTTCTTTGGGGATCTGCCCTGGGGCAGATAGCTTTCATCTTTCTGCCTTTAGGTGTATTTATCTCTCAGGCTCTGACGAGGCGTCTAGAATCAACGTAGGAACGCTCCACGGCTACCTCTAGTTGTGTGGTTAGTTCAGGTTACTGCAATCCAATAGGTTCCAGCCTCTCTGGTGTATTGCCGTTTTTGCTTATTCTCCTCAGTTACCAAAACACAACAGCGTCCTACCGCCAGTCCCAGCCCCTGTGCCTTGGGGTGCCTCCCCGATGTTCTTCACTGAGTGTCCCGGGGGCCCGAAGCATTTCCTTTGAAAAAATTAAGTGTCCAAACTACAGGTGGTGTAGCTTGCTTAACAGCTGGGTTAATCTGCTGACTAGCAGACACTGCTACTAGGCCCAAAGTATTGCTTGGGCTAGATGCAGTTAAAAATTTGTAATTAGATACTCTCGTTGGATGCTGAGAAAGCATTCCATAGAGTCTCCTGGCACGCCATATATTATTCTCTATAAAAGCTTGGGGTAGGGGACCCTTTTATAGCCAAAATCATGGCCCTGTATCGCAATCCGTCAGCTAGGCTGAAGATAAATGGAACATTATCATCACCTTTAATAATGACCAATGGGACAAGGCAGGGATGTCCTCTGTCCCCTCTCTTATACATCCTAGTGATGGAGCACCTGCTCTCAGCAATTCACGATAACCCCAATATTAGGGGGATTGAGGTGGGAGGCACCGAGTACAAGTGCTCTGCATTTGCTAATGAATGATGTCCTAGTATATATCACTCAACCACATATATCCATCACTGCTGTTATGGCTGAAATACATCACTTTGGTACATGGTCAAATTTTAAAATCAATGCAGCGAAGTCTGAGGCCCTCGATGTTTCCCTCCCCAAATCCATACAGGATTCCATTCAGTCCAACTTTCCCTTAGCCTGGCCCTCACAGGGTATCAAATACTTAGGAATTTGTATTCATAGAGACCTCTCCCGTCAATTTTTTCTTAATTTTGGGCCCTTTATTGAACAACTCCATAGAGATCTTACTTCTTGGATCGTGAAGGATTTTTCCAGGTTCGACAGAATAAATATACTAAAAATGAAGGTCATACCTAAACTCTTATACCTCTTCCAAACCATTTCCGTGGTAATTCCCTCAAATTTTTGGAAAACACTACGCATTAGCTTTTGCAGATTTATCTGGTCAAATGGGCGTCCACGCATTCGGGGGGACTTCTGATCAGACACAAACGAAAGGGGGGCCTTAACCTTCCGGATTGTAGAAGGTATTACATGGCAGCAGTACACGTTAGAATCCTGGACTTCTTCCATCATTCAGAGGGGAAATTGTGGGTCAAAATAGCTCAATCCATTTGTCCTAAAGCTCTTACCACTCTCCCATGGTGCGCCCATTTAATTGTACCCTCTCTTGGCCTCATGTCATATAGTACTTATGCCACTGCTTTGGCTTTGAGATCCCAAAAAAAAAGCTTATCCTCAATAGACCCCCAGGGCCCCTTGCTCCCGATTTCAGATAATCCAGATTTCCCACCAGGACTATCTGCAAATAGATTTCTCGGTTCAAATAAATCCCATCCGATATTATTTTCTCATGTCATCTCCAATACTTTGCTGCTCCCCCTCAATGACTTGTTACAGGGAAGAGCCACTTCCCCGAAGGCAAATTTTGAATATAGCCAGTTACAACACTTCTATTCAACTGTGAAGAAGTGCACATATCTTCATAGAGATCTCACAAACTTTGAAAAATTGAGCCTATCATTGTCACCCCTACACACTCCATCTCCCTACTGTATAATCTCCTCATTGCCCAGGTAACTGACAATAGGCCAGGATTCTGCGGTGCATGGGAAAGGGAACTGGGGAAGTCCTTCTCTGAGTCACAATGGGATAAATGTTTCTTCCTAACACATAAAACCTCAATAGGGTGCAAAGCTCAGGAAACCTCCTTCAAAATTATCTCTAGATGGTACCGGGTACCAGCAGTCCTTCATAGATGGTATCCAGTGGTCTCAGATAGATGTTGGAGATGTGGGGAGGGGGAAGGGACAATGTCACACATATGGTGGGCATGCCCTATAATAAATGCATTTTGGGCAAAGGTGGTTCCCATGATTGAGAAAATAACTGGTTTGACTATCCCTAATACGCCAGAAGTCCTCCTTTTATCAATGTTACCAATAAGTAAACGTAGTTATAAAAGGTCATCAATAGGCTACCTAATACAGGCGGCTAAGAATGTCATTCCACGACACTGGAAAAGCAGAGACCCACCCACTGGGGAGGAATGGTTTGCGCAGATCTCCCTACTTATGGTAGGTGTCAGAGTTTTGCAAATCAATCCAATTCCTCCAAATCACACGGTATCTATCAACATCAGCCGGTGAGATGGCAATCAGATGCCATCTCACCGGCTGATGTTGATAGATACCGTGTGATTTGGAGGAATTGGATTGATTTGCAAAACTCTGACGCCTACCATCTAGCCCCCAACTAAAGTTATCCGTGATGTCGGCACAATAATGATCATAATCGCACTCTATTGACTGGTGGTCTGCCGTGGTCCGCTCCCTCTCTCTCTATCTTTCATATTGAAAAATACATGATTGATCTGGATATTGATGGAAAACTCTCCCTGTACCCCACAATGTACTGTCGTTATGCATACATTTATAGTTATACTACCCCTTTTACTATGTATATTATATTTTCTTGTACTTTTTCACCACAAAAATAAAAAATAAATT
This sequence comes from Oophaga sylvatica, assembly GCA_033576555.1. Lineage (NCBI taxonomy): Eukaryota > Metazoa > Chordata > Amphibia > Anura > Dendrobatidae > Oophaga > Oophaga sylvatica. The sequence goes on along the minus strand of JARQOD010000001.1, from coordinate 891,944,172 downwards.
GAATTTGAAAAAAAAAATTGTAATTAGATCTACAGCAGGTGGCTACTCCGCTGACTAGCAGACACTGAAGCTTTGGAGCAGATCTCTGATTCCCAGGCTATAGTATGAGTAAACAGCTCTTCACACTCAACTATCTGTGTTACCCCAAGACATAGTGTATGTAATTCTTACGGTTAAAAGGGGGGGGAAAGACCCAACCAACCTGTAATTGACTATGCCAACGTCACGTAAAACACAGCAAGGGGACTCCAAAAAGAGTCTCCATTTTTTCCAAAAATTTGGGGCACAGACACCACTTAAGTAGCATCAATTGCCCCAGAGTTGCTTAAAACGGTTGGTGAGGTGATTTTAACAAATCCTCAAGCTTTTACTCTCCCCAGGATGACACGGGTAGAAAAGTCCTTCCGGATCCATGATTTGTTCATCTTTATGAACGTGAGTCTGTCTACATTGTCAGTGGACAGTCGCATGCACTTATCTGTCAGCACACCACCAGCAGCGCTGAACACACTTTCAGAGAGAACGCTGGCTGCGGGCATGACAAGATCTCCAAGGCGTGAGTGGCGAGCTCCGGCCATTTATCCAGATTGGAAGCCCAAAAAGAGCAAGGGTCCAGTGACACAGTCATGGCTTCGATGTTCAGTTGGAGATACTCCTGTACCATCGTCTATAGGCGTTGACTATGTGTCTGACTTCTTGTCTCCTGTGGCCTTGTAAAGGATGGGCTAAAAAAGTGGTGAAAGGATTCCACAAAATTGCTGTTTACTCCATCAGATACTGTGTTTCTGTTACGGTTTGAGTGCTGAAGACTCGACAGTCCCACGATTGGCAAGTTAGAGCTGTGAGATTTACTACGTGCACCACTGGTGTTTTGTGGAAAAGCACATGTAAGATTATGCAACAGTCTCTGCTGATACTCCTGCATGCGTGAATCCCTTTCTATGGCAGGAATTATTTCGGCAAATTTACTTTTGTACTGGGGATCTAAGAGTGTGGCTACCCAGTAGTCAGGATTATTTCGAATTCTGACAATTCTAGGGTCATGTTGCAGGTAGTGCAGCAAGAAGGCACTCATGTGTCTTGCGCATCCAGGAGCACCAAGTCCCTGTTGTGTTGGTGGCGAGGTAAGAATCATGCTTCCTTCCTCTGCCCTCTATCCCCAACCTCGCACAACAGAAATGTGAGCAAGGTCTCCCTCATCTGATGAGTCTTCCATGCCCATCGCCAGTTCGTCCTCCACTTCTTCCTGGGCTCCTGCACCTTCCTCACTAGTTTGGCTGCTACCATGCGCCCTGGTTAATCTCTCTCCCCCGCCCTCCTAATTGACAACTCTGGAGTTGTTTGTACAAAAAACGATGGATGGAAACCGAGCAGAGCTGAGTGGCCAAATTGTGGTACTAGCCCAAAAGGATTGGCTGGGTTAGAAGCAGTAAAACAATTTTTTTAGATACACAGGTGGTGGAGCTTGGTATACATGGCCTAATAGAATGAGTACCAAACACTGATACAGGCCCAAAATTATTTTCCAGGCAAGGTGCAGCTAAAAATTATTAGTAATTTGAAAGCTGGTGGAGCTTAGTATAGATGGCCTAATAGAATGAGTACCACACACTGCTACTATGCCCCAAATTATTTTCCAGGCAAGAAGCAGCTAAAAATTCATAGTTATTTGAACGCTGGTGGAGCTTTGTATAGATGGCCTAATACAATGAGTATCACACACTGCTACTATGCCCCAAATTATTTTACAGGCAAGATGCAGCTAAAAATTCGTAGTTATTTGAACGCTGGTGGAGCTTTTGTATAGATGGCCTATTAGAATGAGTACCACACACTGCTACTATGCCCCAAATTATTTTACAGGCAAGATGCAGCTAGAAATTCGTAGTTATTTGAACGCTGGTGGAGCTTTGTATAGATGGCCTAATACAATGAGTACCACACACTGCTACTATGTCCACAATTATTTTACAGGCAAGATGCAGCTAAAAATTCGTAGTTATTTGAACGCTGGTGGAGCTTTGTATAGATGGCCTAATACAATGAGTACCACACACTGCTACTATGCCCCAAATTATTTTTCCAGGCAAGATGCAGCTAAAAATTTGTAGTTATTTGAACGCTGGTGGAGCTTTGTATAGATGGCCTAATAGAATGAGTATCACACACTGCTACTATGCCCCAAATTATTTTACAGGCAAGATGCAGCTAAAAATTCAAAGTTGTTTGAATGCTGGTGGAGCTTTGTATAGATGGCCTAATAGAATGAGTACCACACACTGCTACTATGCCCCAAATTATTTTACAGGCAAGATGCAGCTAAAAATTCGTAGTTATTTGAACGCTGGTGGAGCTTTGCATGAATGGTCTAATACAATGAGTACCACACACTGCTGCTATGCCCACAATTATTTTACAGGCAAGATGCAGCTAAAAATTCGTAGTTATTTGAACGCTGGTGGAGCTTTGTATAGATGGCCTAATACAATGAGTACCACACACTTCTACTATGCCCCAAATTATTTTCCAGGCAAGTTGCAGCTAAAAATTCGTAGTTATTTGAACGCTGGTGGCTTAGTATAGATGGCCTAATAGAATGAGTACCACACACTGCTACTATGGCCAAAATTATTTTCCAGGCAAGATGCAGCTAAAAATTCGTAGTTATTTGAACGCTGGTGGAGCTGGCAAAAAGTGATAGGAACTGATGTAAATTAGCCCTCAAAAGGGCTGCAATTACAAATAGTCACTACTCCCAAGTTGACCTATCTGTCTATTTAAGAGCACAGACCTGCCTGCTAAAAGTGCTAGGAACTGCTGTAACCTAACCCTCAAAAGGGCTGCAATTACAAACTAGTCCCTACTCCCTAAACCTTCCTATCTATTTCACAGAAAATTTGCTTGCAATTCGCAGTTGCACATCACAATATAGAGCTAACAGCAGCAGCAGTGCCGTCTAACACTCAGCTGCAGCAGTGAGAAAATGGTGGCGACGGGGAAAATGGCTGGGTCTTATAGGGCAAGGATATGTGACATACACAGCCAATAACACATGCCCTTGCTTGTGTGAAAAAAAAGCACTTCGCTCCGTGTGTGCGCTGCTGATAGGCTGACAGACTGCACCTCCCAATGGAAATGCGGGAAAGAGAAAACAAATGGAGATCTTCATTATTTCTGCAGAGATCCATCTCATGCCCCTCCCCCCGCCCCGCTGTGCAATCAAACTGTGTATTAACATTGATTATCAGCATTACTGTGAAAACATCAAGTTACGATTTTGGTGCACGAATAGTTATCGAACATAACCTCGATCAGCCGGATTTTTTCCAAATCGTTCGGGTTCGTCGAACGTCTTGAACACGGCCCAAAACAGCTCGAATTTGAGATTGGCGAACAGTTCGATTCGGACACCGCTCATCTCTAGTCTTCAGTGCTGCTGGATCAATTCTGTCAGAAACAAGGACCCGGCTGTCGACCCAAAATGTAGGTGATCTCACCTTCATTAAAATGAACCATGCCTGGGTTTCAAAGTATTTTGTACCACCTTCCCCTGATGACACATAGGTTGTAATAAGTAATAAGAATTGATGTCCTTGGCATTGAAATAGGCACTGTAGGTGTGTTTACTGTCCTCCACTCTCTGCCGACTTTTCTTCCCCATTGACTTGCATTGGGGTCGGATTTTTGACTCCGACCCGATCATTTCCGTTAGTTGGCCGACTTTGTTCGACTTGACTTTTGAGAATTCGTGTTTCGCGAAACCCGGCTCAACCCGAAAAAAGGCAAAGTCGCTCATCTCTAATGACGACTACTGGTTGGCCAGCATCCATGATCCATGCTATAAAGGCAAATTACAGAACATCATGCCACAGGAGAACCTAGAGCTAATATTGGCGAGCAAACAAGCAACTCTGATAAACCATTTGTTAGAGGCATTTCCAGCACACAGCAGCGGTGCAGGTTCTACCACGAGCCGTACTGGGAAACATGGAAGAGGTGTTCGTGGTGCACACAGCCAAAGTGGCATTGGAGACAGAGGTTTCATGACCATGTTGTGGACTGATTTCTCTAGTACCGCTTACACGACTGTTAATACTGAATCGATTGCAACAGACAGGAGAAAGCAGTTGTCAACTATGGTTCAAAATTACCTCTCCTCCCCCATCGATATTCTCCCTCATAGTTCATTCCCCTTTGACTACGAAGCCTGTAAACAGGACACCTGGCCTGAATTGGCACAATATGCCTTACAGGAGCTCGCTTGCCCTGCTGGTAGTGTGCAATCAGAAAGAGTCTTCAGTGCTGCTGGATCAATCCTGACAGAAGAAGGACACGGCTGTCGACCAAAAATGTTGGTGATCTCACCTTCATTAAAATGAACCATGCCTGGGTTTCAAAGGATTTTATACCACTCCCCTCATGACACATAGGTTGCCAGCAAAATGGCTCGCTTTGTCCTCCTCTTCCTCCGACTTCTCCAATTCCTCCATTTGCAGCTGCTGAACGTCCAACCTACAGTCATGGACAAAAGTTTTGAGAATGACACAAAAATTTATTTTTACAAAGTCTACTGCTTCACTTTTTCAAATGGCAATTTGCATATACTCCAGAATGTTATAAAGAGTGATCAGCTTAACAGCAATTACTTGCAAAGTCAATATTTGGCTAGAAAATGAACTTTATCCCCAAAACACATTTCAACATCATTGCAGCCCTGCCTTAAAAGGACCAGCTAACCTCTTTTCAGTGATTGCTCCATTAACACAGGTGTGGGTGTTGATGAGGACATGGCTGGAGATCAATCTGTCATGATTAAGGAAGAATGACACCACTGGACACTTTAAAAGGAGGCTGGTGCTTGGCATCATTGTTTCTCTTCTGTTAACCATGGTTATCTCTAAAGAAATACGTGCAGTCATCATTGCAATGCACAAAAATGGCCTAACAGGGAAGAGTATCGCAGCTAGAAAGATTGCACCTCAGTCAACAATCTATCGCATCATCAAGAACTTCAAGGAGAGAGGTTCCATTGTTGCCAAAAAGGCTCCAGGGCGCCCAAGAAAGACCAGCAAGCGCCAGGACCGTTTCTTAAAAGTGTTTCAGCTGCGGGATCGGGCTACCAGCAGTGCAGAGCTTGCTCAGGAATGGCAGCAGGCAGGTGTTAGTGCATCTGCACGCACTGTGAGGTGGAGACTCTTAGAGCAAGGCCTGGTCTCAAGGAGGGCAGCAAAGAAGCCACTTCTCTCCAGAAAAAACATCATGGACAGACTGATATTCTGCAAAAGGTACAGGCAGTGGACTGCTAAGGACTGGGGTAAAGTTATTTTCTCTGATGAATCCCCTTTTCGATTGTTTGGGACATCAGGAAAACGCCTCATTCAGAGAAGACAAGGTGAGCGCTACCACCAGTCTTGTCTCATGCCAACTGTTAAGCATCCTGAAACCATTCATGTGTGGGGTTGCTTCTCAGCCAAGGGAATCGGCTCTCTCACAGTCTTGCCTAAAAACACAGCCATGAATAAAGAATGGTACCAGAATGTCCTCCAAGAGCAACTTCTCCCAACCCTCCAAGAGCAGTTTGGCGATCAACAATGCCTTTTCCAGCATGATGGAGCACCTTGCCATAAAGCAAAGGTGATAACTAAATGGCTCAGGGAACAAAACATAGAGATTTTGAGTCCATGGCCTGGAAACTCCCCAGATCTTAATCCCATTGAGAACTTGTGGTCAATCATCAAGAGACGGGTGGACAAACAAAAACCTAAAAATTCTGACAAAATGAAAGCATTAATTGTGCAAGAATGGACTGCTATCAGTCAGGATTTGGTCCAGAAGTTGATTGAGAGCATGCCAGGGAGAATTGCAGAGGTCCTGAAGAAGGGTCAACACTGCAAATATTGACTTGCTGCATTAACTCATTCTAACTGTCAATATAAGCTTTTGTTACTCATATGTTTGCAATTATATTTCTGTCTGTGATAAAAACATCTGTCAAACACACATAAAAACCAGAGGGCAGCAGATCATGTGAAAATATAATATTTGTGTCATTCTCAAAACTTTTGTCCATGACTGTACACCTCAACATATGCCAGTTTTTCCACCTCACTAACTGGGCTGTACCACCCCAGGGCCGGCGTCAGCACCTGGCACACCTGGGCAAGTGCCGGGGCCCTGAGCAGGTGGGGGGCCCACCTGCCGTCAGAGACACCGTCGTACTATGAGGGGCCCTGTGCCAGTGCCGTCACCCATGAGTGGGCCCCCCTGCTTGCTCAGGGCCCCAGAACTTGCAATACTTACCTCTCCCTGCTCTACCGCTGTGACGTCTTCCGCGTTTCCTGACAGTGACATTCAGGTCAGAGAGTGCGATGACGTCACGTACTATACAATTTGTCATTGTACTATTCCTATATTTCTCTGCCGTATCGGAGCATCTTGAATTGTGGTATGTGTTAAAGGGGCCCACTAAGACTCTTTGGCTCGGGGCCCACGAAAACCTGGAGCCAGCCCTGCCCCCCCCACAACTTTAGCCAAATAACCCCCAGTTTTCAATGCGTAACTATTATTATAAAGTAAATTAAGGTGGACAAGCTTAAGTAATAAGAATTGATGACATTTGGCATTGAAATGGGCACTTTGTTTTCAATGTCCTGCTCTCCCTGCCGACTTTTCTTCCCCATTGACTTGCATTGGGTTTCGGGTTTCAGTCGGACCTTCGACTTTTTTCGATAGTCGGCCGATTTCGTTTGACTCGACTTTTGTGAAAGTCGGGTGGTCCGAAACCCCGACTCGACCCTCCCGGAGGCAAAGTCGCTCATCTCTAATCATGAGTGATTGAATGTACTTGGCCTTTTGGTGTAAAAGAACCACACACATACCAGAATCTGTTCGGATGATTGATACACTCTAGGGTTTTTTTTCCACTTTAAATCAGATCAATGGTGGTGACAAACTCAAAAAAAAAATGAGATGAGCCGACCAACTATATGTAGATATTTCCCCAGCTTGTATTTAGAACTAATTTTACTGGAGGTAATCTGGTAGATAACTATATACAGTTGTGAGGTAAACGGGTCAGCCTATTGCTTATTGATGAACATTTGCAGACAGGCAGTTTCTCAGTGTGATATTGGCTGCTTTCAGGTTCTCTCTCTGTGGAGACTCTCACTCAGTTACACCTCAGTGGCTAAGCTGTTTTCTTCCCTCTGAGTCGACTTACCCTCCCAGAAATGCAGTGAAAATCCTCTCACAATGGCGGCTGTCTGCTGCCTTCCCTTCTATCTCCCTGTGGCAGGGCTCAGATCCCTGTAGAGGCCTGTCTCCTGTCAGAGTCTCACATATCAGTCCTTGCTGCCATCACCATCCTTTTCTGACTGACTCAAATCCCCATAACATGTGACTTTTTGAGAAGCAGTCAATGGTTGACTGCACTGTCAATACTCCTTCCCATAAAACTCGCTAAAACCTTTACTGATCTTGTCCCTGTAAGAAAATTCACAATTAAGCAAGACAAGCAAAGAAAATGGAATAGCATAGGATAAACCACATACATTGAAAATGTAGAAATAACGTAATAACAAAAATACTTCTAACTCAGAAATGTTATGTGATAGAGTAAAACTAAGCATATTTTTGTAATCAGCACATCAAACTCCATAAAACGGACATATTACCTTTGCTGATGAATTTTTTATGGTGACCAGTCTAATGTTTTGAACTTTTGACTTTCATGCTCCATATCTCATTATCCACTTCTGCTTTGAACTTGAGACTGTCATAATTTTATAGACAATCCTCTTGGATATCTCATACTTAAATTTGACTTGCAACTATTTAGCATATAATTAGGTATGCAGATTCTTGTCATATTACTGCATTGTTTCAGTTTTGCTCCTAAAGATCTAAATTTTTATTTTTATTATTTTGTTAGTATTTTGTAAATCCAACTTTGACGTTCAACACTGCCTGAATTCTTCAGGGAATGTTGTCGATCAGATTCAAACATATATGTTGACTTAAATTTGATCTCAGGTCTCTTTTACATGTTACAAAGTTGGTGCATACTGGTTGACTCACTTGTGTATGTATATAGTTTTTTCTTCTACTCTTCCCATAATGTTTAATTGGGTGGAGGTCTGGGGTCTGTGGCAGCCATTCCAGCATCTACATTTCATTGTTATTGAACCATTTCAATCTTGACGTATGCTTCGTGTTGTTGCCCTATTGGAACACTATTTCGTCCTTTTCATATCCATAGTACTTGAGTGTATGAAGTAACTCATCTTGTAGTACACTCACATATAGGTCAGCATTGAGACCACCATCAGTCCTGGTCAAGTATCCAATACCTTTGGGTGTGAAACAACGCCATATCATCAGGCTTCCTCCACCGGTTATGACATTTCCATCAATTTCTCAATCCATTAGCCACTTTTTCCATTTTTTCTTTTAAGTCCATTTGCACCTGTCAGAGCCTAGTTTATTGACTTTCGTGTCATCGCTCCAAATCACCCGTTTCAAATCTTTGAATGTCCACTTTTCGTAGTTTGGCAGTGTTGAAGTGGACACTTCTTCACCTTTCTTCAGGCCACCATTTCAGACTTGTGTAATGTAGATCACGCTGTGCATGCATCAACATCTGTGATCTCACTATTATGAAGCATACCCCTCTATTCTTGATAATCAGCCTTGCTGAATCGGACAGCTGAGTGTTGCAGCCCCCAGCTGTGAGTTTTGCCTGGCTGGTTATCAAAAATACAGGGGAACCAAAACCATTTTTTTTATTATTTATTTACAGTGCAGTAGCCAGCTGATGAAGATTCCCATAAGCCGCTCCTGCTCTCACTCTTATTAGCGCAGCAGGTGTCAGCTGATGGGAGCAGTAGTCCTATCTGCTGACGACAATGACCAGAGGTGAACTTTATACCTTCGATCACAGCTGCACTCTAACCCTGTCTTTTGACAGCATGGGAACCACAGCTGTCTGACCAATGATAATGATTTTACCGCCGATCAGAAGCGGTGTTTGCAGCGATGTCATACACATGACAGCATGGCAAACACTGGATTTTCGGACCCCCATTTTAGTGAATGGGGTCCGGGTTTGGCTTTGGGTCTGGGTACTGTTCTGGTACCCGAACCAAAACTTTTTGTAACTGTTTGGAGGAACCCGTCTGACCCGAACATCCAGTTGTCCGCCCATCTCTAGCAGTGACATGACAAGAATCTAAGTAAATTATCATATGCTAAACAATGCAAGTCAAATTTATGTGTGAAATATCCAAGATGATAAAATGATGGTAGTCTCATGATCAAAACAGAAGTAAATAATGAGATATGGATTATCGTATCAAATAGCTAGGAAGTACAAAAAAATTGGTATGTGCACATATACAGTTATATGAAAAAGTTTGGGCACCTCTATTAATCTTAAGCTTAATGTTTGATAAAAATTGGTGTTTTTGCAACAGCTATTTCAGTTTGATATATCTAATAACTATTGGACACAGTAATGTTTCTGGCTTGAAATGAGGTTTATTGTACTAACAGAAAATGTGCAATCTGCATCCAAACAAAATTTGACAGGTGCATAAGTATGGGCACCTCACCAGAAAAGTGACATTAATATTTAGTAGATCCTCCTTTTGCAAAAATAACAGCCTCTAGTCGCTTCCTATAAACACAAAAAGATTGGAGAGAAACGCCATATACAAATGTATAAATATTTATTAATATCAAGAGTCATATATCTCAATAATCATTAGTACATACATACATAAATGCTAAGCTCAATAAGTGGTTTGAAATGGTATGCGAGATGTTAATAGATGTAATGATACCTGTAATGCTTAGGACAGCAGGGTAAGTTGGACACACAAATCGCCAATATATAGTCCAATGCTAAATTGCATAGTGTGCCCCGCTAAATAAATATATTACAGCGCAGCAAAAAGGATGTTCCCAGAGAAAAACTTAGGTTAATATGGTTGCAAGTGCATATAGAGAAAGGGTCCGGATTCCCTAACTCATATCAGGTAACTGCTGCTGCCTTAATCAATAATAAGACTCACCCATGCTGGCACTAGGATCAGGGACGCGCCCCGACGCGCGTTTCGCACTGGCTTCTTCGGGGGGCTTGTTGCAACTAAAGCGCTCATACCAGCCTGCTAAATACCCACCATTAGATTACAAAAGGACTGACACATGTGGACATCGTGTCCATGAACTTTCGGCGACGTCACCAGGCCGACGCGCTCCACGGGTGCACCCCTATGACGTAGGTGGAGCGCGAGCAGACCCAAGGACGCCGCAGGAGGAAATGGAGGCGGAGTCAGGAAAAGGACATGCGCAGAGTATCTAAGAACAGATGAAGACATCGCTAGTAAGGGCAGAATCTGCCCATAGACGCATCTAATTTACAGATATCGCGATTATACTTATTGAAAGGAGATATCGAATATTATAAGGAAACCTATCATGGGGAAGGGATTAAAATAATGGCCAAAGGATGAAATACCAACGATCAGAATGATCGGGGTTCGCCCTAATCCAAATAGGTAAATATAAATCAATGCTGCGATATATGGGGACCCAACTAATACGAAACATTATTTGTCATGAATAAAAAGCATTATTACATAGTGTAGATGTATATAAAGAATAACAATATCATAATGCATTAGCAAAATAATATCACACCCCCATAGTGATATAATGTGACATCACAGACTTAATGCATAAAAGTCCATAGGTTACATAGTCATTCATCATAAAAGTATAGCGCGATCCCATTCTGAATCCAGCGCATAAGCGATGTGGGAAAATATACGTCTTCACCCGTGAAACATGATGCATGTGTAGTCCGAGTTCTCCAAAGGGAAGGGAAAAGGGAGCAAGCAGTCACAAATCAGACACATTTCATTCCAATATTGCAGTAACTAGATAAAGAAAAAATATGTACAAAGTGAATATATAATGTGCACACAAAAAATATGTAAAATAAAAATAAAAATAAAAAATAAAAAATATGTATATATGTGCACATATACAGTTATATGAAAAAGTTTGGGCACCTCTATTAATCTTAAGCTTAATGTTTGATAAAAAATGGTGTTTTTGCAACAGCTATTTCAGTTTGATATATCTAATAACTATTGGACACAGTAATGTTTCTGGCTTGAAATGAGGTTTATTGTACTAACAGAAAATGTGCAATCTGCATCCAAACAAAATTTGACAGGTGCATAAGTATGGGCACCTCACCAGAAAAGTGACATTAATATTTAGTAGATCCTCCTTTTGCAAAAATAACAGCCTCTAGTCGCTTCCTGTAGCTTTTAACGAGTTCCTGGATCCTGGATGAAGGTATTTTTGACCATTCCTCTTTACAAAACAATTCCAGTTCAGTTAAGTTTGATGGTCGCCGAGCATGGACAGCCCTCTTCAAATGATCCCACAGATGTTCAATGATATTTGGATCATTGTCTTGCTGAAAGATCCATCCCCTGCGTAACTTCAACTTTGTCACTGATTTTTGAACATTATTGTCAAGAATCTGCTGATACTGAGTGGAATCCATGCGTCCCTCAACTTTAACAAGATTCCCGGTGCCGGCATTGGCCACACAGCCCCAAAGCATGATGGAACCTCCACCAAATTTTACTGTGGGTAGCAAGTGTTTTTCTTGGAATGCTGTGTTTTTTTTTACGCCATGTATAGCGCCTTTTTGTATGACAAACAACTCAATCTTGGTTTCATCAGTCCACAGGACCTTCTTCCAAAAAGAAATTGGCTTCTCCAAATGTGCTTTTGCATACCTCAGCCAACTCTGTTTGTGGCGTGCTTGCAGAAATGGCTTCTTTCGCATCAATCTCCCATACAGCTTCTCCTTGTGCAAAGTGCGTTGTATAGTTGACCGATGCACAGTGACACCATCTGCAGCAAGTTAATGCTGCAGCTCTCTGGAGGTGGTCTGAGGATTGTCCTTGACCGATCTCACCATTCTTCTTCTCTGCCTTTCTGATGTTCTTCTTGGCCTGCCACTTCTGGCCTTAACAAGAACTGTCCCTGTGTTCTTCTATTTCCTTACTATGTTCCTCACAGTGGAAACTGACAGGTTAAATCTCTGAGACAGCTTTTTATATCCTTCCCCTGAACAACTATGTTGAATAATCTTTGTTTTCAGATCATTTGACAGTTGTTTTGAGGAGCCCATGATGCCACTCTTCAGAGGAGATTCAAACAGGAGAACAACTTGAAAGTGGCCACTTTAAGTAGCTTTTCTCATGATTGCATACACCTGGCTATGAAGTTCAAAGCTCAATGAGGTTACAAAACCAACAAAAGTGCTTTAGTAAGTCAGTAAAAAGTAGGTAGGAGTATTTAAAACAAGAAAATTATAAGGGTGCCCATACTTATGCACCTGTCAGATTTTGTTTGGATGCAGATTGCACATTTTCTGTTAGTACAATAAACCTCATTTCAAGCCAGAAACATTACTGTGTCCAATAGTTCATATAACTGTATATTCCCAATAAAAGGTCTTTATTAATTAAATATTAAAATACACCAACCCAGGGAAAAAAAGTATATAACAAGATATACCAAATAGACTATCATAACAAATGCCCTATAACAGGCCTAAAGTAGCCCCTACCTGTCTGTGGAGGTTGACACCCTAAAAAAACAATATTTTTGGCTCCCACACTCAACGTAGACTGTCCCTTGCTGCCCTATTAAACCCTACCAAAATAGGTGGGAAAACAATATATCACAGGGCAGAGATGAAGAGCGTCTTGGAACTCAAAAAATAATCACCATAGGGAATCTATTAAGCATACAATTAAAGACATAAAACATCATAAATCATGAACTGTGCTCCATCATCCATTGTGCAAGATTGTCTGTCAATGAAGGCCCGCAATAATGACCTCATAGAGTCAATATAGCATTTTCAAATCAAGGGAATAGATATACTGTACCCCACAGTTGGAATCATAGTTAAAGTCCCATGTTACGGACAATGCGCTTATTTCAGTGCCATATCGACACACATAGGACACAGAGTCTTATGGAGCTTAACTTATCATGATTCAGATGCACCCCGACTAGAGTTGAGCGATACTTTCCGATACCCCTAAGTATCGGAATCGGAATGGTATCGCCGATACCATTAAAATATTGGCGATACCCGATACCGATACCGGAAGTCCCATGTAAGTCTATGGGAACAAAATATCGGAACTAAAAAAACCCCATTCTTTCCTTGTAAACACTAAATATACACACATAGAATACATATATATATATACATGTCATTGTGACATATATATATATACATATATGTATAGTTTATACACTTCTACATAGTAAAATATCCTCTGATTCAATTGCCGGGTAAAGCCGGCTTCAGTGAAAAGACAGAAGCACCCGACATGAAATGACACTTGGTGTACATAGGGTTAACCATGTCTTTTCATGTCGTTTGCTATCTGATTTGCACAAACAATTAAATCAGTCTATGTTTGCAAAATTTCACACCTGTAGGGGTTAATTAAAGGTGTAAATTCGTTGTAAAAAAAACGGACTTTTTTGCTACGAATTTACACCTTTAATTAACCCCTACAGGTGTGAAATTTTGCACACATAGACTGATTTAATTGTTTGTGCAAATCAGATAGCAAAGGACATGGTTAACCCTATGTACACCAAATGTCATTTCATGTCGGGTTCTGCATTTTCACAAAAGCCGGCAATTGAATTAGCGGCTATTATACTATGTAGAAGTGTATGAACTATAAATATATATATATATATATATATATATATATATGTGTCACAAACTCAATGACATGTATATATATATATGAGGTGTAAAATTGCTGAAAAAAAATGCGTGGGCTCCCGCCCTATTTTCGCAACCAGACAGACAAAGCCAGTGAGTGGGGGCAGATAATAATAGCCCAGAGAGGGACCATTATTTTTGGCCCCCCCGGCTACTAACATCTGCCCCCAGACACCCCAGAAAGGGCAAATCTCTAATTAGATTTGCCCTTTCTGGCACTTTGCCCGTCTATTCCCATTGCCCTGTAGCGGTGGCGAATGGGTTAATAAGGGGTTAAAATGACCTTGCAATTGAAAGGTCACTTTAAGCCAGGTTAATAATTGAGAGCTGTCAATTAGACAACTATCAATTATTAATCCTATTGTATGAAAGAAAAATCAAACACACACACTTTAATAAAAAAGAAGTTTAATGAAATAATCACACAGTTTTTGACCATATTTTATTTACCTGCTAAAACCATTTCCTGTAATAAAAATAAAATAATAAAGCAAAATTATTCTTACCAATCCGATGCACAGTCAGGTCCCACGGTGTAATCCTTCAGAAAGGGTTAATGTTTACTGCAGGGACCACAGCTAATGCTGCAGCCTCACAGTAAACCCCCAAATTAATGAGTTCCTCTCCTGGCTGACAGGAGAGGAAGTGGAAAGCTTAATTGATTGCTTTCCACTTTCACTTCAGGTCAGCCAGGGACACCATCAGTGACGTCAGAGGGAACTGATTAACAAAAATAGGGGTTCCCTTCGAAAAAAAAATGGCGTGGGGTCCCCCCTATTTTTGTTAACCAGCCAGATGAAGCAGACCGCTGAGGCCTGGATTTTCAGGCTGGTAAGGATTCAATATCCATGGACCTTGCAAGCCTGATAATACCAGGCCACAGCAGTCTGCTTAGCTTGGCTGGTTAACAAAAATAGGGAATCCCCTCGAAAAAAAAAACGGCGTGGGGATCCCCCCTATTTTTGTTAACCAGCCAAGTAAAATGCAGACTGCTGCGGCCTGGTATTAAAAGACTGTCAAGGCCCATGGATTTTGGCCCTCAACAGCCTGATAATACCAGGCTACAGCAGCCCCACATTTGGCGCATCAAAAGATGTGCCAATTGTGGCACTTTACCCGGCTCTTCCCACTTGCCCTGTAGCGGTGGCAAGCGGGGTAATAAGGGGTTATTGTCACCGTTGATTGCACGGTGACAATAAGCCCGGTTAATAATGGAGAGGTGTCAATAAGACACCGATCCATTATTAATCCCAAAGTTATTAAATGTTTAAAAAAAAGACACAGCAAGAAAAAAGTCTTTTAATGAAATAAAAGAGACAACACAGTTTTCATTTTTTTTATTACTCTCTCATTCCTGCGACGCCATCGATCTCCTGTAAAAAAATTAAAAAAACAAACCAACAGTATACCACCTGTCCGACGCAGTCCATAGTAACGATTGTCCCACGACGATCCAGCTCTGCTACATCGGAATGACAGGCAGAGCCTGTCATCCCGGCGCAGCACAGCTGCTTACCATCTTCCCCGGCGGTGACGTCATCGGACTGCTTTACGGCCGCGATTACCCAGCAGTCACTGCAGTTATCGCGAGATACTGCATGTGACCGCCGGGGAGAAGAGGATGGCGGCCATTAAGCAGCCCGGGATGTGACCACCGGAGATCTTCTGCCGGGTAAGTGCCGCTGACTCCTGACAGACCCGACCGACGGACACTGACAGTGACAGTGACAATTCCGATTCCGGTATCCGATAAGACGAAAATATCGGAACTCGGGATCGGAATTCCGATACAGCCAATATCGGCCGATACCCGATACTTGCAGTATCGTATCGCTCAACACTAACCCCGACGCGTTTCCAAGTAAATAACATGGTACATCAGGAGGTTACAGAGATATAGATGCCGGATGCCATGATGGATGATTCAGGTAACACACATGAAGGAAACCCAAATTGGAATCTAAACATTTCAAAAAACTATGGGCAGGAAAAGTGACATCAATTTACCCACTGTAAAAATTTGATAATGGCACTGCAGCAGTCAGCCATGTACCATGTATGATGTACCAGGGTCTGGGCCAGAATTTAAAGCTTTGAACTGAAGTTTAAATTAAGACAAGGTGGGTGAGGGACCGTTGTCAGCCTTCTTTGCTTGGAGCCCAGATACCTCATGCAACAGCTCAAACTGGATTTTTGCTCAGTCACATTCAGGTGGCACAAATATCAGCTTCGTAGATCACAAATGTTATAAAAAATTAAGGATTGTAATACTGGTAGTTGACTAAATTCACACACAGTAGAAATGTTAGCATGGCACATCAGTCAGCCATAGGTCATCCATGAGGTATCAGGGTATGAGCCAGCATTAATAGTTTTTAATTTAAGTTTAAATTAAGACAAGGTGGATGAGGGACCGCTGTATGCTTTCTTTGCTGGGAGCCCTGATACCTCATGCGATAGCTCAAAATGCTTTCCTGTGATATCAGCTTGGTAGACCACTAATGTTAAAAAAAAATATAAGAATAGTAACACAGGAAATTGCCTGAAGTATGTGCAGGCCTGCCAGTCTGGGTGCCCTACTGCTACAGGCAACACATGTGAAGGAGACCCAACATAGTCCAAACATTTCCAAAAATTATTGGAGATCCTTGACTTGCTCATCTTCATGAAAGTTAGGCAGTAGTGTTGAGCGATACGATACTGCAAATATCGGGTATCGGCCGATATTAGCTGTATCGGGCTTTCGATTCCGAGTACCGATATTTTCATCATATCGGATACCGGAATCGGGATTGTCACTGTCACTGTCAGTGTCCGTCGGTCGGGTCTGTCACTGTCAGTGTCCGTCGGTCGGGTCTGTCAGGAGTCAGCGGCACTTACCTGGCAGAAGATCTCCGGCGGTCACGGCCTGGACTGCTTCATGGCCGCCATCATCTTTCCCCGGCGGTCACATGCAGTTTCTCGCAATAACTGCAGTGACTGCTGGGTAATCCTGGCCGTAAAGCAGTCAGTCCGATGACGTCACCGCCGGGGAAGCAGGTAATCAGCTGTGCTGCGTCGCGATGACAGGCTCTGCCTGTCATTGCGATGTAGCAGAGCTGGATCGTCGTGGGACACTCGTTACTATGGACTGCGTCGGACAGGTGGTATACTGTTGGTTTGTTTTTTTTCTTTTTTACAGGAGATCGATGGCGTCGCAGGAATGAGAGTACAATAAAAGAAATGAAAACTGTGTTGTCTCTTTTATTTCATTAAAATACTTTTTTCTTGCTTTGTCTTTTTTTTTATGCATTTAACCCCTCTCTGACATTAGACGTACTATCCCGTCCATAAAACCCGTGCCATTCTGACCATGGACGGGATAGTACGTCATCGCCGCCGGGTGTCAGCTGATTATCACAGCTGACACCCATGACTGTGTGTCAGGAGCGGTCACGGACCGCTCCCGGCACATTAACCCCTTGCACACCGCGATCAAACATGATCGCGGTGTACTGGGGGCACAGGGGAGGATCGCGCAGGGTGGGGGCTCCCTGCGCGCCCCCCTGAGACCCTCAGACCAGCGCGATGTGATCGCGCTGCTCTGAGGGCTTCCTCCCTCCCAGGACCCGGATCCAAGATGGCGCTGGGGTCCTGGAGGGAGGCGGCTTCCTCAGTGCCTGCCGAGAGCAGGCATGAGGAAGCGTCCTGCACTGCCTGTCACATCGCTGGTGTGACAGAGTGCTGTGCACACTGTCACACCAGCGATCTGATGAAATACAGTGATGTCCCACCCTGGGACAAAGTAAAAAAGTAAAAAAAAGTAAAAATAAACATGTGTAAAAAAAAATCCAAAATAAAAAAAAAAAAAAAAAATATTCCCCAATAAATTCATTACTTATTGTAAATAAAAAAAATAAAACAATAAAAGTACACATATATGGTATCGCCGCGTCCGTAACGACCCCCCCTATAAAAATGTCCCACTAGTTAACCCCTTTTGTGAACCCCTTAAAAATAAAAAATAAAAACGAAGCAAAAAATCAGTGCTTTATCATCATACCGCTGAACAAAACGTGGAATAACACGCGATCAAAAAGACCGATATAAATAAACATGGTACCGCTGAAAACGTCATCTTGTCCCGCAAAAAAACGAGCCATCACACAGCATCATCAGCAAAAAAATAAAAAAGTTATAGCTCGCAGAATAAAGCGATGCAAAAATAATTATTTTTTATATAAAATTGTTTTTATTCTATAAAAGCGCCAAAACATAAAAAAATTATATAAATGAGGTATCGCCATAATCGTACTG
Organism: Oophaga sylvatica; assembly: GCA_033576555.1. Lineage (NCBI taxonomy): Eukaryota > Metazoa > Chordata > Amphibia > Anura > Dendrobatidae > Oophaga > Oophaga sylvatica. Next base: position 891,926,033 of record JARQOD010000001.1, on the reverse strand, counting down.
ACCCGAAGAATAAAACTGCTTTATCGATTTTACCACACGCGGAACAATAAAAACGCCTCACCCAAAAGAAATTCATGAATTGCTGATTTTTGTTCATTCTAACCTCCCAAAAATCGAAATAAAAAGCGATCAAAAAATGTCACGTGCTCAAAAATGGTACCAATAAAAGCGTCACCTCGTCCCGCAAAAATTAAGACCTCACATGACATTGTGGGCCAAAATATGAAAAAATTATAGCTCTCAAAATGTGGCGATGCAAAAAACTACTTTTTGCAATAAAAAGCGTCTTTTAGCGTGACAGCTGCCAATCATAAAAACCGCTATAAATAATAAATCAAACCCCCCTTTATCACCCCCTTAGTTAGGGAAAAATAAAAAATAAAAAAAATGTATTTATTTCCATTTTCCCATTAGGGTTAGGGTTAGGGTTTCGGCTAAAGTTAGGGTTAGGGTTGGCGCTAAAGTTAGGATTAGGGTTAGAGTTTGGATTAGGGTTAGGGTTGGGATTAGGGTTGGGACTAGGGTTAGGGGTGTGTTGGGGTTAGGGTTGGAGTTAGAATTGGGGGGTTTCCGCTGTTTAGGCACATCAGGGGCTCTCCAAATGTGACATGGCGTCTGATCTCCATTCCAGCCAATTCTGCTTTGAAAAAGTCAAACGGTGTTCCTTCACTTCTGAGCTCTGCCATGCGTCCAAACAGTAGTTTATCCCCACATATGGGGTATCAGCGTACTCTGGACCCCAAGAGTTATTGTGAAATTTGTCCTATTTCTTCTGTTACCCTTGGGAAAATAAAAAACTGGGGGCGAAAATATTATTTTTGTAAAAAAAATAAGATTTTTTTGTTTTTACGGCTGTACATTATAAACTTCTGTGAAGCACTTGGGGCTTCATAGCGCTCACCACACATCTAAATAAGTTCCTTGTGGGGTCTATTTTCCAAAATGGGGTCACTTGTTGGGGATTTCCACTGTTTAGGCGCATCAGGGGCTCTCCAAATGCGACATGACGCCCCCAGACCATTCCATCAAAGTCTGCAATCCAAAACGTCACTACTTCCCTTTCCGAGCCCTGACATGCGCCCATACAGTAGTTTTCTCCCACATATTGGGTATCAGCGTACTCAGGACAAATTGGACAACAACTTTTGGGTCCAATTTCTCCTGTTACCCTTGTGAAAATAAAATATTGGGGGCGAAAAAATCATTTTTGTAAAAAAAAAAAGGATTTTTTATTTTTACGGCTGTGCGTTATAAACTTCTGTGAAGCACTTCGGGGTTCAAAGTGCTCACCACACATCTAGGTAAGTTCCTTGTGGGGTCTATTTTCCAAAATGGGGTCACTTGTGGGGGGTTTCCACTGTTTAGGCGCATCAGGGGCTCTCCAAATGCGACATGACGCCCCCAGACCATTCCATCAAAGTCTGCAATCCAAAACGTCACTACTTCCCTTTCCGAGCCCTGACATGCGCCCATACAGTAGTTTTCTCCCACATATTGGGTATCAGCGTACTCAGGACAAATTGGACAACAACTTTTGGGGTCCAATTTCTCCTGTTACCCTTGTGAAAATAAAATATTGGGGGCGAAAAAATCATTTTTGTAAAAAAAAAAAGGATTTTTTATTTTTACGGCTGTGCGTTATAAACTTCTGTGAAGCACTTCGGGGTTCAAAGTGCTCACCACACATCTAGGTAAGTTCCTTGTGGGGTCTATTTTCCAAAATGGGGTCACTTGTGGGGGTTTCCACTGTTTAGGCGCATCAGGGGCTCTCCAAATGCGACATGACGCCCCAGACCATTCCATCAAAGTCTGCAATCCAAAACGTCACTACTTCCCTTTCCGAGCCCTGACATGCGCCCATACAGTAGTTTTCTCCCACATATTGGGTATCCGCGTACTCAGGACAAATTGGACAACAACTTTTGGGGTCCAATTTCTCCTGTTACCCTTGTGAAAATAAAATATTGGGGGCGAAAAAATCATTTTTGTAAAAAAAAAAGGATTTTTTATTTTTACGGCTGTGCGTTATAAACTTCTGTGAAGCACTTCGGGGTTCAAAGTGCTCACCACACATCTAGATAAGTTCCTTGTGGGGTCTATTTTCCAAAATGGGGTCACTTGTGGGGGGTTTCCACTGTTTAGGCGTATCAGGGGCTCTCCAAATGCGACATGACGCCCCCAGACCATTCCATCAAAGTCTGCAATCCAAAACGTCACTACTTCCCTTTCCGAGCCCTGACATGCGCCCATACAGTAGTTTTCTCCCACATATTGGGTATCAGCGTACTCAGGACAAATTGGACAACAACTTTTGGGGTCCAATTTCTCCTGTTACCCTTGTGAAAATAAAATATTGGGGGCGAAAAAATCATTTTTGTAAAAAAAAAAAGGATTTTTTATTTTTACGGCTGTGCGTTATAAACTTCTGTGAAGCACTTCGGGGTTCAAAGTGCTCACCACACATCTAGGTAAGTTCCTTGTGGGGTCTATTTTCCAAAATGGGGTCACTTGTGGGGGGTTTCCACTGTTTAGGCGCATCAGGGGCTCTCCAAATGCGACATGACGCCCCCAGACCATTCCATCAAAGTCTGCAATCCAAAACGTCACTACTTCCCTTTCCGAGCCCTGACATGCGCCCATACAGTAGTTTTCTCCCACATATTGGGTATCAGCGTACTCAGGACAAATTGGACAACAACTTTTGGGGTCCAATTTCTCCTGTTACCCTTGTGAAAATAAAATATTGGGGGCGAAAAATCATTTTTGTAAAAAAAAAAAGGATTTTTTATTTTTACGGCTGTGCGTTATAAACTTCTGTGAAGCACTTCGGGGTTCAAAGTGCTCACCACACATCTAGGTAAGTTCCTTGTGGGGTCTATTTTCCAAAATGGGGTCACTTGTGGGGGGTTTCCACTGTTTAGGCGCATCAGGGGCTCTCCAAATGCGACATGACGCCCCCAGACCATTCCATCAAAGTCTGCAATCCAAAACGTCACTACTTCCCTTTCCGAGCCCTGACATGCGCCCATACAGTAGTTTTCTCCCACATATTGGGTATCCGCGTACTCAGGACAAATTGGACAACAACTTTTGGGGTCCAATTTCTCCTGTTACCCTTGTGAAAATAAAATATTGGGGGCGAAAAAATCATTTTTGTAAAAAAAAAAAGGATTTTTTATTTTTACGGCTGTGCGTTATAAACTTCTGTGAAGCACTTCGGGGTTCAAAGTGCTCACCACACATCTAGATAAGTTCCTTGTGGGGTCTATTTTCCAAAATGGGGTCACTTGTGGGGTTTTCCACTGTTTAGGCGTATCAGGGGCTCTCCAAATGCGACATGACGCCCCCAGACCATTCCATCAAAGTCTGCAATCCAAAACGTCACTACTTCCCTTCCGAGCCCTGACGTGCACCCATACAGTAGTTTTCTCCTACATATTGGGTATCAGCGTACTCAGGACAAATTGGACAACAACTTTTGGGTTCCAGTTTCTTCTGTTACCCTTGTGAAAATTAAATATTGGGGGCGAAAAAATCATTTTTGTAAAAAAAAAAAAGGATTTTTTATTTTAAGGCTGTACGTTATAAACTTTAGTGAAACACCTGGGGGTTCAAAGTTCTCACCACACATCTAGATAAGTTCCTTGAGGGGTCTAGTTTCCAAAATGGTGTCATTTGTGGGGGTTTCCACTGTTTAGGCAGATCAGGAGCTCTCCAAACACGACATGGCGTCCAGCCAATTCTGCGTTGAAAAAGTGAGACGGCGCTCCTTCCCTTCCAAACTCTGCCATGCACCCAAACAGTGGTATACCCCCACATATGGGGTATCAGTGTACTCAGGACAAATTGCACAATAACTTTTGGAGTCTTGTTACCCTTGGAAAAATAAAAATTCGGGTGAAAAGATCATTTTTGTGGAAAAAATATGATTTTTAAATTTTACGGCTCTACGTTATAAACTTGTGTGAAGCACTTGAGGGTTCAAATTGCTCACCAAAGATCTAGATAAGTTCCTTAGGGGGTCTAGTTTCCCAAATGGGGTCATTTGTGGGGGGTTTCCACTGCTTAGGCACATCAGGGGCTCTCCAAATGCAACATGGCATCCAATCTCAATTCCAGCCAATTTTGGTTGGAAAAAGTCAAATGGTGCTCCTTCCCTTCCGAGCTCTGCCGTGCGCCCAAACAGTGGTTCCCCCCCACATATGGGGCATCAGCGTACTCAGGACAAATTGGACAACAACTTATGTGGTCAAATTTCTCCTGATACCCTTGGGAAAATAAAAAATTAGTGACTAAAAGATAATTTTTGTGGGAAAAAAATAGGATTTTTTATTTTCATGCCCGGGCATTATAAACTTGTTTGAAGCACTTGGGGGTTCAAAGTGCTCACCAAAGATCTAGATAAGTTCCATAGGGGGTCTAGTTTCCAAAATAGGGTCACTTGTGGGGGATTTCCACTGTTTAGGCTCATCTGGGGCACTGCAAACGGAACATGACCCCCATCAACGTCTGCATTCCAAAACGTTACTACTTTCTTTCCAAGCCCTGCCGTGCGCCCAAACAGTTTTCCACCCCCACATATGGGGTATCAGCGTACTCAGGACAAATTGGACAACAACTTTTGGGGTCCAATTTCCTTGGGAAAATTCAAAAATTTAGGACTAAAAAATCATTTTTGTGGAATTTTTTTTTTTTTTCACACCCAGGCATTATAAACTTTTGTGAAACACTTGGGGGTTCAAAGTGCTCACAACAGATCTAGATAAGTACCTTAGGGGGTCTAGTTTCCAAAATGGTGTCACTTGTGGGGGGTTTCCACTGTTTAGGCGCATCAGAGGTTCTCCAAGCGCGACATGGCGTCCAATCTCAACTCCAGCCAATTTTAGTTTGAAAAAGTCAAACGGCGCTACTTCCCTTACGAGCTCTGCCGTGTGCCCAAACAGTGGTTTTCCCCCACATATGGGTATTGGCGTACTCAGGAGAAATTGCATAACAACCTTATCTGCCCATTTTCTCCTTTAACCCTTGTGAAAATAAAAAAAAAGTTTGTAAAAGATCATTTTTGTGGCTAAAAAGTTAAATGTTCATTTTTTCCTTCCACGTTGCTTTAGTTCCTGTGAAGCACCTGAAGGGTTAATAATCTTCTTGAATGTGGTTTTGAGTACCTTGAGGGGTGCAGTATTTTCTGCCATATAGACCCCTCAAGTGACTTCAAATATGAGGTGGTCCCTAAAAAAAATGGCTTTGTAAATTTTGTTGTAAAAATGAGAAATCGCTGGTCAAATTTTAACCCTTATAACTTCCTAACAAAAAAAAATTTTGATTCCAAAATTGTGCTGATGTAAAGTAGACATGTGGGAAATGTTATTTCTTAACTATTTTGTGTTACATATTTCTCTGTTTTAAGGGAATAAAAATTCAAAGTTTGAAAATTGCTAAATTTTCAAAATTTTCGCCATATTTGCGTTTTTTTCAAAAATAAACGCAAGTTATATGGAAGAAATTTTACCACTAACATGAAGTACAATATGTCACGAGAAAACAGTCTCAGAATCGCGAAGATCCGTTGAAGCGTTCCAGAGTTATAACCTCATAAAGAGACAGTGGTCAGAATTGTAAAAATTGGCCCGGTCATTAACGTGCAAACCACCCTTAGGGGTGAAGGGGTTAATAACTTTGGGATTAATAATGGATCGGGTCTTATTGGACACCTCTCCATTATTAACTGGGCTTATTGTCACCGTGCAATCAACGGTGACATTAACCCTTATTACCCCACTTGCCACCGCTACAGGGCAGTGGGAAGAGCAGGGTAAAGTGCCACAATTGGCACATCTTTTGATGCGCCAAATGTGGGGCTGCTGTAGCCTGGTATTATCAGACTGTTGAGGGCCAAAATCCATGGGCCTTGACAGTCTTTTAATACAGCCCAGGCTCTGCTTATGTGGTTACAATAGGGCCTACGCTGTTTTTTTTTCGAGGATCCTTTTGTTAACCGCCAGTAAGAGACTGCGTGGCTGGTATTACATTAAAGTCATGGATATGGCTACCGCCTGAAACCAGGCTCGCGGCGCTTTCTTGTGTTACAAATGGGACCCGCATTTTGAGGGATCCCCTATTTTTGTTAACCAGCCAAGCTAAGCAGACTGCTGTGGCCTGGTATTATCAGGCTGTACAAGGTCCATGGATATTGGATCCTTACCAGCCTGAAAAACCAGGCCTCAGCGGTCTGCTTCATCTGGCTGGTTAACAAAAATAGGGGGGACCCCACGCCAATTTTTTTCGAGGGGATCCCCTATTTTTGTTAATCAGCCAAGATATGCAGACTGCTGTGGCCTGGTATTATCAGGCTGGCAAGGTCCATGGATCTTGGCTCCTTAACAGCCTGAAAATCCAGGCCTCAGCGGTCTGCTTCATCTGGCTGGTTAACAAAAATAGGGGGGACCCCACGCCAATTTTTTTCGAGGGGATCCCTATTTTTGTTAATCAGCCAAGATATGCAGACTGCTGTGGCCTGGTATTATCAGGCTGGCAAGGTCCATGGATCTTGGCTCCTTAACAGCCTGAAAATCCAGGCCTCAGCGGTCTGCTTCATCTGGCTGGTTAACAAAAATAGGGGGGACCCGACGCCATTTTTTATTCGAAGGGAACCCCTATTTTTGTTAATCAGTTCCCTCTGACATCACTGATTGTGTCCCTGGCTGACCTGAAGTGAAAGTGGAAAGCAATCAATTAAGCTTTCCACTTCCTCTCCTGTCAGCCAGGAGAGGAACTCATTCATTTGGGGGTTTACTGTGAGGCTGCAGCATTAGCTGCGGTCCCTGCAGTAAACATTAACCCTTTCTGAAGGATTACACCGTGGGACCTGACTGTGCATGGGATAGGTAAGAATAATTTTGCTTTTTTATTTTATTTTTATTACAGGAAATGGTTTTTGCAGTCAAATAAAAGATGGTCAAAAACATGTGTCTTTATTTCATTAAAATGATTTTTAATTAAAGTGTGTGTGTTTTATTTTTATTTCATGCAATAGGATTAATAATTGATAGTTGTCTAATTGACAGCTCTCAATTATTAACCTGGCTTAAGGTCACCTTTCAATTGCAATGTGGCTTTAACCTCATATTAACCCATTCGCCACCGCTACAGGGCAATGGAAATAGACGGGCAAAGTGCCAGAAAGGGCGAATCTAATTATAGATTTGTCTTTTCTGGGGTGTCTGGGGGCAGATGTTAGTAGCCAGGGGGGGGCAAAAATAATGGTCCCTCTCTGGGCTATTATTATCTGCCCCCATTCGCTGGCTTTGTCTGTCTGGTTGCGAAAATAGGGCGGGAGCCCACGCATTTTTTTAAACCTCAATATATATTAAAATACATGTCATTGAATTTGTGACACATATATATATATTTATATTTATAGTTCATACACTTCTACATAGTATAATAGCCGCTAATTCAATTGCAGGCTTTTGTGAAAATGCAGAACCCGACATGAAATGACACTTGGTGTACATAGGGTTAACCATGTCTTTTCATGTCCTTTGCTATCTGATTTGCACAAACAATTACATCAGTCTATGTGTGCAAAATTTCACACCTGTAGGGGTTAATTAAAGGTGTAAATTCGTAGCAAAAAAGTCAGGTTTTTTTACAACGAATTTACACCTTTAATTAACCCCTACAGGTGTGAAATTTTGCACACATAGACTGATGTAATTGTTTGTGCAAATCAGATAGCAAAGGACATGAAAAGACATGGTTAACCCTATGTACACCAAGTGTCATTTCATGTCGGGTGCTTCTGTCTTTTCACAGAAGCCGGCTTTACCCGGCAATTGAATCAGAGGATATTTTACGATGTAGAAGTGTATAAACTATAGATATATGTATATATATATGTCACAATGACATGTATATATATATATATATATATGTATTCTATGTGTGTATATTTAGTGTTTACAAGGAAATAAAGGTTTTTTTTAGTTGCGATATTTTGTTCCCATAGACTTACATTGGACTTCCGGTATCGGAATCGGATATCGACGATATTTAGTGATATCGGCGATACCATTCCGATCCGATATTTTTAGATATCGAGCAGTATTGCTCAACACTATTAGGCAGTCTACACTTTTAGAGGACAGCCAGATGTGCTTATACATCCAGACATCACCAACAGCACTGAATACACGTCCTGAGAGAACACTGGCTGCCGGACAAAACAAAACCTCCAAGGCATGACAGGTAAGCTCAGGCCATGCTTCCATTTTTGAATACCAAAAGGGTCAAAATTCCTCCTGATGCCATTGATATTGAGCTTAACCCTTTCCGACATATGGGAAAAGAGCAGGCGCTGAGAAAGCCTGCTGCACTGCCTGTGAGATCGCTGATCTGACACAGTGGTGTGCACAGTGTCAGATCAGCTATCCACCTCTATACAGTGATGTCCCACCCTGGGACAAAGTATAAAAGTTAAAAAAAATAAAAAATAACGTGTAAAAAAAATAATTCCTAGATAAAGAAAAAAAAATATTCCCCAATAAATTCATTTCTTCATGTAAATAAAAAAAAATAATAAAAGTACACATATTTAGTATCACCGCGTCCGTAATGACCCGCCCTATAAAACTGTCCCATTAGTTAACCCCTTTAGTGAACCCCTTAAAAAAAAACGAGGCAATAAAAAATGATTTATCATCATATCGCCGAATAAAAAGTGGAATAATACGCGATGAAAAAGACAGACATAAATAAACATGGTACCGCTGAAAACATCATCTTATCCCGCAAAAAACGAGCTGCCATACAGCATCATCAGCGAAAAAATAAAAAAGTTATAGCTCGCAGAATAAAGCGATGCAAAAATAAATATTTTTTATATATACCGTACGTACTCGAGTATAAGCCGAGATTTTCAGCCCATTTTTTACGGCTGAAAGTGCCCCTCTCGGCTTAAACTCAAGTCATATACCGGGGGTCAGCAGGGGAGGGGGGTCAAAGCTGTCCTATATACTCACCCCCTCCTGGCGCAGTCTGTGCAGCTCCTGCTCTTCTCCCACGGTCTCCGGCGCCTGTGTTCAGCGGTCATGTGGTACCGCTTATTAAAGTCATGAATATGCACATATTCATGACTTTAATGATCGGTACCACGTGACCGCTGAAGTTAAGCATAGATGCCAGAGACCGTGGGAGAAGAGCAGGGGCTGTAGAGACCGCACCAGGAGGGGTGTGTGTATATTCCATATTCACCTGTCCCAGTTCCACCGCTGCGCGCTGCTCTCTCCTTGCGTCCTCTAGCTGTGAATGTTCAAATCAGAGGGCGCGATGATGTGATTAGTGCGCGCCGCACCCTGTGCCTGAGCATTCACTGCTGGAGGACCCAAAGACAAAGCAGCACGCAGCGGTGGACCGGAGACAGGTGAATATTGCAGGTGCCAGGGCCTGAGCCAGCGGTGACACCGGCACCTGTCCCCCATAGCGCGCCAGTGTCCCCGCCTGCTCAGGATACCGGAACCTGGCCCCCAGCGACGAGAGGTGAGTATGTCATTTTTTATTTTAGTTGCAGCGGCAGCATAAGGGACCTATACTATGGGGCATAATCTATGGGCATATGGGGCATAATCTATGGAACATATGTGGCATAATCTGTGGAACATATGGGGCATAATCTGTGGAGCATATGGGGCATAATCTGTGGAACATATGGGGCATAATCTGTGGAACATATGGGGCATAATCTATGGAACATATGGGGCATAATCTGTGGAGCATATGGGGCATAATCTGTGGAACATATGGGGCATAATCTGTGGAGCATATGGGGCATAATCTGTGGAACATATGGGGCATAATCTATGGAGCATATGGGGCATAATCTGTGGAACATATGGGGCATAATCTGTGGAACATATGGGGCATAATCTGTGGAACATATGGGGCATAATCTGTGGAGCATAAGGGGCATAATCTGTGGAGCATATGGGGCATAATCTGTGAAACATATGGGGCATAATCTATGGAGCATCATATGGGGGCATAATGCATGGGGCAGCATATGGGGCACAATCTATGGAGCATCTTGTGGGCTACAAAACATGGGCAGCATATGGGGCATAATCTATGGAGCATCATATGGGGGCATAATACATGGGGCAGCATATGGGGCAAAATATATGGAGCATCATATGGGGGCATAATACATGGGGCATCATGTAGGGCACAATCTATGAAGCATCTTGTGGGGCATAATACATGGGCAGCATATGGGGCATAATCTATGGAGCATCTTGTGGGGCATAATACATGGGCAACATATGGGGCATAATCTATGAAGCATCTTGTGGGGCATAATACATGGGGCAGCATATGGGGCATAATCTATGGAGCATCATATGGGGGCATAATGCATGGGGCAGCATATGGGGCACAATCTATGGAGCATCTTGTGGGGCATAATACATGGGGCAGCATATGGGGCATATGTGTGGAGCATCATATGGGGGCATAATACATGGGGCAGCATAAAGGGGCACAATCTATGGAGCATCTTGTGGGGCATAATACATGGGGCAGCATATGGGGCACAATACATGGGCAGCATATGGGGCACAATCTATGGAGCATCTTGTGGGGCATAATATATGGGGCACAATCTATAGAGCATCTTGTGGGGGCATAATACATGGGGCAGCATATGGGGCACAATCTATGGTGCATCTTGTGGGGCATAATACATGGGCAGCATATGGGGCACAATCTATGGAGCATCTTGTGAGGCATAATACATGGGGCAGCATATGGGGCATAATATATGGGGCAGCATATGGGGCATAATCTGTGGAGAAGCATATGGGGCTCCTGATTCAATATGGCTATTCAAAAACATTTTAATTTTACTTTTATTGGTATCTATTTTTATTTTTGAAATTTACCAGTAGCTGCCTCATTTTCCACCCTAGGCTTATACTCGAGTCAATAAGTTTTCCCAGTTTTTTGTGGCAAAATTGCTTTATCAATTTTACCACACACGGAATGGTATAAACGCCCCCCCCAAAAGAAATTCATGAATTGCTGGTTTTTGTTCATTCTGCCTCCCAAAAATCGTAATAAAAAGTGATCAAAAAATGTCATGTGCCCGAAAATGGTACTAATAAAAACATCAACTCTTCCTGTAAAAAATAAGACCTCACATGACTCTGTGGGCCAAAATATGGAAAAATTATAGCTCTCAAAATGTGATGTTGCAAAAACTATTTTTTGCAATAAAAAGCGTCTTTTAGCATGTGACAGCTGCCAAACATAAAAACCTGCTATGAATAGTAAATCAAACCCCCTTTATCACTCCCTTAGTTAGGGAAAAATAATAAAATTAAAAAATTGTATTTATTTCCATTTTCCCATTAGGGTTAGGGATAGGGTTGGGGCTAAAGTTAGGGTTAGAGTTGGGGAAAAAGTTAGGGTTAGGGTTGGGATTAGGGTTAGGGGTGTATTAGGGTTAGGTTTGTGGCTTAGGTTTATGAGTAGGGTTGAGATTAGGGTTTGGGGTGTGTTGGGGTTAGGGTTGGAGTTAGAATTGGGGTGGTTTCCACTGTTTAGGCACATCAGGGGCTCCCCAAACGTGACATGGTGTCTGATCTCAATTCCAGCCAATTCGGCGTTGAAAAAGTCAAACTGTGCTCCTTCACTTCTGAGTTCTGCCATGCGACCAAACAGCAGTTTACCCCCACATATGGGGTATCAGCATACTCAGGACAAATTGCACAATACCTCTTGGCATCTAATTTCTTCTGTTACACTTGGGAAAATTAAAAATTGGGGGCGAAAATATCATTTTTGTAGAAAAAATATGATTTTTTATTTATATGGCTCTTCGTTATAAACTTCTGTGAAGCACTTGGGGGTTCTCACCACACATCTAGATAAGTTGATTTGGGGGTCTTGTTTCCAAAATGGGGTCACTTGTGGGGGGTTTCCACTGTTTAGGCACATCAAGGGCTCTCCAAACGCGACATGACACCCGCAGACCATTCCATCAAAGTCTGCAATGCAAAACGTCACTACTTCCCTTCCGAGCCTCGACGTGTGCTCATACAGTAGTTTTTTCACACATATAGGTACCAGCATACTCAGGAAAAATTGGACAACAACTTTTGGGGTCCAATTTCTCCCGTTACCCTTGGGGAAAAAAATTGGTGACTAAAAGATCATTTTTGTTTGAAAAAAATAGGATTTTTTTTTCACACCCAGGCATTATAAACTTTAGTGAAACACTTGGGGGTTGAACGTGCTCACAACAGATCTAGATAAGTTCGTTAGGGGGTCTAGTTTCCAAAATGGTGTCACTTGTGGGGGGTTTCCACTTTAAGCACATCAGGTGCTCTCCAAACGTGAGATGGCATACAGCCAATTCTGCTTTGAAAAAGTCAAACTGCGATCCTTCCCTTCTGAGCTCTGCCATGTACCAAAACAGTGGTTTACCCCCACATATTGGGTATCTGCATACTCAGGACAAATTGCACAATCATTTTTGAGGTCTTGTTACCCTTGGGAAAATAAAAATTGGGGTGAAAATATCATTTTTGTGGAAAAAATATGATTTTTTAATTTTACGGCTGTACGTTATAAACTTCTGTGAAGCACTTGGGGGTTCAAAGTGCTCACCGCAGATCTAGATAAATTCCTTAGGGGGTCTAGTTTCTAAAATGGGGTCATTTGTGGGGGGTTCCCACTGTTTAGGCACATCAAGGGCTATCCAAATGCGACATGGCGTCCAATCGCGATTCCAGCAAATTTTGGTTTGAAAAAGTCAAACAGCACACCTTCCCTTCCGAGCTCTACCGTGTGCCCAAACAGTGGTTCCCCCCATATATAGTGTATTAGCATACTCAGGACAAATTGGACAGCAACTTTTATGGTCCAATTTCTCGTGTTACCCTTGGGAAAATAAAAAATTGGTGACTTAAATATCATTTTTGTTTGAAAAAATAGGATTTTTTATTTTCTTGCCCGGGCATTATAAATTTGTGTGAAGCACATGGGGGTTCAAAGTGCTCACCACAGATCTAGATAAGTTCCTTTGGGGGTCTAGTTTCCAAAATGGTGTCACTTGTGGGGGGTTTCCACTGTTTAGGCACATCAGGGACTCTGCAAACTGAACATGACACCCATCAAAGTCTGCACTCCAAAACGTCATTACTTCCTTTCCAAGCCCTGCCGTGCACCCATACAGTATTTCTCCCCCACATATTTGGTATCAGCGTACTCAGGACAAATTGGACAACAACTTTTGTGGTCCAATTTCCTTGGTAAAATTCAAAATTTGGGGACTAAAAAATCTATTTTGTGGAAATTTTTTTTTCCAAACCCAGGCATTATAAACTTTAGTGAAACACTTGGGGGTTCAAAGTGTTCACAACAGATCTAGATAAGCTCCTTAGGGGGGTCTAGTTTCCAAAATGGTGTCACTTGTGTGGGGTTTCCACTGTTTAGGCACATCAGGAGCTCTCAAAATGCGACAAGTCGTCCAATCTCAATTCCAGCCAATTTTGGTTTGAAAAAGTCAAATGGTGCTCCTTAACCTTCTGAGCCCTGCTGTGCACCCAGACAGTGGTTATCGACGTACTCAGGAGAAATTGCACAACAACTTTTTTTGTCCATTCTCTCCTTTTACCCTTGTTAAAATAAAAAAATTGTTTGTAAAAGATCATTTTTGTGACTAAAAGTTAAATGTTCATTTTTTCCTTCCACGTTGCTTCAGCTCCTGTGAAGCACCTTAAGGGTTAATAAACTTCTTGAATGTGGTGTAGAGTACTTTTAGGGGTGCAGTTTTTAGAGTGGTGTCACTTTTTGGTATTTTCTGCCATATAGACCCCTCAAAGTGACTTCAAATGTGAGGTGGTCCCTAAAAAAAATGGTTTTGTACAATTTGTTGTAAAAATGAGAAATCGCTGGTCAGCTTTTAACCCTTTTTACTTCCTAACAAAAAAATTTTGGTTCAAAAATTGTGCTGATGTAAAGTAGACATGTGGGAAATGTTATTTAGTAACTATTTTGTGTGACATATTTCTCTGTTTTAAGGGAATAAAAATTCAAATTTTGAAAATAGCAAAATTTTCCAAATTTTGGCCATATTTCCATTTTTCATAAATAACAGCAAGTTTTATCGAAGAAATTTTACCACTATCATGAAGTACAATATGTCATGAGAAAACCTTCTCAAAAACGCTAAGATACGTTGAAGCGTTCCAAAGTTATAGCCTCATAAAAAGAGAGTGGTCAGAATTGTAAAAATTGGACCTTGTCATTAACGTGCAAACCACCCTTTGGGTGTTAAGGGGTTAACATGTGCTTACAGCATTTGCATCGGAAATCAGCCCATCAGTGATCCTCGTCACATGATCGCGGGTCACCGATAGGCTGGCATGACAACCAGAGGTCTCCTGCAGACTTGTCTGGTTATCACTGCTGGATTGCTATGAGCGCCTCCCAGTGGTCGTCGTTCATACAAGTGAGTAATTCTGGTACGTACAGGAGACTATTGAAGCATGCCAAAAGTAAAAAAAACTTTTAAAAAATATAAAAAAAAATGAAAAAAATAAATAAAAGCTCAAATCACCCTCCTTTCGCCCCATTCAAAATAAAACAATAAAAAAATCAAACATAAATATATTTGGTATCACATGCTTTATCACTTAAAGAAAAGGATTAACCTGATCACTAAACGGATTAGCGAGAAAAAAAGTCAAAACATCAGAATTAAGTTTTTTTGGTCATCGAAATATTGCCTTAAAATGCAATAACAGGTGATCAAAGGATTGTATCTGCACCAAAATGGTATCATTATATAATATAATGCTTCATACAGTATAATGAGCCATATATATAGCTCCATACATAATTGGTCCCATATAATGTTCCATACAGTATATGATGAGCTCCTCATAAAGCTTCAGTATATGATAGTCCACATATAATGTGCCATACAGTATAGGACGGTCCCCATAGAGTATAATGAGCCCCACTTATTGCTCCATACAGTATAATGAGTCGCATATAAAGCTCCATACAGTATATGATTGGCCCCATATATGTGCTCCATACAGAATGGGCTCCATATAATGCTCCATACAGAATAGGCCCCATATGTGCTCCATATGATGCTCCATATATAAAGGGCCCTATATGATGCCCCATAAATAATGAACCCCATATGATTCTCTAGTATATAATGGACCCATATATAATGCTCCATATATGATGGGCTCCATGATATGGGTGATGCGCCATATATAATGGGCCCCATACGATGCTCTAGTATATGATGGGCCCCATGGATGATGCTCCAGTGTATGATGGGCCTATATAATGCTCCATATATAATGGGCCCCATATGATGCTCCAGTATATAATGGGCCCCATATATGATGTTCCAGTATATAATGGGCCCCATATATGATGCTCCAGTGTATAATGGTCCCCGTATATGATGCTCCAGTGTATGATGGGCCCCATTTATAATGCTCCAGTGTATGCTGGACCCCATATATAATGCTCCAGTGTATAATGGGCCCTATCTATGATGCTCAAGTGTATGATAGGCCCCATATATAATTCTCCAGTGTATAGTGCTCCCCATATATTGCTCCAAACATTTAAAAAAATGAAACACCTCTCCTCGCTGGGCACCGCTCTACTCTGGACTCCTCAGCGTCACCATCTTCCATCTCTCAGCACTGTGATTGTTCAGGCAGAGGGCGCACAGATGTGACGTCAACACGCTCTCTGACCTCAATGTCACTGTCAGGAAATGTGGAAGACCTCACAGCGGCGGAGCAGGGAGAGGTAAGTATTGCTAGTGCTGGAGCCCTGAGCAAGCAGGGGGGCCCATTCATGGGCGCTGGCACTGGCACAAGGCCCCTCATAGTACGCCGGTGTCTCTGACAGTGAGTGGACCCCCCCAACTGCTCGGAGCCCCGGCACTTGCAATACTTACAGGTTCTCCTGTGGCATGATGTTCTGTAATTTGCCTTTATAGCGTGGATCGAGGATGCTGGCCAAGCAGTAGTCGTCATCCTTCATAATTTTGGCAATGCAGGGGTCCCTTTTTAGGATCTGCAAGACATAATCACACATGTGGGCCAATGTTCCAGGTGTCAATGATGCACTGCCAGTGGTGGGTGGAGGAGCACTATCTGCCAAATCCACATCCCTCCAGTCACGCACAAACCCTGTACCTGACCTTAGCAAGCCAACATTTTCTCTTGCCCCCTGAGAAGCATCCTCCTCCCCAAAATAATCATCCCCCTCATTCTCCTCCTCCTCTTCCTCTTCTTCCTCCACCTCGTCCAGGAAAGTTCCCTGAGCAGACAATGGCTGACTGTCATCAAGGCTTCCTTCATCCTCCTCCTTTTCCTCCTCCGCTGCAGACACCTGATCCTTAATGTGCGTCAAAGTTTGCATGAGCAGATGTATAAGTGGGATGCTCATTATTATGATGGCGTCGTCTACGCTTACCAGCCGTGTGCATTCCTTAAAACACTGAAGGACTTTACAGAGGTCTTTCAGCTTTGACCACTGCACACCGACAACTCGATATCTGCCCTCAAACTGCCTGCCCATGTATCCTCCCACAAATGCATTACAGCCTGCCTCTGTTCGCACAGCCTCTCAACCATGTGCATGGTGGAGTTCCACCTTGTTGCAACGTCTATGATTAGGCGGTGCTTGGGGAAGTAGTGCAATCGCTGCAGCCGCTACATATGACTGGAGTGTACGGGCGAGCGACGAATGTGCAACCTCAGTCTTCGAACCTTATGGAGCATGGCTGGTAACTCCGAATAATTATTTAGGAAGCACTGCACCACCAGGTTCAAGGTGTGAGCTAGGTGTGAGCTAGGCAAGGTATGTGTCTGAGTTTTGCCAGGGCTATGGCCGCCACAAAACTACATCCGTTATCACTGACTACCTTGCCTGGCTCAAATGTAGACTGCTCATCAATGACTCAGTTTTTTGCTGCAAGTAGTCGGCCAGTACCTCCGCAGTGTGTCTGCTGTCGCCAAAAGACATCATCTTTCGATAGTGTGACACCTCGTGTGGAACACTGGCAGCTGCAGATGGAGTGCTCGTGCGACTGCGCTCTGTCGACGAGCTTTTGCTTCTGGAGGAGGAGGAGGGTCGAACGCCTACAGCCAACTGCCTATACCGTGGACCCTGCATCCACCACATTAACCCAGTGCACAGTGATGGACACGTAAAGGCCCTGGCTATGCCTACTGGCCCATGCATCTGTTGTGAGTTGCACCTTTCACATGCAGGTGGAGGGCAGGGATGGCTTTTCTAGAAAAGAAGTGCCGACTGGGTAGGTCATAGCGTGGGACAGAGTAGGCCATGAGCTTTCAACCAAACGGAAGGGCATCATCTCTAATGAGTAGTGTTGAGCGATACGATACCGCAAGTATCGGGTATCGGCCTATATTAGCTGTATCGGACTTTCGATATTGACTTTCGATATTTCCCATATATCGTATACCGGAATCGGAATTGTCACTGTCACTGTGAGTGTCCGTCGGTCGGGTCTGTCAGGAGTCAGCGGCACTTACCTGGCAGAAGATCTCTGGTGGTCACGGCCTGGACTGGTTGATGGCCGCCATCATCTTTCCCCGGCGGTCACGTGCAGTTTCTCGTGATAACTGCAGTGACTGCTGGGTAATCCCGGCCGTAAAGCAGTCAGTCCGATGACGTCACCGCCGGGGAAGCAGGTAATCAGCTGTGCTGTGTCGGGATGACAGCCTCTGCCTGTCATTCCGATGTAGCAGAGCTGTATCGTCGTGGGACAGTCGTTACTATGGACTGCGTCGGACAGGTGGTATACTGTTGGTTTGTTTTTTTCCTTTTTTTACAGGAGATCGATGGCGTCGCAGGAATGAGAGTATAATAAAATAAATGAAAACTGTGTTGTCTCTTTTATTTCATTAAAATACTTTTTTCTTGCTGTGTCTTTTTTTTTATACATTTAAAAACTTTGGGATTAATAATGGATCGGTGTCTTATTGACACCTCTCCATTATTAACCGGGCTTATTGTCACCGTGCAATCAACGGTGACATTAACCCCTTATTACCCCACTTGCCACGCTACAGGGCAGTGGGAAGAGCCGGGTAAAGTGCCACAATTGGCACATCTTTTGATGCGCCAAATGTGGGGCTGCTGTAGCCTGGTATTATCAGGCTGTTGAGGGCCAAAATCCATGGGCCTTGACAGTCTTTTAATACCAGGCCGCAGCAGTCTGCATTTTACTTGGCTGGTTAACAAAAATAGGGGGACCCCTACGTCGTTTTTTTTTTCGAGGGGATCCCCTATTTTTGTTAACCAGCCAAGCTAAGCAGACTGCTGTGGCCTGGTATTATCAGGCTGGCAAGGTCCATGGATATTGGCTCATTACCAGCCTGAAAAACCAGGCCTCAGCAGTCTGCTTCATCTGGCTGGTTAACAAAAATAGGGTGGACCCCACGCCAATTTTTTTTCGAGGGGATCCCCTATTTTTGTTAACCAGCAAAGATAAGCAGACTGCTGTGGCCTGGTATTATCAGGCTGGCAAGCAGGGTCGGACTGAGGCACCGGGACACCGGAGAAACCTACGGTGGGCCCCAGCTCCTGCGTGGTGGGCCCTGATTTGAAAGGATAGGTCGCGGGGCAGAGGGGGCGGTGGCTCCGGGGCCCGCGTTCTGAGGGGGCCCACCCGGAGCTACGATACAGTTACATTCTGCGGCAGAGCAGGGAGAATCGCTCTCCCTGCTCTGCCGCCCGGAAGCTATGGGGCCTGAACAGGCATTGGGGGGGCCCGGTGCCAGCAGTGGGCCCCCCACCCGTCATCGGAGGGTCAGCTGTATCGGCATCCAGCCGATAAAGCTGACCGCATAGAGAGAGAAGGAGCGAGCGCTCCTTCTCTCCCATAATCCCCCTCAGCGTATGACAGCGGGCGCAATAACATCACCTGCCGGCGCCCGCTGTCAGACGCTGAGAGGGAGAACAGTGAGCAGCACAGGAGCCGGGAGGTGAGTATTTTTTTTATTTTTTTTTTAATGGGGGTGCAGTCGAGTCCTGGCTGGAGAAGTCGTCATGTCGGTGTGGGCCAGATGGAAAAGACATGAAAAGTGAACAATTCCATTAGAAAGAACATCAGCGGTAAGTCATTATCTGTACCTGTGCTGTAATCTATATGTTCTGTAGGACTGGTATTATTTAACACAGACCATATGGCGGTAATATCAATATTGGTCTTTTTATATATAGATTATTTTGGCCAACAGCGCGGTCATTTGCTGAGGTTCTCTGATGATGGGCCCACTCAGAAGTTTTGCCCCCACTAAACCAAAACCCTAGCTACGCCTATGGCTCTCTCTCTAGTCTTTCTTTCTCGCTCTCTGTTCTTTCCTTCTCGCTCTCTGTTCTTTTTTCTCTCTGTTCTTTCTTTCTCTCTGTTCTTTCTTTCTCTCTTTTCTTTCTTTCCTCTCTTTCTTTCTCTGTTTGTTCTTTCTCTCTCGCTGCTCTTTCTTTCTTTTCCTCAGTACCAGCCACTGTGCCCTCATTACCAGTCAGTGTGATCAGCAGTGCTAAATGGTTACGCTTGGGGCGAGGATATGTGTGTGATTAGCTGTGAAATGGGTGTTGTCGGGGCGTGGGCTAAAATTTTCAGCGGCGCGCAACACTCGCCGCAGCCTTTAATCCTCTTTCCTGTCTTCCAAATTTGGGAGGTATGCTGTATGACCTCCCTACAACTTCTGGCCATGCTCCTGATGAGCGCGACGGATGGTCTCGTGAGGGATCTCCTCCCACACCTGGACTAAAGCATCCACCAACTCCTGGACAGTCTGTGGTGCAACGTGGCATGGCCTAAAATTTTCTGCAGCATGCACAGCGTGCCACAGCCTTTGTCCCTCTTTCCCTTATTCAAAGGTTGGGAAGTATGATGGTGGGCCCCAAGAATATATTTTCTCTGGTGGGCCCAAGGTACTCCAGTCCGACGCTGCTGGCAAGGTCCATGTATGTTGGCTCCTTAACAGCCTTAAATACCATGCCTCAGCAGCAGGGGCGTACATATAAATCATGGGGCCCCATAGCAAAAGTCTGAATGTTCCCCACCCCCCAAAAAAAAAACCCAGAGGCATTGTAAATGTAAAGTGCCAGCACAGTGAGGGAAGTTGAGTCGCACAGAGACAGGGGTTTTGGGGGTACTCGGCACCGATCACGTCGACTTCTATGGGGGATGTCACGAGTAGCACAGCTCGGTCCGTGACCTGGGCGATCACTGGAATGTGGGATATTTCCAGGGGATGATAGAATGTTCGTGTAGTTTGTCGTGACGCCACCTGTAGTACCTGGTCTGGGTGTCCAGCGCTGCTGTGCAGGTCCTCTGGAAGGGATGGTGTAGTGCAGGTAGGTGATAAGTCTTCTACAGGTAACACGCTATCCTTCCAGGGCAGATAGATGTGAGATAGAGCAATGGTGCAGAGTGATGTAGCAGAGTGGAGTATGCGACGTAGTAAGAAAGCAGGAAAGGAAACAATTCTTACTACAAAGACATGCAGCATAAGATTGCCTCAACCCCTCCCATCCAACTAGCTACACCCTGTTCTAACCAGCCTGAGCTAGACCATCCCATTGGGTCCGCCTACACTCAGCTGGCATAGTGTACTGTTGAATGCAGTGGTTGGAGTCAATGGGGTGTTTCCTCCTTACCTGAGAGTAAGTTGTCACACCGCTGGGTGCGATGCAACATCTCTGTGGCGACTGGACCCTCGGGTGCTTCTGTCTTTTCACAAATGCCGGCTTTACCCGGCAATTGAATCAGAGGCTATTTTACTATGTAGAAGTGAATAAACTATAAATATATGTATATATATATATGTCACAATGACATGTATATATATATATATATATATGTATTCTAAGTGTGTATATTTTGTGTTTACAAGGAAAGAAAGTGTTTTTTTAGTTGCGATATTTTGTTCCCATAGACTTACATGGGACTTCCGGTATCGGAATCGGATATAGCCGATATTTAGTGATATCGGCGATACCATTCCGATCCGATATTTTTGGATATCGGAAAGTATCGCTCAACTCTACTAATGAGATCAGTTTGGCAATGTAGCCATTCAAAGCCATGTACGTGGATGAGAGGATGAGTACTTTCTTGTCCTACTCAGAGTCTCTGCTAGGGTGAGCAGGACTTGAGAGCTGCATATGGTGGAACTAGCGGTGGACACGGCGGACTGAGAGGGGGTTGGTGATGGTGGTGGTGGTGATGGACTAGATGCAGTCTTTCGTTGAAAAACATTGTAATTCCCTGACTGTTTTGGCCTTGCGATGACACCTCAAAATTTCTTTCTCGTGGTGTGCTAACCGGTGGGCTTACAGTGGGGGAAGTAATGTAGCGTTGCTGGCTAACTTCAGTCGGGGCAGGTGCACGTGTGCTACCTGAGGTTTTGTAGTTCATCCATGCTTGCAAGTGCATGGTGTTTACATGTCTAAGCATGCAACTGGTATTCAAATTTCGAAGATTTTTCACTCCGCTAAAGGTCCTTCGACACTTCTTACAGATAACCTTTGCCTCATCAATAGGATTTTGGTCAAAAAAGTGCCACACTGCACTCTTCCTACTATGGGAAAACTTTTCAGGGCTTGCATGCTGTGCTAATTTGGCCATCTAGCCAAGCTGTCCTGCAACACTTTTTGTTTTTTTTTTAACACGTTTTTGGACTGTTACGGGCCTGCCAGATAACCGCAGCTGCGATGTCGATGCCTGCTGTGGATTATCCTCCTCTTCTGAGCTATTTCCAGCGGCACTCTCTTCCCCCAATGGATGCCAATCCAGGTCAACAACTGGGTCATCCTTCACCTCCTTTTCAATTTCATCTGCACCTTCCTCTGTGTCACCGTGTGAGGTGGTATGCGGGAAGGGGCACCTGAGTTTCATCAGGGTCAGAATCTGGCTCAGTAGACTGCGAAGGCAATGCAGTTCTCTGGGTGAATGTACCAGCAGAATCATATAGCAGTGGCTGTGCATCAGTGCACTCCATGTCATATTTATCTTGGACTGGGGAATTCAGGATTTCACTTGATAAGTTAAGGTACTGCCACACTAAACAATCCCGCTAGCGATCACGATAACGACGCATACTAATGCGATCGCTAGCGGGATTGTTTCTATATCGCTAAATGCTGCCACATTTAGCGATATAGTTAACGACGCTATCGCCGTTAGCGATCTTCTTAACGACTTTAGCGGTACAAAAGTACCGCTAAATCGCTAAGAAAAGGTGCCACACAGCGATTAAATACTTACCCAGCGGGAGCGCCGACGAGAAAATAGGGTCCGGAGCGATTCCAGCGACGAGCGAGATCACAGCAGGAAGCTCGTCGCTGGAAGCTGCCGCACTGAACAATATCGCTAACGGGATCGCTAAATAGTGACGTTTTTTAGCGATCCCGTTAGCGATATTGTTTAGTGTGGCATACCCTTTAGGCATAGTATGTGAAAAGAGCTCCAGGGAGTAATCTGAAGTGTGGCCTGCCACATCCTTCACTTTCGGTGGGGGTGAAGGACACAAGGAAAGGTGTTGTTCCTGACCAGGAGCCTGCACTGATGACTCAGTGCTTGCATTTCTTGAAACTTCAGAAGAGGAGGCGATAGAGCAGGAGCCTGTTTCGGCAATGTAAACCAAAACCTGTTCCTGATGTTCCGGCTTTAAAAGCGGTTTACCTACTCCCAGAAAAAGGAGCCTTCTGGAGCCAGACGATGATGCAGGCTCAACACCTCCTGCCTTAGGTGCTATTGTGCTTTTGGCAGTACCAGCAGATGCACCACCACCTCCATCAGTACCAGCTGGCCCCCCCGCCCACATCCGCTGCCTCTTCCACCAAACTTCCATGTTTCATGTTTTGGAAAATGTACCAAAAATACCAGCAGATATATGGTACTGTATGAGGAGCGTACAGCTGTATACGGTATAGGGAAAAATTTAAATCTCCGTATATATTTCCGGAGTCACACACAGACGCTCTCTCATTATGGATTTGATCGTAATACAAACAGCAGAAATACGGTACTGTATCAGAAGCATACAGCTGTATACGGTGTAGGGAAAAATTTAAATCTCTGTATATATTTCCGGAGTCACACACAGACGCTCACTCAGTATGTATTTGACCGTAATACAAACAGCAGATATACGGTACTGTATGAGGAGCGTACAGCTGTATACGATGTAGGGAAAAATTTAAATCTCCGTATATATTTCCAGAGTCACACACAGATAGTCAGCATGTATTTGTCCGTGATACCAGACGGTACACAGTAGTGTGTGAGTAGCATACAGTTCTGTACGGTGTGGGAAAAAATGAACGTTCAGTAACTGTGCAGGAAAAAAGAATAAAAGTATTAGTGCTGTGTAAAAAGCAGTCTGCACAGCAGTGTACACACAGCAATACAGCTATCAGGCAGCCTAATAACCAGAGCTGCTGCACACAAGAAAATCCTCCCCTGTCACTGCACACTAACTGTACAGCACAATTGCTATCAGCACAAGCTCATAAGAACTTCTCTTTCCAGCCCTAACTCTCTCCTACTGATAAACAGCAACCTCTCCTACTGTTAAGATCGGCAGAAGTAAAATGGAGGTCGGTGGTCAGGGCTTTATGACACTATGATGCCCCCCAAAGCAAGCCAATCATTGC
The DNA here is from genome assembly GCA_033576555.1 of Oophaga sylvatica. Classification (NCBI taxonomy): domain Eukaryota; kingdom Metazoa; phylum Chordata; class Amphibia; order Anura; family Dendrobatidae; genus Oophaga; species Oophaga sylvatica. The sequence continues at coordinate 891,902,294 of JARQOD010000001.1, read as the reverse complement.
AACGCCTTCTCTACGATAGTGGTGGACGCTGCACATGTCATATCGTTGCCCACAGTGTACGTCCTTGCTCATTGGCTGAAAAAAAAGGCACCTGCAAGCATTCTGGAAAATCTGACTTTTGGCGCTCGTTTTTCCTACGGCATGGTCTACTTCACGCTATGGTCGGGTTTTCGGTCAGCGAAACCCGACTTGGCAAATCTGAATCTGGCCGACCTGTTTCGCTCAACTCTAGTGCACAGTATAATGAATCAGAGGCTGCAGTGTTCGTACTTGTGCTAAAGCTGAGCCATCATACTAACAGCCTTTCTAAGGGCTAATTGTTAACTTTGCTATTTGCCTCACATGCAATCTGCAAATTTTGCCTATAGAGGGAGAGAGGGGTCGCAGTAGCAGGGAGAGTGACAGAATCCAGTTTATAGACAAAAATTAGGCCTGTGTAGTCACTTGGCAAATATATAGCTGCAGCTTTTTTAAGAGGGGCTGAAAAATTTGAATATATTTTGATCCATCAAGTATACAGTGTTTTGAGGTCCTTTTTGTGGTATATAACACACCAAAAAAACATTGAAACATATTCCTGGGCTACATTTCTCAGCCATACACTATTTCATAGTGTGGTGTTATGTTTCGGTAGCTGAGGAGTGCAGGTAAAAAAGGCAATACACCAAGCAGTTGGAATCTATGAGATTGCAGTACCCTGACTAACCACCACAACTAGAGGCAGCCGTGGAGCGTTCCTACGTGGTCCTAGGGCGCCTGTCACAGCCTGAGAAACTAACTACACCTAAAGATAGAAAGAGGAAAGCTATCTGCCAGGGGCAGATCCCCAAAGAACATAGAAAGCCCCAAACATGTAATGGCGGTTAGACAAGAAGAAATACTGACGCAGACAGAAAATAGTATGAGCAAACGTTGGGGCCCAAACTACCTAAATAGAAAAGGATAGGAAGGGCACTTACTGCAATCCCAAAAAACCCTGAAAAGCACCAACTCTACTAATTTCAAAAACACCTGAGATCACACGACCTCTACCACCTAAATTAGTTCTCTGGTGTAACACAAAATCAAACAGCAGCCACTGAAAAAAACTGGAAAAAAGCAAATGTACAAACATCAGTGGCTGAAAATAAACTGAGAGGGCAGAAGCCCCCGGAGGGGACCTGAAGGCCCCCACAGAAGGAACAACGGCACCAATTCAGAGGAGGAAGGCAACTTAGTAATGGCCCAAAATGTTATT
>JARQOD010000001.1:891849303-891900957 GCA_033576555.1 Oophaga sylvatica | reverse complement strand
TATTCTGTGTAAGGGTGGTGTGCTCTACCCATTCCTATCTCCATCCCTCATCCCTTAAGATGGCTGGAACATCATTGTAATGCACCATTGTAATATAAACACCTATACTTTGTATCCTCCCCCATCTCATTGTACATTGTAAGCTGTCACGAGCAGGGGCGACTTATTTAGCTTAAATTATTGTATTGTTAACGTTGTTACTTATGACTTGTGTTCTGAAACTGCTAAACTGTAAAGCGCTGCGGAATATGATGGCGCTATATAAATAAATATTATTATATTCCTCTGAGCTGCTCCCACCACCTCCTGTCTTCATGCCATGTTGGGTATGGACCTCATCATCTCCACTACCTCTTCCAACACCTGCTGTTGGGTGGTCTGGCCAGCACCATGCTCAACAGAAACTGGCACCTGGGTCTCATCATCATCATCAGATGCGTTCTGCGTGTGCTGACCATCGGCACTGTCTCACCCGCCTCTTCAGATTCAGAGAGACACAGCTGTTGCGCATCACTGCATACTCCCTCTTCTTCACATTACAGAATGCTGCTTGGCTGGGCCCCTGTTTGCAAGCCAATAGATTCTGAGAACAGAAGCAGACACTCAGCTGGCTCCTGTACAGAACTCTCTGACTGCCTGGGCAATTTGCCAGGCGGTGAAGAGACAGATGGTTGCCCAACAGTGCTGTGGTCCTGAGAGGAGGTGGAAGCAATTGAAGTCGATGCATTGGCTGAGATCCAAACAACAACGGCTTCAATTTGTTCTTCCCGCAGCAGGGGGGTACTCCGAGCTCCTACAAAAGTGCGCATAAAGGAACGCTCACGGCCCGGGGAAAACTGGTGGATGCTGTGTCACTGGGGGCCGCAGCAGCCACAGAATCCCCACGTCCTCTCCCTGAAGAAACTCCACGACCACGTGCCTTACTCCCTGCCTTCTTCATCTTGGTAGATTGATAAAGAAAGTCTGAAAAGTTATAAGGCCTAAGTGTGGTTATTCCGCAGAGACTGCAGTGAACACTGCACACAACTGTTCAGTAGGTGTGAAAGGCCCCTTTGTGTACTTCTATAGTGTTTGCAACCAATGTATTGTATACAGATGGAAGCGCGTCACACTAATAGATTTTATTTATTTGTAATAGAATGGAGCAGCAACAATTAGAGAAAAATTTCAAGGATGTGCCAGTGACACACGCTCAGCAGACTACAACCAGCAGTGGTTGAAGAACTAACTGGAGCGTGATCTGCACTCCAAAAAGGAAAACCTCAGACTACAGTGAACACTGCACACAACTGTTCACTACCCAACGCGTCTCAGCAGGAAGGCAGTCTGTGCGTCAAAACAAAGGCGCAAGCATACATCCACGTACCCTGTTTATAAAGCTATATAAAAAAAATTATGTAGTAGTGACGCACACTTTATTGAGGTACAGTATTACATCGCCATTCACCATCTGTGGCTATGCAGTCTCATCTATATATACCTTATCTATCCGTTGTCATGCTTGCAAGTCGACAGTCAGGCATAAATAGCAATTTTCGCTATGCACTATGCACTTTTTAAAGGTTATGTTTGTTAATAAACATGATTATTGCCACATATTATGAGTATTACATGATGGAAATTGTATAATTTTGTATAAACTGTTTAGTGACATTATTCAGCAAATGTAACATTTTAGTAATGTCACAGATAACTTGTAATGCTGATGATGTTTTTAAGTCAGACATTCATTGTCTATACAATAAAAATGGTGTACATACTGTTACTTATCCATCATTAATGGATTCAGATATGTACTTGTATGCTTTTATGTACAACCGTATAGCAGATTCCTTAACTAATTTATTTTGTGGTTTGCATTGCTGTTCAACATGTTAATGTATGTGTTTATGTTTGTCAATTCTTTATTTATCTAGATATTAGTTTAAATGAAATCATCATCTTATGGTAGTAAAGGTTATCTTTCTCTTGTTTGAAGTATAGACATTTAAAATTGACAGGTAACAAGGAAATTACTTGATCTAGTATTTAAACATCCTCCTTGACCCTGGGCTCCAACACCGCCAGTTGTTGCTCGGAAGTGCTGTTAGCACAGTCAACACTTGCTCCTGTGTTACTGGGGTTCAGTAACGTCAGCTGGTCCTCGGTTGTGCCATTGGCTCTTTTCCTTCTGCTGCCCCTCCGGGTTCCAGCACAGTCAGCTGGTCCTCGTTACTTGCATTGGCTCTTGTACCTTCTGCTACCCGTCCGGGTTCCAGTACCGTCAACTGGTTCTCCGCAGTGCCTTTGGCCTAGGTGCCTCCATCTCGGTATCCGAGTTCCAGCAACGTCTGCTGGTCCTTGGTAGTGCTTTGGAGCACAGGTACCTCCTGCTTAGTAACCGTGTCCCAGTAACGTCAGCTGGTCCTCGGTTGTGCCATTGGCTCTTTTCCTTCTGCTGCCCCTCCGGGTTCCAGTACCGTCAACTGGTTCTCCGCAGTGCCTTTGGTCTAGGTGCCTCCATCTCGGTATCCGAGTTCCAGCAACGTCTGCTGGTCCTTGGTAGTGCTTTGGAGCACAGGTACCTCCTGCTTAGTAACCGTGTCCCAGTAACGTCAGCTGGTCCTCGGTTGTGCCATTGGCTCTTTTCCTTCTGCTGCCCCTCCGGGTTCCAGTACCGTCAACTGGTTCTCCGCAGTGCCTTTGGTCTAGGTGCCTCCATCTCGGTATCCGAGTTCCAGCAACGTCTGCTGGTCCTTGGTAGTGCTTTGGAGCACAGGTACCTCCTGCTTAGTAACCGTGTCCCAGTAACATCAGCTGGTACAAGATTGTGCTACAAATACAAGATACGGAACAAGAGACACAAGAACAATAAGCAGAAGATCTAAAAGCAGAAGAACATGAAGTATAAGACCAAAATGAAGAGCAAAATATATGCTCTAAATTCTAAGCAGAAGAAGACTAAGCAGTGTATGGGGGTGAGTCCGTTCCTCCTCGTGGTGCCCCTGGAAAATGCCTGCTGCTGCAGGCTAAACTGAACACGGACAAATACTGTTGTAATTTAAATCTTTTGTGACAGCAAGAACGGAAGGATGAAAAATTCATACTTTGACAGATTACAAGTACAGGATTCTCTGTCACAAATAAGAATATGATGAAGAAGATGAAGCAGAATATGAATAAGAATAATAGTTTAATAAGAAGAATATGAGTAATGTTAACAAAGATGAATAGCAAGAAGTTTAAGAAGAAGATAAAGAAGGTGAAGATGAAGAATAATTTGATGAAAAAGATGATGCTGCAGAAGATTATGAAGGAGAAAGTGTGTGAAAAGTTAAAAAGGTGAAGATGAAGAGCATGGAAGTTGTGTAATATACATATTTGCCAAAATATAAAAAACGTTAACATTGTCAATTTCTTCGTCAATCCGAACATCTTTAAAAAAAAAAATATTTATGCTATTCCATTTGATTGGGTTAAACATCTATGCCTTTAATGTCTCCTCAACCTTCCCCAATACATTCTACATTACTCTTTCTTGTTTTCCTTCATGTACAATTAACCAACAAGGCAACAATGGGTTTTTTTTAATTTCGATATTTTGTTCCCATAGACTTACATGGGACTTCCGGTATCGATATCGGGTATCGCCGATATTTTAGTGATATCGGCGATACCATTCCGATTCCGATACTTTAGGATATCGGAAAGTATCGCTCAACTCTACCGGCAACCCTGATGGGAAGGCGACTCCCTTATATAAGACCAGTCAGTAACACCTGATTCCCAATCCTCACAATCTTCACTGGACAGTCCAGTACCGCTTGTAACCACCAGAGGGAGCCTCTGCTCAGAACTCATTTCAAGTCCATTCACAACAGTGTGGAGTACATTTCTGTAATCTCTAAAACAAAAAAAGCTTTTAAAAATGTTGTAGGCTTCCATTTCTCAGCCATAGAGCATATGTAAAAATTTCTGTGATCTCTAAAATTGAAAAAAAAGCTTTTAAACATATTGTAGGCTTGCATTTCTGAGACATTCTGTATTACAGAGTCTGTGTAGATTTCTATGATTAAAACTGAAAAACAGCATTGAAACATTTTACTGGATTGACTTTGTCATACATACACTTTTGCATTCTTTCTGTTACATTACTGTGGAGTAAACTCCCCAAAATGGCTTTCATTGCTGCAGGTGACCAATTTTTTTATTTTTCTAAAAATAAACTTGGTTTCAAGAGACCTAGCAATTAGAAAATGCGCAAAACGTGCGCTAAGGGATGGGGAAATGGAAGTACTGATGATGGTGCACGCAGATGCTGAGGACGTGGGGCAGGTGTGACTAATCCTGTTACTGGAGCACAAGAAACACACCCTCCATGACACATAGGTTCCTGTCCCAATTTGCAGGGTACACCACTTCTGAAGTTAGAGCAGTGCAGGTGATTGGTTAAATTTCAGTTATTGCTTCCAGCAGGCTTGCGAGTCTTCCATATGGTCCAGTCTCAAAAGCCTAAATTCTGGATCACTTAATCCTCACCCTGATCCTCTTTCTTCTTTGAGTCCAAGACTAGTGATCCCTCGCTAGCACATTCCGAGGAGCTCTTTACATCATCATTATTTGATTGTTGCCTCTCAACCTGCATTCTCCAAGAGGCACAGGAGGACATGCTGTTTAGTGATGCACAAAACTTAGAGCAGCCATGGCCACAACAACTTGTCGGTGGCAAACGGCAAATTTGGCATAAGGAATAGGAAAATGATGATGAGACATCGTTGCCACTCAGTCTTGTTGTTGCCAAGTCGCGAAGTCAGGAGGACCAGCGTGCAGTGGTGAAAGTTGAGGTGGTGGATTATGAAGTCACCGACCCAACCTGGGAAAGAGTCATCATGCAGAGCGAGGCCAGCAGTGCTGAGGGGGAGAGATCGGCAGCACCAAAACAGAAAGGAAGAGGCAGTTTGGTGACCAGAGAGATAAAGCAGGAAACTGTTCCACAGAACACAGACACTCCTGAATTTCTCCGTCAAAGTGTTAGATATCCCACAGGCTGGTACTTTTTTAGAGAAAGATCTAAGAGAAATCAATTGCCAATTTAAATATGCACCATGCCAATATCAGCAGCGGTCAGACCACTAAGAACCTAACCACCACCAGCATGATCAAGCACATGTCATCTAAGTGTCCGACTCGGTTGGCCGAACACCTGGGTACACGGTTGGTTCCATCAGGGGACACTACTGCTTCTTCCCCTGTGCTAGGTGCATCCCAATTCCCTGTCCAAAACAGTGGTGCAGATGCCTCTTGCCCTGCACATACACTTACACATTCTGACTTACCATCATCAGGCACTTCCAAATCCTTGTCCCAGTACAGCAACCAGCTGTCCCTAGCCCAGGGCTTGTAACGAGAAAGAAAGTTCCCAGCCACCCACCCACAGCAGGCTAAAATGATAAATTGGCACATTTTCAGGCTACTTGCAGTGAAATGTTGCCATTCAGGCTGGTAGACATGGTGGATTTCCGGCGATTCATGGCAGCAGCCGTCCCTCGGTACTTGGTCCCCAGCCACCATTTTTTCTCCCGATATCGACACTGAAATGTCCTATTTTTTTTTTTCCAACATGTTTTATTGATTTAAAGAGTATTACATTACAATATATTCATACAAATCATTGAAGCAACAAGCTTATTTGACAGATGTAAAACTCAAGATAATGATTTAAGGAACAAAACTAAGAAGCAAGTCATACAGATTTGAAGATAGTAAGCTTAATAAACTCTTGTTTGAAAGGTACAATACTCTTAAATGTCCCCCCACCTCCCTCCACCCTCCCAACCCCCCCAACATATAAATCCCTGAAACGTCCCCACATTCGATTAACAATCAACAAGTTTAAAGAATAGGATTATGTCCATTAATTTTCTGAAGAAGATACCACTGAGTGTTTTTAAAATGTGTCCTTAGTTTGTCCCCAGTGTCTTGAGATAAGGATGGGATGAATAGTGACCATGTGCTTAGAAATTTCCCGGTCAATTTCTCTTTATTTGTCAGGGTATCTAGCCAGTCCATTCGAAAAATATACATTAATTTGGAGTATATGAGAGATTTGGGTGGTGGCAAAGGATCCAACCAGTGCTGTAAGATACTTTTCCTGGTAGCTGAGGCCCATATTATCAACATGGCCTTAACATGTTTGGGGAATTTGTGTTGAGAACTGTCTATAATATTAAATATTGCCCATTGCGGCGTCAGGGGAAACACTATCCCACCAAGATTCTGTAGTTCTGCGTGTATAGACTGCCATAATTTTTGCACTTTGGGGCACCCCCACATGTGTCTGTGTTTCCTGTCCCGCATTTGGAACAGGTAAATGTGCTCTCTGGAGACATCCTAGACTTAATGTGTGGGGTAATATAAGCTCTATGAAGAAGTAGTAAAGACATGTCTGTATAACTGCTGGAGGGGATCACCTTCCGTTGCAACAATGTGGCATCTAAGATTTCCCCGACTGTAATGTTCTGTAAATCATTAACCCATCGTGCTGGACCTGTCTTTTTGCCTTCCCAAGACCAATGCTTACGCAACAGTGTGTAGATGGTGCTTGTCGAGGCTAATTGCACTCTGGCGGTCCTAAGGAAGCCATCCAAAGCGTTCCTCCCTCCTTCTTGACCCCCCACAGCCATGCCCTTCAAGGTCAAGCTCCTTGCTTGAAGAAAAAGGGATGGCTTATTTACAAATGATGGGAAACGTTGTGCTGCTATGTCAAATGTGAGCATAGAGAATCTATCATCTAAAATATCATGACTCTACCGAAAAGGAATCAGTATAATGTGCTGTTATAAAAATATATAAATTTTATTAAATATTGCAAAAAATATATTTTACAAATGACAAAAAATGTGACTGAATAATGAACATAAGAAAAAAATAAATAAAAAAAGAAAAATAATAACTGTAGAAACAGGTACTACCAACCAATATTAAAATTGGGGATGAAATCACAAATAGTCAGACCTATTAGCATTATATATAGTAGTATACTCCCGAAAAAAAACAGCCTATAGAAAGCAGTAATATATCAGCCTATTGAGGCTGCATGCATGTCAATTTGTCTCAGCGGCTGAAATACAGGATGAAAATGTCATGGACATTTAAAATATATGCTATTAAGTGCTGTTAAGTATCCAGCCTAAAACACTATATGTATGGTGCCCATATATAGGTATTATAACAACAAAGCCATCCGGGTAGGTAAGTAGTAGGTCAGCTTGATAATAGCTGAATTCACATCTATATGCCACGGAGGCTGATATGAAGTTAAAACAGTGTTGCGGGCAACTTACATTGGTGGTGGTCAGTGCTGAGCGATATCCCCAAAGCGCCCCAACGCGCGTTTCGTCCCTTCGTCAGGAGGCGAACGCAGGTTGGAAGGGGTGTGTACTTTAAATAGGGAAAGACAACCAATGAAAATCTAAGTTTCGATTTGTTCATGTGTGTCAATTAAGTGGAGTTTGATTGCGCATGTGCCGCTGACGTCAGCCCTCTCTTTGGCGTCCTGGGTTACGGCCATGGAACACAGGCTCGAATGGGCCGTCTAAAAGTCGGCGCATGCGTCCTGCTTCCTATGCCCGCTCGCCAGGACGCCGACGGCTGCACCAGCTGCCACATGCGTCAGACCACATAGAAGACCGTGGGTAGTAGGAGATGAATTCAATCGTAAGTCAAAAAAGTCATAATTGTTCCAGTTATGTGCTTGTAGCACTAGGGTTTTTTGTTGAGTGCATAATTTGTCTTTCTGTTTTTTAACAGATACATGCCCGTGATTTAATATTATGGATTTAAAGGCTAGAGAACTGTCTTGGCAAAACAAAGCCTGTGATATATTTAAACAAGGATCTACCTCCAATTTTAATGATGCCAACCCTGATTTTAAAGAACTTTCAAAAAAATATAAAAATCTAGTCCACAAAAAGACTAAATTATGGTGGACTAAGGCTTCCATAGACAATTATCTTAAATTAAAAATCATACCCAGAGGCTTGCGTATACAGCTTTATCCCACTTTTTCCCTAGATGATGAGTCTCTAACCCACAAGTGGGAAGAGACCGCTAATGCATGCTCCTTTAGCTTCATGCAGATTATTAATGAGAAAAATGGGAAATTACTTGAAGATATTGATTCCCAAATTGGCAGCTCTCAGGGGCACTTAACTCAAGCTTTTCCCAAAGATGTGGTGGAACCCTTTTTTAAAGATCTAGATAGGGACCTATCCAAATGGGAAAAGGACATTAGTGATAATAAACTGAGGAAATATCAAAGGGATGCCCATGATTATGAAACTAAACATGTATACAGATGGCAATTTAGAATTTGACAAAAGAGACCATTGACTCGTAATATGTCAAATACATCATTGTCCTCACAAGTCAGTAATGTATCCACAAGCTCAGAAATGGAGAATGCCAATCAAAGAACAGTCAAAACCAGATTTGGCGGTAATGGAAACCCCAAAGATTTTTCAACCAAGGTCGTAAAAAAGGAGAGCAATCTAAGGTATTAAATCTGTCATCACACACACTGACGGATATACAACTTAATGTTTTAGAAAAGGGACTAACTTTCTCTCCTGGTACCTCCATAGATACATTCACGGCCATAAAAGACACTCATCTGTTTGCACGGAAAATGCTATTGAAACAATATCATGAGAAATCCAGCAGTAATTCAGCCATTTTTGATACCAGAGAAGAGCAGGAGGCATTGGCTATCTTAGAATCCCTGGCTGAGGGAGAAAGCTCATCTATGGTAAGCAATTTCCCCACTCATTTATTCAACAAAATTAAGAATTTTCCAAACCTTAATGTATGTCCAGCCATTGACATATTTGTGAAATTGGTATCTGCCGATATTGAAAAACTGGGCAGAACACGCAAATATGGGGCTGAAAAACAGATTATGTCGGCTATCAAAGAAATGCAGACATGGACTGACGTCTGCTTCAAGCCAGCAGACAAAGGTGGAAACCTTGTTATCTGGCCCAAGACACTTTATGAAAAGCAGGCCATGAAATTGTTATCCGACAAAAATTGTTACCAGAAATTATTTTACAATCCGTTGGAACAATTCAAGGGGGAATTGATTACCATTGTTATGAGAGCCTATGATAATGATGTTATTCCTAAAAAGATGATGGAGACAATAATCTCAACAAAACCACGCCTCCCTACTTTCTATCTTGTCCCCAATGTCCATAAAAATCCCATTGACCCACCGGGGCGCCCAATTGTTTCAGGGATTGGGGGACTATGTGAGGTGGTCTGTAATATGATTGATTTCTATTTAAAACCTCTGGTCTCCACTCTGCCTTCATATATAAAGGACACAACTGCAGCACTTGGACACATTGATGGTCTGATTCTGCAGGACAATATGATAATGGTAACAGCAGACATTGAAAGCCTATACACATCTATTAGGCATACTGATGGAATTAAGGCAGCCATGTGGTTCCTTGAATCTAGCAATTCCAACAAACCACTAACGGACTTCATTGGAGAGTTACTTGAATTTATTTTGAGGCATAATTGCTTTATATTTAATAATCAGATCTATCTCCAAACCCAGGGAACAGCGATGGGGGCCACGTGTGCCCCCTCATACGCTAACCTGTTCCTTGGCACTTGGGAACGGGAGATCTTTCAAAGTAACCCTGTACAACACACTGACAAAATTCACCATTGGATCCGTTATATCGACGATGTGTGGTTTGTGTGGGAAGGGTCCAGAGAAGATTTGGTTTCCCTTATGGATAGTCTCAACAGGAACACATTAAATATTAAGTTGACATACACAGCAGGTCGTCAGGTCAATTTCCTAGATGTTGACATTGTAGCCAATGAACAAGGAATGTTGGTCACAGATGTGTAAAGAAAGCCTACGGCTACTAATACCATCTTACACGCTCAGTCATCCCATCCACATAGTACTATTCGTGGGATTCCTGTAGGCCAACATCTGAGAATCAAAAGAATCTGTTCAACAGAGGCTAACTTTCAGAGACAATCCAGGGACCTATACAGCAGATTCAGAGAGAGAGGGTATAGTCATAGAACCATACGCAGGGGTTATCAGAGAGCCAATGAGGTCCCTAGAGACAGGCTACTCTATCAAACATCATCACAGAATGAGAAAAAAGTGGGAGATCTCAGATTCATTACGTCATACAATAAGCAGTGGGACGAATTAGTTGGCATACTCCGTACACATTGGAGTGTACTACATACAGATCCCATTTTGAGGAATCTGATCCCACCAGTACCCAAAATTACAGCAAAGAGATCCAAGAATTTGAAGGACCTTTTAGTCCATAGTCACTACAATTCTGAACAACAGCAGAATAGGGGCAGATATTCTGTTCCCTTACAGGGATTTTATCCATGTGGACTCTGCAAAGCCTGTAGAAATTTGGTTAAGAGCAAGGAATTCTCAAACTCAGATGGCACACGCACCTACAAAATATGGCACAGACTGACCTGTTCCTCTGTGGGAGTTGTTTATTTTGCTCAGTGTCCCTGTATGAAAATCTATGTGGGTATGACTACCCGTGAATTCAAAATTAGGGTAAGGGAACACATACGGGACATTGACAAATCTAAAAATTTGACCACAGAGGAACCTTTAAAAACTCTCCCTAGACATTTTAAGGATTTTCATAATTCCGATTCAAGTGTTTTGAAATTAAGAGCCATTGACCAAGTCTCCATGGGCCAGAGAGGAGGAGATCTTTTCAAAAGACTGGCACAGATTGAAAGTCGATGGATCTACCGCCTCCAAACAGTAGCTCCTAAGGGCCTTAACGAAAACTTTGGGTTTAGTTCTTTCTTATAGGGTTTGGTATCTTTTAATGTGGGTTGTGTGGGGGGGGGCTTTTTCTGTTTTACTTTATTATCATTTCTTATTATTTTCTTTGGTTAGAATAAATATCATTATTATTTTGTGTATTTTCTGTTTTTAACAAATGTATTTTTTATAGGCTCACTTACCTTTGTTACCATGATAGTCGCCTTCGGAATTGGTGTCTCTTGACCATGATTGACCGTGGGGTTTTGGTGGGACGTCTCGGGAAGTTTGAATCTAAGAATGGAACTGATGTTATTATCTTGCCACATATATGGACGTTTCATCATCAACATTACCAATATTCACATTGCTCACTTTTTTTGTATATGTAATGTATTTTGATTATTTGTCTTATTTACTTTTTATCTTTCTTATATTTGTCATATACTGTAGTAGATATGATGTATTAATTATTATTTGTCATATTATTTATTATTTATCATATATGTCATCTGATAATTGCTTTATACAGCTTTTTGCCTTGTGCAATCATTATAATACACTAGACCTTTACTAGTCACATCTCCTCACGATAAGCACTAGTCACTCTTATTAACGTCCTGTTTTTTGACTTACGATTGAATTCATCTCCTACTACCCACGGTCTTCTATGTGGTCTGCCGCATGTGGCAGCTGGTGCAGCCGTCGGCGTCCTGGCGAGCGGGCATAGGAAGCAGGACGCATGCGCCGACTTTTAGACGGCCCATTCGAGCCTGTGTTCCACGGCCGTAACCCAGGACGCCAAAGAGAGGGCTGACGTCAGCGGCACATGCGCAATCAAACTCCACTTAATTGACACACATGAACAAATCGAAACTTAGATTTTCATTGGTTGTCTTTCCCTATTTAAAGTACACACCCCTTCCAACCTGCGTTCGCCTCCTGACGAAGGGACGAAACGCGCGTTGGGGCGCTTTGGGGATATCGCACAGCACTGACCACCACCAATGTAAGTTGCCCGCAACACTGTTTTAACTTCATATCAGCCTCCGTGGCATATAGATGTGAATTCAGCTATTATCAAGCTGACCTACTACTTACCTACCCGGATGGCTTTGTTGTTATAATACCTATATATGGGCACCATACATATAGTGTTTTAGGCTGGATACTTAACAGCACTTAATAGCATATATTTTAAATGTCCATGACATTTTCATCCTGCATTTCAGCCGCTGAGACAAATTGACATGCATGCAGCCTCAATAGGCTGATATATTACTGCTTTCTATAGGCTGGTTATTTTCGGGAGTATACTACTATATATAATGCTAATAGGTCTGACTATTTGTGATTTCATCCCCAATTTTAATATTGGTTGGTAGTACCTGTTTCTACAGTTATTATTTTCTTTTTTATTTATTTTTTTCTTATGTTCATTATTCAGTCACATTTTTTGTCATTTGTAAAATATATTTTTTGCAATATTTAATAAAATTTATATATTTTTATAACAGCACTTTATACTGATTCCTTTTTGGTAGAGTCATAATTGTTCCAGTTATGTGCTTGTAGCACTAGGGTTTTTTGTTGAGTGCATCTAAAATATCAGCAGCCAATATGCAACCCTGCCCAGCTAGCTCAATGTAAGGTAAGGGTGGTTTACCTCCCATAAAGCCCGGGTTACCCAGAAAGGGCACAAAAGGAGAGATATTGCCTCTCAAATGACAAAGTTTCCTACACCTCCTCCACGTCTGTATCGTTTGCCATAAGGTGGGGTGGATTCTTATGTCTGCAATAAGGTCCTCGTTGGTCATATGTAATAAAGCTGGTAAGGAGACATGGGGACTTAATTGTTGGTCTAAGAGTACGTTTGCGAAATGTGAGTTGCCTCTCAACCAATCGATAATATATCTGAAATTTGCTGCTAGATTGTACTTTGCAATGTCTGGGAGATTGATGCCACCCTCCTCCTTAGGGGCTTGTAGTTTGATTAGGCCTATTCTTGTACGCTTTTTTTCACCCCAAATTAAATTCCTAAAAGCAGTATTTAGAGTTTTAACATCAGCACGTGTCAACAAAATAGGTAATGTTTGGAAAATATACAATAGTTTTGGAAATATTATCATCTTAATTAAATGACATTTTCCGGAAAAAGATAAAGTAAAATGTTTCCAGGAGTTTAGAAGGTGAAGTATGGATGTAATTAGGGGTCTAATATTAATGTGGTATAAGGATGTCAAATCAGCCGGGAGATGGACACCCAAGTATTTGATAGATGATGTGCTCCATTGGAAGGGAAGTGTTGAGTTATTTAATTTTCCTTGCTCAAACAGGGCCAAGGCCTCTGATTTGTTATAATTTATTTTAAAACCTGAGCACTTGCCAAAGTGATTTAGGGCCTCCATGATAACTGGTATTGCCGCATTGGGATTGGAGATAAATAGGAGTATATCGTCGTCAAATGCCGCAATTTTAAGTGATTTGGAGCCTACCTCTATGCCCCTATATATTGAAGAATTTTGGAGGGTTCTGAGTAAAGGATCTAAAGCAAGGTTAAAAAGCAAAGGCGACAAGGGGCAGCCCTGACGTGTTCCTCTTTGGATTTCAAACGTGGAGGAGAGTGTGCCATTTATGGCCAGCCTGGACACCGGGCTTTTATATATCAACTTTATCGCCTCACAGAACCATGGGCCAAAGTTTCTAAACTCCAGGTTGTCGAGGAGATAATCCCATTCGACCCTGTCAAATGCTCTGTCAGCATCCAGGCTGACCACAACAGACTCTAAACAGCCATGAGATTTTCCATGGGAGATAACTCCCAAAGCCGTCCGTATGTTATATGTTATGGATTTACCGTGAACAAACCCAATTTGTTGAGGCAATATCAGGTTGGGGATTATTTTTTGCACTCTATTTGCTAAAATTTTTGTGAAGATTTTAAAGTCGGAATTTAAAAGCGAGATTGGTCTATATCCTTCCACTAGTGAAGGATCTTTGCCCTGTTTGGGGAGCACTATTATGTCTGCTTCATTGAAACGGTCCGGGAGCTGCCCCGATCGAACCAACTGATTAAAGACGTCACAAAGATGTGTCCCTATACTGCCACCCAATATTTTGTAAAATTCATTACTATACCCATCTGGGCCAGGGGATTTAGCGAGCTTCAAGGAGCTGATAGTTTGGATAACTTCTGAAGGGGATATGGGAGCATTAAGAATTTCTCTGTGATCCTCTGTTATTAGGGGTGCCACCTCTGTTTGCATAAAATTTAGAATATCATCCCCTTCTCTCTTCTCCGCTTTGTACAAGGAACCAAAAAAAGATCTAAACTCCTCTATAATCTCCTCATTCTCTGTCAACACTCTGCCCTCTTTGGTCCGAATTTTGTGAATCCTTGTGGCTTTTCTGTATGGTCTGGTGAGAGATGCAAGTAATTTGCCAGGTCTATTGCCCCATTTAAAAATTTTTGCTTTTGAAGATCAATACTATAAGTGGCCCATTCATGAGCCAGTGCCTCCGCCGACTCCTTTGCTTCGGTATATTGTTTTTTCGTGAGGGATGAATTGTTAAGTTTAAAATTTTTATATGCAAGGGTTAAAGCCCTCTGCGTTGCCAAGGTCCGCCCCTGCAACTGTTTTTTTTAAGGCTTATATACGCAATTATTTGCCCTCTCAGCACGGCTTTGGAGGTATCCCGGAAAAGAATTGGTGTTTCACAATGTATTTGGTTGTCTGATTTGTACATGTCCCATGAGAATTGTATGAATTTTTTGAAATCATCTGAGTTATATAGGTATGACGGGAACCTCCATTTTCTATGGGAATAGATTGGTTTAGTTAGTTTTAGGCTGAACGTTATCGGTGCATGATCTGAGATGTACACGTTCAGAATTTTGGTGTGTGTGATTCTTGACAAGAGTGAGGGGCTCAACAACCAGTAATCAATTCTAGCATGGGAGTTATGAACATGTGAATAATGAGAGTAGTCTCTTTCAACAGGGTGTTGCACTCTCCAGACATCTAACAATCCCAAGTGATCTAAAAAAGATTGTATTAGTTTCCCCTGCGTAGGTATAAGAGGAGATTGAGAGTTAGATCTATCCATTTTGATATTGTGTACCTCATTAAAATCACCGCCCACAATCATTTGGGAGGTGTCCCATCCTGCGATTTGTTTTAGCACATTGGCCCGAAAGAGCGGATCCGATGAATTTGGTGCATAAATATTTATTACACTGTAGGTTGTCCCCTCTATAACCAGCTTAGCGTAGACAAACCTCCCTGAAGGATCTTCTAACACATCCACTATCTCATGGTCAATATTCCTGTTTATCATAATAGCGACACCCCTCTGTTTATTAGTAAAGGAAGGCTCTGCACATAACACAAATTTTTTGCTAGAAAACCCCGGATGAGTGCCCTTCATCCAGTGTGTCTCCTGCAAAAGTACGATATGAAAATTTTTTTGATGTAAATAATTTAAAATTTTTTTCCTCTTGACCGGGGAATTCATGCCATTGACATTCCAAGAACACCAAAGGAGAGATGTCATAGCGGACATTTTTTGCTTGTTGATATCAGCCATTAACCCACTCCAGTGCGGGACTTATGATAAGATATGACCGTTACATAAAAATAGGATTCCTGCCCATCCCAGCGAGTAGGCATTAGAATCCCTGAAATATTGAATACCTGAAATCGAATGCAGAAACTCCCTCCCCAAAAAACCTCCCCTTCCCATAAAACCCGTAACTGTGTGTCACATTCAACATTTCCCCCAATCCTGCATCCCAACGCTAGATGCAGAGGTAAAAATACAGCAAAAAAAAAAACAACATAACCAACGGATGTCAGTTGACATCACCTTATATGATTCATGGTATTGTCGCTGAGTAAGTCACTCTATAGCTTGCTCATGGTGGTTGGGAAATATCCCGGACAATCTCCAGAGCCTTCACCGGGTCGTCGATAGCCCAGTTTTTCCCAGATAGATTGAAGCGCAATAGCGCTGGGTATTGTAGGCCAAACCTAATATTTTTGTCGGCCAGCAACTTACACACCGGGTTGAAGGCCCTACGTCTGGTCGTCACCATGGCCGAATAGTCCTGAAACATCAGAACTTTGTGCCCTTCGTAGGATAGATGCGCTTTCTTCCTGTAAGCATTGAGTAGACGAATTTTGTCTTGGAAGTCAAGGACCTTGAATATCACAGGTCTGGGTCTATCATTGTCCTTACCCCTCTGCGGGCCTATTCTGTGAGCTCTCTCTACCGCCATTAATCCAGATGTTAATTGAATGTCCAAGGCTCCCGGCAGCCACTCAGATGTTAATTTTAGCTAATCAGAGGGAAGAATGGACTCCGGTAGTCCTATCAGTTTTAAGTTATTGTGTCTAGATAGGTTTACTAAGTCGTCCACTTTGGATTGAAGCTCTGTGACGACTTTCTTTTTCCCTCTAGACGTTCTGCCATTTCCTTGGTAATCTCCTCCAGATCAGAGATACGTTGTTCAGCTTCATCTAAGCGAGTGCCCTGACTATTAACTTGTGATAATATTGAGTCTATTGAAGTTTGAAGAGTGGCAAATCTAGAGTCTATTTCGGGAATAAGGCGGTCCATGATGGCATCCACTATTGAATGAGAAGTCTCGCTACTGGTATCCGAGGTAGATTTAGGCGAGGATGAGCCTTGTTGGTTTCGGGTAGAGGCTCGGCGTCCTTTAGATTGTTTGCCCACAAATTTATCCATACTCAGCGACATTAATGAGAAGATAGAAGGCAGTGATGTCTCAGTTAAGAAGTGTTACATTAGAATCTGCTGTGTAGCATGTATCTCCTATGTAGAGCGTATAGCATAGCTGGCACTCGACCCGTGTCACGCTGCACGGCGTCCCCCGCGCCCGGAGCCTCCCGAGGAGCCTGGAGAGGTAGGCCCGATACACAAGCCCCCCGTCCAGGTATTCCCCCCGCTGATTGAGGCTATATCTCCTCTTACAAATTGAGGGACAGCCACCGATGATAGTAGGCCAATGGGGAGTTCCGTTAAAAAGCGACCAATCCTTGGCTCCTCCTCCCGGAAGTCTCTGCTTAATACTTTTGAGAAAGCGTGGGGGGTAGACCGTCCAGTCTAATAGACCAGGTCCATCATTTGCAGGTCCCTACCAGTCTGAGCGACTATGTATAGGCGGTAATGAAGATTACTCCTGCGTAACAAAATTCTGTGATTGCTGTAGTCAAGTCTGAGTGGAGGGACAAAGGTCGTGCATGTAACAAAGGGGATCTCCCAGTGAGATTGAGTGTTAGGTGGAAGGCCACAATACAGCGCAAACAAGGCCAGTGCAGCAGTGACAGTCAGATCTCCGTAGTAATGTGACAAGATTGTGCTTCATGGCCACGGAGCGATGAGACAGCGGCCTCCGCCGGGAGCGGCCAGCCGCAGGCGAGCGATCGCCGCAAGTGCCGACCACCGAATCCACTGTTCCTTTTATAGATTTTGCTCTCTTACTCCAATTCTCCTAAACTGGGTCTCTACACCAAAGCTCTAATGCTTTGCAACTGTCCCTCTGTCTTTAATTGGCGGATTGGCACCAAAATTGATCAGGAGAGTAGCTTCTCTAATTTCAGGGGTATTCCCTGGAGTTCCCTCTATCCATGAAGCAGTAAAAGTGGGTCATTCCAGGGACAGCAAAAGAGGGGAGCGGGGATGTATATATAGGCCGCATACCTCTCCAAGTCTCAGCCTCACCGGCTCTCTGAGGCTGTCTGCAACAGGGCAATATTGCCACTGCAGGTGTGCTTCCTCTCGGCCCCGCCGGCACCTCACACTCACCGGACCACCTCCACTCGGCTCTCAGTCCCCCACACCTCTCACTTGCTCGCTCCTCTTCAGCGGTCCGGACCGATCTTCCCAGGTCACCAGGTTAGTCTCCTCCACGCAGCTGTATGATGCCGGGGCTGAGCCGAGCCGGCAAGATGGCACCCGTCTTCTTCCCTCCGGGACCACACGCCCGGCCTCACGGTGCTTGCAGGTAAGAGAGGGTCACTCCAAGATCAGAAATTCTCCCAGGGAATGCAGAAGGGCTTCTCCCAGGTCCGAGGGGCCAGATAGGAGCCAAACTCCTGCCTCTTTTTGTCAATTTGCCCTGGTCTCTCAGGAGCTCAAGCAATGCACGTCCTCTCCTCAGTGTAGCCAGGCCACGCCCCCTGTCCTATTTTTTTTAATAAAAAAATAATTTTTAGTTTACTAAAATTAGTTTACTTTTTAGTTTACTTTTTACATTTTGCCTTATATACAAGTCATTATACAGGAAAAAATGTTTGTTAAGTTTTTTCCTGTAAATTCCAATTTCTCGTTTGTTTTGAATGTTTTATTGTCACTCCTTAAAGTGGAGTTAAAGTGTGTAAGGGTTCTAATTGCTGTTGAGGGGCTGCTATTCACCCATTCCCTGGCCCCCTATTAATAAATAATGTCCTGTCTGTCACGTAATTTGGGTATATAACACTCACTTTTGCATTGGATATCACCGCTGGTTCAATGATTCTGTATCCAGATGCCACTACACATTGAATGACAGACTCCGTGCCCATTTTTAGCAGTCCAACTTTACTCAACAAGTTCAAACGTTCTGTAAAGGGTTGGTCGAGGGGTTAACTTACTGGGAGCTGCTGCATTCTTTACCCCTGTTATCTCTATTCTCCTGGGATGTTCTTCTCCCATGACAGAACGTTTAGAACAGTCAGAGTCAGAATCCAGAATCACGTCAAACAGTTCTGCTTTATTTTCTTCCAGACACAGCACATCCAAGACACCATAAGCACGTCTTACACAATACCAGCAATACATTCTTCACAACTCCGCTTCTTCTTCTCTGCTACACCAGAATGGACCACAAAGTATTGACGGGACAAGGAGCCTGGTGAAAACGGCACTTCAATCTCTTCCACTGGAGACACTTCAATCCAGTACAGAAAGACACATCTACTAGGTTATCCATCCCTCTCTGGTTATCCTGTCCAGATACTTGCTGGTGGCCCGCTCGCTACTGCGCTCATGCACGTCCTCTTCTGTTAAGTGTTCCCACAGTGGTTCTTCCACTGGACTACTGCTACGTAAACCCACTCATTTTGGGCTCACGCTACCATAGTGAATCCTTCACTGGCTGCTCAGGGTTGCTGGTCCCCTCACTCTTCTTCTCTATGCTCAGGGCCAGGAACGTGGACGTCCTCACACTAGCATGGTCCACTCCCGACTGACTTCCGCTTGAAGGAAATCTTCCCGACAGATTACCGCTTGTCTCCAAACTGAGAAGAAACGGGCAGAGGCGTCCTCAGTTGCCTCTGCACGTAGATCCTCATCTTCCCCGGAGGGCTCGCTCTCCACAAAAACTTGACGGGAGTGCGGGAGCGAGGTGGCTTCTGGGAATGCCTGGCGGGCACGCGGTTGCTCGGTGATGGGGAACTTGAGCCTCATGCCCCCGCAATGGGACAGCGTTGGGGCTACGTGGTCTACCACCGGCTGAGATTGAGATGCACTCATCTTCATTGCTTGTGCAGCTCCGCTCAGCTTGCGGTCACTGTCGGTACTTGTTTATGGGGTGCACTTGTGTTCCATCTCCGGCAGTCCGACAGGAACAGCTTTTGGGCACATTAGTTCCATCACAGCCTGTTCTTCCGGCCGCCATTCTGCAGGGTCACTCCCGCTCCAGGGTGGGGCTCTCGTCGGCCTCGCCACCCATTTTCCAGCATTAGGTGGAAAAGAACGTATGTCCATCTCTGTATTTTCCTCCTCGCAGGGGCGGTCCCGACTTTGTTGACATTTCTCTCTTGGCGCCACTGAGACGCCGTTACGCCCACGAAGTGCAGCTTGTTGACAAGGACAGTCCTTTTCAGCGCCAGAATTCTCCATCTTGTCAGATGCCATCTTGGGATCTGTAGCATCTTCCTTCATCTTTTCTTTAGTCAAGTCCGGTACTTTAGCCAAATCCATTTTACGATACTTTTCAGAATGTTCCTCAATCTGCAGTTACAGAGTAATAGCTTCCAGTTTTGCGGCTCCCATGTATTTCTTCATCGCCATGGTGTCACTGCCACATGGGGCAGTGAGATCCTGCCGACTACGCCACTTGTAAAGGGTTGGCCGAGGGGTTAACTTACTGGGAGCTGCTGCATTCTTTACCCTTGTTATCTATATTCTCCTGGGATGTTCTTCTCCCGTGACAGAATGTATAGAACAATCAGAGTCCGAGTCCAGAATCACTTCAAACAGTTCTGCTTTATTTTCTTCCGGACACAGCACATCCAAGACACCATAAGCACGTCTTACACGACACCAGCAATACATTCTTCACAACTCCGCTTCTTCTTCTCTGCTACACCAGAATGGACCACAAAGTATTGACGGGACGAGGAGCCCGGTGAAAACGGCACTTTGATCTCTTCCCCTGGAGACATTTCAATCCAGTACAGAAAGACACATCTACTAGGTCGTCCACCCCTCTCTGGTTATCCTACCCGGATACTTGCTGGTGACTCACTCGCTACTATGCTCATGCACTACCTCTTCTGCTGAGCGTTCCCACAGTGGTTCTTCTACCTGACTACTGCTACGTAAACCCACTCATTTTGGGCTAAAGCTACCACAGTGAATCCTTCACCAGCTGCTCAGGGGTTGCTGGTCCCCTCACTCTTCTTCTCTATGCTCAGGGCCAGGAACGTGGATGTCCTCACACTAGCAAGGTCCACTCCTGACTGACTTCCGCTTGGAGGAAATCTTCCCAACAGATTCCCGTTTGGAGGCAATCTTTCCCTGGCAAAAAGTCCCTAACCTATTGTCCCTATTAGACAGGATGTGCTCAATGCCCCCCTCTAGTGTCCAAAACCAAAAACTGCATCAACATATTTTTCTAATTTTCTAACTGGATTTCTAACGTGCCCCCATTAGTGATCCCTTGCAAACTATAGCTAAACCCATATATATACTCTACCCTTCTAGTGCCCTCCTCTAGTGACCCCCAAGATGCACTACCTACCTACAACTAAACCCCCACTAATCAGACATACCACTAAGAAATAACATCAATCATACAATACATACAAGGCATGCATTTACACACATAAAGAGAATGCAACATTTCAAGGGTTAATACTCTTGACTTCCTTACAGTTCCATGGCACTTACACTACAGCACCTGTCCACTTAGTCAGTTTTCCCAGCTTGAGCTTTCCCTTCGTTTCACTTCTGACCCCTGAGACGTTCTTTCCGGCTCAGCAGCTCCCATGCTTCCTGGCCCACTTCTCTGTCCTTATTTCCCATCCGGCTCCCCTTTCTGGGAGATGAAAAAGGCACCCACTTCCATGCCTAGTTCTGGCCGTTAGCTCTGGATATCCTGGGAGGGACCGCTAAACGTAGTGGCGGCCATTTGCCTTTCCTCTGTCACTTGTCTTGTCTCCAACTCTATCTCGGACTGACTCCCTAAAACAAGGAAACATTTTTATTATGCTTACTCCTACCCCTCCCAACTGGGAAAATCCTTAAAGCCTTAACCGTTTCTATACTAAACCTGTCTACTTCCTGAACTTATAGTACCCACACCATTGCATTATACTTAATCCTAATCTAAACTATGAACCCTATGCTATACCTTTGCCCTGTCCTTATCTCTAAACTTTCCCCAAAACACTACACATAAATAACATTATAGATTAATCACTATTTATCACATTGTCCGATTACATAGAATTCCATGCAGCATCACATATTATAACAGTCACAAATCAGCATATGTTTTGTAAAACAATGTTTAGAGAGGGGAAGGCATATGACAACCCATATCACACGCTTACAAGATTGACACCATTGTTCTCAGCAGCAATATGGGAGTTAGAGATGATTCCATTGGTTTTCCCCATGCTGTTATACTTCCATTCAGCACTTTTCCCATCTGTTTGAACATTTTCACTTCCCCCTAGACCTCTTTGTAGGGTCTGCTGGAAAAAAGCAAGGCTTTCCCATTGACTCAGATTATACTCGCTACTAAAAGCGAGCATGCAACTATTTGAAATTGCTCAGTTTGAGCAATGAGCACCTGAGCATTTTAGGGCTCTCTCATCTCTGTAGGTTACACAAGCTCACGAGATGAGCAGTTATCACATCCCTCTATCCTTCAATGATTTCGCAGATAGGACCCTATTGCACTTGTATTGTCCCTATCATTTTTTTCTGTTTGCTAACATAACACATAATACTGCATGTGTTCTATTAGGTCATGCCTCCTGCTCATATGAAAAGTTCTTACCATAGTCGTTGTGACGATGGTTATTTTTTCTTTGCACAATATCTGTTTTGGTTGTTCTGGTATATGGATGTTTACAGGACTATACTCTTATGTTTGAAGGTATCTTTTTTTTTACTTATATTTCTTTAAAAATAAGCTGTGTCCCATACTTTTAGGCTATAACTCCTCTTTCATACTGCCGTTCCTTAATAAATACCTGTGCACAGATAGATTAAAAACATGAAAACTCTGAAATGAAATGTTTATTTTAAACACTAGTCAGCGGGTTGCTCACTTTTGGCCGATATGTGAGCGCTCAGTGTAATTACTGATTTGAAGGCTCAGCAAGTCATGAGGAATGTTTTAACCTTGTTTGCCTGAATATTGGCTAGTCAACCAAGCAATAGCTCGCTAAAGAGAGAAGCTGCATGAGGGATATGTCGTATTTGACACAATCAGATAGCTATAGACAGAGCAAAACAAAAGTATTTTCATTGCCGGATAGTAAAATGTATTCCCTCCCCTCCTCAGTCCTTCACATTAGAAAATAACTCATGAATCTGCAGTATGCCTGAATGCCCGAGGCTGTCAGAATAAAGGACAATGAATGACAGCTGACTGTCAGCATAATACTGCAAAGTCAATTTATCAATTCTAGTTTTGTATATCACACAAGCAAGAATACTAAGATAACTATATTTTCTAGTGTTAAAAATATAGATCAGTTTCCTTAAAAAGACGTACTAGTCACTAAAGGTTGTCACATTTCAAGAGGCAAATGTGTAATTTTCAACCTGGCAGAAATCCTTACTGTACTCTTGACCAATTGCAAAATAAGATTGAAATGGCAATTACACTTCACATTTTAGAATCACTTTTGTCATTAGTTTTTTTTACCTCTTTATAAATCTCCACTGAACAAAATGCCAGTAAAAAAAAGGGTTGGCACTAAAATGCTGGAAAAACACTCAAAAACCCATCAGTGGTCAATAATGATAAAAAAAAACCTAAGGAAACAACAACAAAAAACTCTAAAAAAAGATGCTTTGATGCTTTGGCAAAAAAAAGTCTGCATTTACTGAAGTGTCTTCCTCTTAAAAAACTTGGTGGATTTGTGAGCTTGAAAAAGACGTGTGCACATACCTTTTGTCTTAATTATACATGTTCATTTTCTTAGGCCATGTTGACATGACCATAAAAACAATTGTCAGTGTTTCATGCATGCAAATTTTTTACATGCCCATAAACTTAAATGCACACTGGAATTTTTTCACACGCAGATTTGGTCAGTAAAAAATTCTGCACAGCCCCATTGAACAACAGTGGTCCTAGTCCTGCCCATTTTTACGGAAAGCACTCATACAGAAAATACAGTCATAAGAATTAGTCCTTAAAATTAATGTTTCTGAAACCTGAAAAGATGATATACATCTCCGAGTCCGTTGGGACTCCCCATTATTTATAATACTTAGCCCCTTAGTG
The DNA here is from genome assembly GCA_033576555.1 of Oophaga sylvatica. Lineage (NCBI taxonomy): Eukaryota > Metazoa > Chordata > Amphibia > Anura > Dendrobatidae > Oophaga > Oophaga sylvatica. The sequence goes on along the minus strand of JARQOD010000001.1, from coordinate 891,877,384 downwards.
ACAGAGCCAATTTGGTACTTAAAAGGAATCTGTCACCCCATTTTGGCTATATCAGATAAAAATATGACTGAATAGTGCGTCCCATAAGTAACCTATCGGTATGTATCATATATCCTGATACCCCCGTTTTGATGCCAAAATACCTTTGTAAACTTTGTATTTTGATATGCTAATCAGGGAGGTCGGGTCAGGAGGGCGGCGTTTTCTCTCTTCTCCCCACCCCCCGCTCCTCGGCATCTCTTGCATATGGCCATCTGTGAATTGCACAGACGGCGTTCGGCTTCCCGCGATTGCACTTTTCAAATTCCCCCCGGGCATGCGCAGTGTGCTTTGCCCAACAGTGGGCAAAGCATAAAATCATTACAGCGCATGCGCAACTCTTTCCTTGCCCCGGAAATGACTGCTTGCCTTGGACGACTTCAGGGGCAAGGAAAGAGAAGGACAATAGTTGCGCATGCGCTGTAATGATTTTATGCTTTGCCCACTCTTGGGCAAAGCACACTGCGCATGCGCGGGGGAATTTAAAAAAGCGCAATCGCAGAAGCCGAACGCTGTCTGTGTGATTCACAGACGGCCATACGCAAGAGATGCCGAGTAGTGGAGGGGAGAAGAGAGAAAATGCCGCCCTCCTAACCGACCGCCCTGATTAGCATACCAAAATACGAAGTTTACAAAGGTATTTTGGCATCAAAACGGGGGTATCATGATATATGATACATACCGATAGGTTATTTATGGGACGCACTATTCAGTCATATTTTTATCTGATATAGCCAAAATGGGGTGACAGATTCCCTTTAATGACCAAGACAATTTTTACACTTCTGACTGCTCTCAATTTATGAAGTTATAGCTCTGGAACGCTTCAACGTATCCCACTGATTCTGAGTTTGTTTGTTTTTTCGTGACATACTGTACTTCATGTTAGGGGGAAAATTTCTTCAATATAACTTGCGTTTATTTATGAAAAAAAGCAGAAATTTGGGAAAAATTTTTCAATTTTCAAAATTTAATTTTTGTACCCTTAAATCAGAGTGGTATCACACAAAATAGTTAATAAATAACATTTCCCACATGTCAACTTTACATCAGCACAATATTTTTTTGTTAGGACGTTATAAGGGTTAAAATTTGACCAGCGATTTCTAATTTTTCCAACAAAATTTACAAAACTATTTGTTTAGTCACCACCTCACATTTGAAGTGAGATTGAAGGGTTAATATAACAGAAAATACCCAAAAGTGACACCATTCTAAAAACTGCACCCCTCAAGTGTGCAAAGCCACATTTAAGAAGTTTATTAACCATTCAGGTGCTTCACGAGAACTAAAGCAATGTGGAACGAAAAAATGAACATTTTACTTTTTCACAAAAAATTTACTTTGTAACAATTTTTTTTTATTTTCACAAGGGTATATGGAGAAAATGTACCACAAAATATGTTGTGCAATTTGTCCTGAGTATGTCGATACCCCTTATGTGGGAAAAAGCCACTGTTTGGGCGCATGACAGTGCTCAGAATGGAGGGAGCACCGTTTGACTTTTTGAACGCAAAATTGGCTGGAATCAGTGGTGGGCACCATGTCGCATTTGGAGACCCCCTGATTTACCTAAACAGTGGAACCCCCCAATTCTAACTCCAACTCTTACCTCAACACACCCCTAACCCTAATCCCAACCCTAATCACAACCCTAACCCCAACAATCCTAACCCAAATCCCAATCCTAACCACAATCCTAACCCTAACACACCCCTAACCCTAATTCCAGACCTAACTGTAATCCCAACCATAATGACAACCATAACCCTAGCCCCAACAATAACTCTAACGCCAACCCTAGCCCTAACCCTAACTCTAGCCCAACCCTAACCCTAGCTATAACCTCAACTATAACCCCAACCATTACTCTAACCCTAGCCCAACCCTAACCCTAGCTATAACACCAACTATAACCCCAAACCTAACCCTAACCCTAGCCCTAACTTTAACCCTAATGGAAAAATGGAAAAAATACATTTTTTTATTTTAGTTCTTTTTTATCTAACTAAGGGGGTGATAAAGGAGGTTTGGTTTACTATTTTTTTTATTTTGATCACTGTGATAGGGTGTATCACAATGATCAAAACGAACCAATAGGAAAAATTTCCTATCGTTGCTGGATGCCGGCAGGCAGATCTCGACGGGTGCACTGCACATGCGCCCGCAATTTTCTTCCCGGAAGAAGACGTGGATGGCCGGGGGACAGGACTTGGGATGCAGGAGGGTCCAATGAGACTGGAGGTTCAGGGGAGGCTCGGGGGACCCCATTTCTCTCTCCTTTGATGTGCTAGATCATATCAGAAGAGAGAGAAATTAAATGGGAAATCGGACTTTCTTTTTTGCTGTCATTGTTATTCCATGAATAACGGTGATCGCAACACTGAGGTCGGTAAAAATCGACTCAAATCATGTTCTCCGGGGTAGCTGAGACCCTGGAGAATTTTGGACGCTGGGGGGGCGCTATAACCTTATTTTTTAGCGCCGTTAAACAGGGGTGCTGAGGAATAAGTACCCTTAACTGCCGCCATTAAAAGGAATATCAACAGTCGTTAAGGGGTTAAAGATTCCGTAATAACAGGATCTGTTACTGTTAATGTAGAAATCACTCAAATGTGGAAGTTTCTGAGATTCAGTTTTTGGCTAATTAAAACAGAAGAAATACACAGGCATCCAATTTCCAATAATCTCTAGGGCTTGCATCAGTGCTCAGGAGCACTTATGCAGCAACACATAAGGATACTGCTACCATCACATTTCATTGAAGGCACCATGCAATTTTATTTTTACTCACCTTTGCTATGCCATGTTAGGCTCACTTGATGAAGTGGATCCTCCAATCCTAAGGTCCTGGTGGGTACAGGGGCCATGGATGTTAATGCAGCAGGCAGTTGAGGCCCAAAGGAGACAGGCAGCAGAGGAACTGGAGAACGCAGGCACACAGAAAACTGGGAGCAGATAGCTGAGGTATAGAGAGCTGCTGAAAGGCAAAAGACATACTGAAGATAATAGCCAGGTAGCAAAGGTACTGCAGACAGGTTGTAGAGGAACAGTTGTGCTCAAAAGTTTACATACCCCAGCAGAATTTTTGCTTTCTTGGCATTTTTCAGAGAATATGAATGATAACACCAAAACTTTTTCTCCACTCATGGTTAGTGGTTGGGTGAAGCCATTTATTGTCAAATTACTGTGTTTTCTCTTTTTAAATCATAATGACAACCCAAAACATCCAAATGACCCTGATGAAAAGTTCACATACCCCATTTCTTAATACCGTGTATTACCCCCTCTAACATCAATGACAGCTTGAAGTCTTTTGTGGTAACCATCAATGGAGAAAAAGTTTTGTTGTTTTTATTCATATTCTCTGAAAAAAGGCGAAGAAAGCAAAAATTCTGCGGGAGTATGTAAACTTTTGAGCACAACTGTACTGGTAGCCGTCGGCAGACATGATATGTACTGGAAACTGCAGAGAGGTAGCTGAGGTTCAGAAAGACCAACAACAGGTAGCAGAGGTCCTGAAAGATCAGAAACAGGTAGCAGAGGTCCTGGAAGCCGCAAGCGGACACAAATTGTCCTTGAGTCCACAGGCAGATATGCAGCAGAGTTTATGGATGACTGAGAATTGGTATTATCGGTACAAGAAGTCACAGGCAGGCAGGAAATGTCCTGGAAGCCACAGGCAAATATGTACATAGCTGAGGTCCTGGAAAATCAGGAACAGGTAGCAGAGGTACTGGAAGCCACAGGAGACATCCTAGTAGCTAAAGGAGGTAACGAGCAGTGGTCCTGGAAGACTGGGAAGAATTTTCAGAGGTAATGGAAGCTGCAGGTGGACAGGAGATGACTTGGAAGCTGAAGGCAGACATGTAGCAGAAGTCCTGGAAAATAAGGAACAGGTAGCAGACAGAACTTCAAATTACCTAGAAAATCTGAATACTATTACCCAGGTGTGTCCTGGTAGGTCTTATATAGCCTCAGGCTATTGATATGGATCATGGTAGGCCATCTATAAAGCCTGACATTAAGCACAACAGAGTTCAGTGGACCAGAGTGAGGGAAGGAAAGTCTGGATCTGAGACAGGTGCATAACAGGACCCACCTCTTAGGGTCCCTTCCAAATGTGTCCATAATTCAAGACAACTATGCCTTTGGAATCCATTGTCTTTATTTTCTGTTAGGCTCACCTAGTGATGTGAATCCTCCAAGTCTAAGGTCCGGGTGGAAACATGGGACATAGCATCTGTACATCAGGCAGGTGAGGCATGTGGGACGGGTAGCAGAGTTACTGGAGACAGTAGGCAAACAGGAGACTGAGAATTGGTAGCTGAGGTACTGGAAGCTGCAGGCAGACAGATGTCCTGGAAACCACAGAAGGGGCATAAGTACTAAAAGCCACAGAGGCAGAGGTCCTGGAAAATCAGGAACAGATAGCAAAAGTCCTTGAAGTCCAGTTACAGGAAGCAGAGGTCATCGAAGACTGGGAACAGGAAACAGAGGTCCTAGAAGATCGGGAACAGTTTTCAGAGGTACTGTAAGCCACAGGTTAACAGGAGTCATCCTAACAGTCACAGGTGGACACAAAGCAAAGGTCCTGATAGACAGGGAGCAGATAGTAGAGGTACTGAAAGCTGCAGGTGGACAGGAAACATCCTGAAAGCCTCAGACGGACACTTGGCAGAGGTCCTGGAAGACTGGGAACAGGTAACAAATGGAATTCCAGAGTAACTAGAAAGTCTGAATACCAAGACCCAGGTGTGTGTCTTGGTAGGCCTTATACAGGCCCAGGCAGTTGATCATATGGGATTACGCATGGCCATCTGTAAAGCCCAACATGGAGAACAAAAGAGATCAGTGGACTGGGGTGATGGAAATAAAGTTCAGATCCGAGACTAGTGTGTAACACCATACAGTTATGAAGCCATCAATTCCAAAAACATTAATCTTGATCTCATCACTTCAGAGTATAGAGTACAGTAGTCTTTATATTTTTCATCATGTGCAAATTGTAGGTCGGCATTTTTGTGCATGAGCGTTAGGAGAGGCTTCCTTTGTGGATGATACCCATGCATGCCATTCCTCTGCAATGTACACCATTTTGTGTCACAGGAAATACTCACCCTCATTAGCTTTCTAGTTCTTTACCTGACTGCAGTAAACTTGCAGGTTGATTTTCTTAAACAGAAGCATCTTCTGATAATGATTAATGTGTAAACTTCCTTGGTTGGACATCTTTGTGAGAGAATTTCAGTTCCATCTTTGTTAACCCTTCATTCCTGGGCATTTTCCATTTTTTATTTAAAATTTTTAAACTTTTTTTTACTGCTTTTAATAGGTTCCTTAGGGGGCTGTGATCGTCTGATTGCTTGTGCTATACAAAACAGTGCATCAGAATCAGCACTGATATGTACAGTGGCTTACAAAACTATTCACCCCTTTGGCTTTTTACCTATTTTGTTATAGTACAACCTATGTTGAGATATTTTTGTAATCCAAACTAAATATTTTTGTAATTTTTGTGTGATGCAGCAGTACTAAATAGTCTAAGTTGGTGAAGTGAAGTTAGAAAAATATAGGAAAAATTTAAATTTATGGGACCAAATAACTAAAAATTGGCATGTGCACATGTATTCACCTGTTGGTAGCGAATTATTCAGGATACTTTCCAAGCATGTGACAAAAGAGCTTCTTTATTCAGGAACAAACAGGAACAATAAATGATAAGCTTAATAGCTCAGGAATAAATCATGGGGGGCGTGGTTTGCTGCTAGATGTGAGCAGACATCTTTCTGCTGGGCTCCTGAAGCCCCCTGCTTTAGCAACGAAATAAGCTACGTTTGGAGGAGGCTGGGAGAAAAATCTTCGACACCGGAGGACCCCTGATCACATAAGGACTATAAAAATCCTAACTTGGACTGTTTTGGAGCCAGATTGAGAGGAGGAACGTTTGAGGCCTACAGAGAAGGGAGAAGCCGGGGCCTGGAGTAGCCCTGTGCAGCCCAGTGCAGCCGCATCCTGTCTGAGCCTCCAGCACTGGTTTGGGACCTGTCCCCCCCTTCTAAAGTGAGCGGTTTGCCCCCTGACTTCATCGGGTGCAAGAAGACCTGGATATAAAGAAGACAAAGAAGAAATTTTCTCACCGTTGCAGTCTCCAGTGTCCTGGGCGTCCCTGAGGCTTCCTCCATTGCCTGAAGCGGTGTGGAGATCTTCAGCGCCGGCGGTCTTCTCAGGATCAAGCCGACATCTTCTTCAATCAAGTTCCAGGAGGGACCGGAGACCGAGACCTCTTCACCTGAAGCCGGGACGTCCCGTGTGCTGCAGCTGCATCGTCGGTTTCCATGAAGGTAAGCGGTGAACGCCGCCATTACCGTAAAGTGAATCCGTTGCAGTAGTGATTTTGCGCTCTGAAAGGAGTCGCTAATTTGGATAGCGTCACTAAAAGCATCGCAAAGGAGGATTGCGACTTGGAAAAAGTCGCATAACAAGTCTGCGTTCTAGAAAGTATCGCACAGCTCAAGTGCGACTCGAACAACGACGCATAATCTTTAAAGGCTTTATTGGAGTCCCGGATTGCGACGCCAGCTACATCTTGATTCATCTCTCTTCTGGAGGATCTTATTTGTTCTTCAACATCTGGTAACTTGGTTTGTTCCTGGAATTTTCCATTAAGGAGGAATCCCATTCTTGAAGAAGTCTGCATTTGCCTGACGTTTCCTATCTTTTTGGAACTAAACTCGCTAAAATCATTCAGCGAGCTCAGTCATTCCTGTCTTCTTATCCTGACAGCTTTTATTTCAGCAAGTCTTGCAGGTTGTATTTCAAAGAAAAAAGAAGCGTAGATTGGTTAATCATTCACTTGTGTTACTTTGTATTGCATTTGATTCTTTCCTCTTTGTTGAAAGGTTACCCCTCTTTAAAAATGAGTACTAAAAGTAACAAAAAAACTCAGGGGGAAAAATCATCACACAAACCAGCACTGAGATCTGCTGTCAGGAAGGATATCACTGATCTTGATGAGGCAATTTGTATCAGCCCTTCCGCATCTCCACCTGCGGAGGGCTATAAAATTGGCTTAAAAGATGATACTAGCATGCTGAAAGAAATTCAAGACATAATTGATACTCAGGCTGATATGGATACCACTGTCACTAAAAAAAGAAACATAATTAAAGCTTGGTCTGACTCTGAGGAGGAGTTTCATGACACTTCTCCTACTCAGAGTCCAGATAGAAGTAGGCCTAGGCTATCTGAGGAGGCACCCAAAATATGCCCTATTGAAGGGATTCAAGCTTCCAATGAGGGTGTATCCCAAGCTTACGTGAAAGATCTAATAGTCGCCCTAAACAATAGTCTTAGATTGACAATGGAGGAAAATACCAATCGTTTAGAAGCCAAATTTGAAGTTATCAATTCTCGGATTGATAAACACGATAAAAAAATTGTTGTCTTGGAAAAGAGTTCTTCTTCTTTACAGAAGCAGCAAGCAGATACACAAAAAGAGGTGCAATACCTAAGAATGAAGCTTGCTGACATCGAGGACCGCAGTAGGCGGAACAACATTAAATTGAGGGGAATTTCTGAAAAAGTAAGCCAGGCAAATTTACAGAACTACACTATGGGGATCCTTAAAAAAATCTTTCCGGATTCTCCGGAACTTGAGCTAATGATTGACAGGATACACAGGTTACCAAGACCTAGATCCATTTCGGAAGATATTCCGAGGGATACAATACTAAGATTTCATTTTTACCCCACTAAAGAAAGACTCCTAGCTTTTATGAGGGACAAGAAGCAGCTCCCTCCCCCGTTTGATCATATTAAAGTATTCGTTGACTTGTCCAAAGATACAATCCAGCTAAGAAAGAGCTTTGGGGAAGTCACTTCAATTTTACGCAGGATGGGTATCCAATACAGATGGGGCTTCCCAACTAAATTACTTGTAAATAGAGGAGGCAGGATTGTTTCATTACTCACACCACAAGATGGTATGTCCTTTATCTCCTCTCTGAACAAAATTGGGGATAATCCGGGGTAAGAAGTTGTGTACTTTATTCTTTGTAAATGTGTCATTTGCAGGGGGCTTCTAATGCCACCCATGAACTTTCCCATTTAAGGAGAACATCCTTCGAATTCGAGGATTCTTCACTAGAGTTGAGCGATACTTTCCGATATCCTAAAGTATCGGAATCGTAATGGTATCGCCGATATCACTAAAATATCGGCGATACCCGATACCGATACCGGAAGTCCCATGTAAGTCTATGGGAACAAAATATCGAAATTAAAAAAAACCCATTCTTGCCTTGTTGGTTAATTGTACATGAAGGAAAACAAGAAAGAGTAATGTAGAATGTATTGGGGGAGGTTGAGGAGACATTAAAGGCATAGATGTTTAACCCAATCCAATGGAATAGCATTTATTTTTTTTTTTTAGGAAATACGTTCGGATTGACGAAGAAATTCACAATGTTGTTAACCTTTTTTCTATTTTGTCAAATATGTCTGTTTCACAACTTCCATGGTCTTCACCTTTTTAACTTTTCACACACTTTCTCCTTCATAATCTTCAGCAGCATCATCTTTCTCATCAAATTATTCTTCATCTTCACCTTCTTAATCTTCTAAAACTTCTTGCTATTCATCTTTTTGTTAACATTACTTATATTGTTCTTATTAAACAGTTATTATTCTTCATATTCTACTTCTTCATCTTCTTCCTATTCATCCTTTTTATCATATTCTTATTTGTGACAGACATTCCTGTACTTGTAATCTGTAAAACTCTGAATTTTCATCCTTCCGTTCTTGCTGTCACGAAAGATTTTAATTACAACAGTATTTGTCCGCGTTCAGTTTAGCCTGCAGCAGCATCAGGCATTTTCCAGGGGCACCACGAGGAGGAACGGACTCACCCCCATACACTGCTTAGTCTTCTTCTGCTTAGAATTTAGAGCATATATTTTGCTCTTCATTTTGGTCTTATACTTAATGTTCTTCTGCTTTTTGATCTTCTGCTTATTGTTCTTCTGTCTCTTGTTCTGTATCTTGTAGTTTGTCTTAACCTTCTTTGTCCTGTTGGTGATGGTACAAAAGCCAATGGAAGTAACGAGGACCAGCTGACTGTGCTGGAACCCGGAGGGTCAGCAGAAGGAAAAGAGCCAATGGCACAACCGAGGACCAGCTGACGTTACTGGGACAGGGTTACTAAGCAGGAGGTACCTGTGCTCCAAAGCACTACCAAGGACCAGCAGACGTTGCTGGAACTCGGATACCGACATGGAGGCACCTAGGCCAAAGGCACTGCGGAGAACCAGCTGACGGTACTGGAACCCGGATGGGTAGCAGAAGGTACAAGAGCCAATGAAAGTAATGAGGACCAGCTGACTGTGCTGGAACCCGGAGGGTCAGCAGAAGGAAAAGAGCCAATGGCACAACCGAGGACCAGCTGACGTTACTGGGACACGGTTACTAAGCAGGAGGTACCTGTGCTCCAAAGCACTACCAAGGACCAGCAGACGTTGCTGGAACTCGGATACCGACATGGAGGCACCTAGGCCAAAGGCACTGCGGAGAACCAGCTGACGGTACTGGAACCCGGATGGGTAGCAGAAGGTACCCATGGAAATTAAAGTTGAGGCAGCAGGACTGTTTGCCGTTCACACAGCAGGGGAACAGCTGACATTACTGAACCCCAGTAACACGGGAGCAAGTGTAGACTGTGCTAACAGCACTTCCGAGAAACAACTGGCGGTGTTGTAGCCCAGGGATGAGAAGAGAACATGGTGGAGGCAGCAGGACTGTTTGCCGTTCACACAGCAGGGGAACAGCTGACATTACTGAACCCCAGTAACACGGGAGCAAGTGTAGACTGTGCTAACAGCACTTCCGAGAAACAACTGGCGGTGTTGTAGCCCAGGGATGAGAAGAGAACATGGTGGAGGCAGCAGGACTGTTTGCCGTTCACACAGCAGGGAACAGCTGACATTACTGAACCCCAGTAACACAGGAGCAAGTGTAGACTGTGCTAACAGCACTTCCGAGAAACAACTGGCGGTGTTGTAGCCCAGGGATGAGAAGAGAACATGGTGGAGGCAGCAGGACTGTTTGCCGTTCACACAGCAGGGGAACAGCTGACATTACTGAACCCCAGTAACACAGGAGCAAGTGTAGACTGTGCTAACAGCACTTCCGAGAAACAACTGGCGGTGTTGTAACCCAGGGATGAGAAGAGAACAGGTGGAGGCAGCAGGACTTTTTGCCGTTCACACAGCAGGGAACAGCTGACATTACTGAACCCAGTAACACGGGAGCAAGTGTAACTGTGCTAACAGCACTTCCGAGAAACAACTGGCGGTGTTGTAACCAGGGATGAGAAGAGAACAGGGTGGAGGCAGCAGGACTTTTGCCGTTCACACAGCAGGGGAACAGCTGACATTACTGAACCCAGTAACACGGAGAAGTGTAACTGTGCTAACAGCACTTCCGAGAAACAACTGGCGGTGTTGTAACCCAGGGATGAGAAGAGAAACATGGTGGAGGCACAGGACTGTTTGCCGTTCACACAGCAGGGGAACAGTGACTTACTGAACCCCAGTAACACGGAGCAAGTGTAGACTGTGAACAGCACTCCGAGAAACAACGGCGGTGTTGTAACCCAGGGATGAGAGAGACAGGTGGAGGCAGAGGATTTTGCCGTTCACACAGCAGGGAACAGCTGACTTACTGAACCCCGTAACACGGAGCAAGTGTGACTGTGCTAACAGCACTTCGAAAACAACTGGCGGTGTGTAACCAGGGATGAGAAGAGAACAGGTGGAGGCAGCAGGACTTTTGCCGTTCACACAGCAGGGAACAGCTGACATTACTGAACCCCAGTAACACGGAGCAAGTGTAGACTGTGCTAACAGCACTTCCGAGAAACAACTGGCGGTGTGTAACCCAGGGATGAGAAGAGAACATGGTGGGGCAGCAGGACTTTTGCCGTTCAACAGCAGGGAACAGCTGACATTACTGAACCCAGTAACACGGAGCAAGTGTAGACTGTGCTAACAGCACTCCGAGAAACAACTGGCGGTGTTGTAACCAGGGATGAGAAGAGAACAGGGTGGAGGCAGCAGGACTTTTTGCCGTTCACACAGCAGGGAACAGCTGACATTACTGAACCCAGTAACACGGAGCAAGTGTAGACTGTGCTAACAGCACTTCCGAGAAACAACTGGCGGTGTTGTACCCAGGGATGAGAAGAGAACAGGTGGAGGCAGCAGGACTTTTGCCGTTCACACAGCAGGGGAACAGCTGACATTACTGAACCCCAGTAACACAGGAGCAAGTGTAGACTGTGCTAACAGCACTTCCGAGAAACAACTGGCGGTGTTGTACCCAGGGATGAGAAAGAACAGGTGGAGGCAGCAGGACTTTTGCCGTTCACACAGCAGGGGAACAGCTGACATTACTGAACCCCAGTAACAGGAGCAAGTGTAGACTGTGCTAACAGCACTTCGAGAAACAACTGGCGGTGTTGTAACCAGGATGAGAAGAGAACATGGTGGAGCAGCAGGACTTTTGCGTTCACACAGCAGGGGAACAGCTGACATTACTGAACCCCAGTAACACAGGAGCAAGTGTAGACTGTGCTAACAGCACTTCCGAGAAACAACTGGCGGTGTTGTAACCAGGGATGAGAGAGAACAGGTGGAGGCAGCAGGACTGTTTGCCGTTCACACAGCAGGGGAACAGCTGACATTACTGAACCCCAGTAACACAGGAGCAAGTGTAGACTGTGCTAACAGCACTTCCGAGAAACAACTGGCGGTGTTGTAACCCAGGGATGAGAAGAGAACAGGGTGGAGGCAGCAGGACTTTTTGCCGTTCACACAGCAGGGGAACAGCTGACATTACTGAACCCCAGTAACACAGGAGCAAGTGTAGACTGTGCTAACAGCACTTCCGAGAAACAACTGGCGGTGTTGTAACCCAGGGATGAGAAGAGAACATGGTGGAGGCAGCAGGACTTTTTGCCGTTCACACAGCAGGGGAACAGCTGACATTACTGAACCCCAGTAACACGGAGCAAGTGTAGACTGTGCTAACAGCACTTCCGAGAAACAACTGGCGGTGTTGTAACCCAGGGATGAGAAGAGAACATGGTGGAGGCAGCAGGACTTTTTGCCGTTCACACAGCAGGGGAACAGCTGACATTACTGAACCCCAGTAACACGGGAGCAAGTGTAGACTGTGCTAACAGCACTTCCGAGAAACAACTGGCGGTGTTGTAACCCAGGGATGAGAAGAGAACATGGTGGAGGCAGCAGGACTTTTGCCGTTCACACAGCAGGGGAACAGCTGACATTACTGAACCCCAGTAACACGGAGCAAGTGTAGACTGTGCTAACAGCACTTCCGAGAAACAACTGGCGGTGTTGTAACCCAGGGATGAGAAGAGAACAGGTGGAGGCAGCAGGACTTTTTGCCGTTCACACAGCAGGGGAACAGCTGACATTACTGAACCCCAGTAACACGGGAGCAAGTGTAACTGTGCTAACAGCACTTCCGAGCAACAACTGGCGGTGTTGGAGCCCAGGGTCAAGGAGGATGTTTAAATACTAGATCAAGTATTTTCCTTGTTACGTGTCAATTAAAAATGTCTATACTCCAAACAAGAGAAATATAACCTTTAGTACCATAAGATGATGATTTTACTTTAAAAAATATATGTAAATTAATAATTGACAAACATAAACGCATACATTAACATGTTGAAAAGCAATGCAAACCACAATAAAAATCGGTTAAATAATCTGCTATACGGTTTTAAATAAAAGCATACAAGTACATATCAGAATCCATTAATGATGGATAAGTAACAGTATGTACACCATTTTCATTTGCTGAATAATATCACTAAAAAGTTTTTAAAAATATCTAAAATTTCCATCATGTAATACTGATAATATGTGCCAATCATTTATATTAACAAAAAAAACCTTTAAAAAGTGCATAGTGAAAACAGCTATTTATGCCTGACTGTGGACTTGCAAGCATGACAACGGATAGATAAGGTATATATAGATGAGTCTGCATAGCCACAGATGGTGAATGGCGATGTAATACTGTACCTCAATAAAGTGTGCGTTACTACTACATCCTTTTTTTTATATAGCTTTATAAAAGGGTACGTGCATGTATGCTTGCGCCTTTGTTTGGACGCACAGACTGGCTTCCTGCTGTGACGCGTTGGGTATTGGAGCGTCTGTGCGTCTTATGACGCAGACTAACATTCACGGTGCGCATCGTTCATCATCGCAAGCGTACCGACAACACAAAGGCGTTGTCATGACTGCTTTACTCAGTAAACATGCACCTATGATGAAACATACACGCATGTGCCCTATTACATAACAAGCTACAAGAAAAATGCGTGTGAGGTGTGACACAGCTGTTTTGTTAAGGTACAGTATTATATCGACATTGTACAGGTGTCGCTATTCAGTCTGATAAATAGATATCATTCACCTATTCTATCAGTTGTCGTTCTTTCAGCACCACTTACAGGTATATATTTTGCTATTGTGACTATGCACTATTGACTTTACCAAGGTAATGCATGATTTTTGTTAGCGATTATCATGTTTACATGAAGGACCTTTATGATATGGGCTGTTAACTTTCTAATCAAATATGTATTTTTTAAAATGACACAAATATAAGTAATGTTGAAGAGGACTATTCCTACATGCATTGTTTGCACAATATTACAGGTGTACATCACGTCCCTTAATCAACATTGGATATTATATTTACTTGTATGCTTTTATTTCAAAGGCAAGAACACTGAAGTATAACCTTCGCACTGCAGCAGTTGTCAAAGTTCAACCCACATTATGCACTTCCAACATTGCAGTATTTGAGTCATCATGATGTGAGTTGGATTTGTCTAAGCTATGGAGTGACAAGGTTGACCATCAGTATCCTATAGCATAAGTAGGCTTTTGTGTTTGCATTTGTTTTCGACATGTGCATATCTGTAATAATATGTCACAATTATTTTGTTACTGATAATTCTGACAGCAACTGCGCTGTTGAAGCCAGGTTCAAGAGAGAAAGGTGTAGCTAGAGGCTAGTGTATGAGACTTTGAAGTGTAAGTTTTTTTGATTATAGCAGCAGTAATTTTTGCCAGACACACAGCAGGGGAACAGCAGGCGTTACTGAACCCCACAAACACATCAGCGATTGTTTTCATCTGTGCATCTAACACTTCTGAGCAGCAACTGGCGCTGTTGAAGCCCAGGTCAAGGAGGGTGTAGGCAGAGGCCTAGTATGAGACGTTTGAAGTTGAAGTTGTAGTTAGCAGCAGTAATTTTTGCCAGACACACAGCAGGGGAACAGCAGGCGTTACTGAACCCCACAAACACATCAGCGATTGTTTTCATCTGTGCATCTAACACTTCTGAGCAGCAACTGGCGCTGTTGAAGCCCAGGGTCAAGGAGGGTGTAGGCAGAGGCCTAGTATGAGACGTTTGAAGTTGAAGTTGTATTATGCAGCAGTAATTTTTGCCAGACACACAGCAGGGGAACAGCAGGCGTTACTGAACCCCACAAACACATCAGCGATTGTTTTCATCTGTGCATCTAACACTTCTGAGCAGCAACTGGCGCTGTTGAAGCCCAGGGTCAAGGAGGGTGTAGGCAGAGGCCTAGTATGAGACGTTTGAAGTTGAAGTTGTAGTTAGCAGCAGTAATTTTTGCCAGACACACAGCAGGGGAACAGCAGGCGTTACTGAACCCCACAAACACATCAGCGATTGTTTTCATCTGTGCATCTAACACTTCTGAGCAGCAACTGGCGCTGTTGAAGCCCAGGGTCAAGGAGGGTGTAGGCAGAGGCCTAGTATGAGACGTTTGAAGTTGAAGTTGTAGTTAGCAGCAGTAATTTTTGCCAGACACACAGCAGGGGAACAGCAGGCGTTACTGAACCCCACAAACACATCAGCGATTGTTTTCATCTGTGCATCTAACACTTCTGAGCAGCAACTGGCGCTGTTGAAGCCCAGGGTCAAGGAGGGTGTAGGCAGAGGCCTAGTATGAGACGTTTGAAGTTGAAGTTGTAGTTAGCAGCAGTAATTTTTGCCAGACACACAGCAGGGAACAGCAGGCGTTACTGAACCCCACAAACACATCAGCGATTGTTTTCATCTGTGCATCTAACACTTCTGAGCAGCAACTGGCGCTGTTGAAGCCCAGGGTCAAGGAGGGTGTAGGCAGAGGCCTAGTATGAGACGTTTGAAGTTGAAGTTGTAGTTAGCAGCAGTAATTTTTGCCAGACACACAGCAGGGGAACAGCAGGCGTTACTGAACCCCACAAACACATCAGCGATTGTTTTCATCTGTGCATCTAACACTTCTGAGCAGCAACTGGCGCTGTTGAAGCCCAGGGTCAAGGAGGGTGTAGGCAGAGGCCTAGTATGAGACGTTTGAAGTTGAAGTTGTAGTTAGCAGCAGTAATTTTTGCCAGACACACAGCAGGGGAACAGCAGGCGTTACTGAACCCCACAAACACATCAGCGATTGTTTTCATCTGTGCATCTAACACTTCTGAGCAGCAACTGGCGCTGTTGAAGCCCAGGGTCAAGGAGGGTGTAGGCAGAGCCTAGTATGAGACGTTTTGAAGTTGAAGTTGTAGTTAGCAGCAGTAATTTTTGCCAGACACACAGCAGGGAACAGCAGGCGTTACTGAACCCCACAAACACATCAGCGATTGTTTTCATCTGTGCATCTAACACTTCTGAGCAGCAACTGGCGCTGTTGAAGCCCAGGTCAAGGAGGTGTGCAAGGCCTATATGAGATATTGAAGTTGAAGTGAGTTAGCACAGTAATTTTCCAGACACAACAGACAGGAACTACAGCATATGATGAACCCCACAAAGAATAGAGTTTTATCTGTGCAACATTCTGAGGACAACGCGTGTTGAAGCCAGGGAAGGAGGTAGCACAAATAGAGTTATTGCTGTTACTCCCGCTGTATGTCTTCACAGTAAGAGTTAACGACAAAAAAATATGAATTCAATACGATGAAAATTTTACTGACACCGGTTATAACGTAAGGCTAATGAAATAGTCAATAAGTCGAACTATAGGTGTTAGGCGATAAAGATGAAGATCACTCAACAAAAAGGAAAAACAAAGGAAATGAGAACCGCAACAAAAATAATGAATTTCGACCTGTGGCAAAAGACTTTTGTATGCCCGGTCATAGCATCATGGATATGGAATACTGGTATTAAAATATAACTTCAAATATGAGAAACGTACAAAGGTTTCAGAATATAAGCTCATCATGACCTTTGACACTGTTAGTGATGGAATGAATAGATCACATGGATTTATGTCATTCTATATCAATTAAGGAATCTGCGTCTATGACCTTCCAGGGTCATGAAAACCCAAAAAATACGCCAATGAGAGGGCAATCAAACTTTCTATCCTTATCTAGGAACTGTTCCAATATTTATGTTCATCCCTGTGAGATAATGACAGTTCTGATACACGTCACTTACTTGTCTTACCTATTGCACTATTCCTGTGTCCTGTTGTGTATAGAAATATGTGATGCTTAATTTTTTTAGTTAGTCTTTCCCTGATGAAGAGACGTGAGTAGCCTTGAAAGCTTGCAATTTGTTTCCATCTTTTCAGTTATCCATAAAAAGGTATCAACCACTGCTGACTCTGAAGTCTAAATATTTTTCTATCTACTGGCTAACACGGTACAAAGATACACATGTTTTCTAATTTCAAGAAGGAAAAATAAAGAAAATACAAATATAAACGCATATATGCACATGCCAAAAATAAATGGAACAACACAACACCCAAAAAATTGGTAACAAAATATAGTGTTGTAAATTTAAGAATAAAAGTAAATGTTTTTTTTTATGAATAATGCTTAAGGAACGCTATGTTAAACCATAACATAGTGAAGACAATGGATTTTGTAATAGTCACTCATCATCATCATCGCAAATTTTATGTGACAGTCACAGACAATTCAATTATTTAAGTTCATAAAATCGTAACTTTCTATAGCATGTATGACATGTCCAGCATGGACTCATCAATGTGATTGATGACACAATAATGTACAATAAAAAATAACCATTTAAAAAAACATTAGGCATTGTTTGTCACAATTTAAGTGTGTGCCTGCAAGTGTAGGTGAAACAAAGGCTACGGATAGCAAAGGTATATTCTATGTCTGTATCAGACAGTGGACAGCCTCTGATGGGTAATGCCGATGTTATACTGTACGTCAATAAAGTCTGCGGCTGAAATCATGCATTTTTTGCTTGTAGAGTGTTGAAGAGGGTAAAAGAATGTCTGGTTGCGCAAAGCTTTATCCGTCAACACTACCTTCCTACTGTCACGCGTAGGGTAGGGTAGCGTGTGGCAATTAGCTGACTATCAAATGTGAGGTTAGGCTGCGTTATTGCGCACTAGGGACGCAAAAAAAAATACAGCAGTAATAATTTAATGTGTAATACTACACCTATGACAAACCAAAAAATTACGTTCCCTCTTTAACAATGTACAAGACTAACAAGCCTAATGGTTGACGCTGACTTAATTGAGATACAGTATTACATCAACATTGTCCATGAGTAACTATGCACTGTGATACCTATATACCAGTATTAATTTATATCTCTTGTGGTTGTTTCAACAGCACTTGCAGGTATAAGTACCTATTGTCAGTATGCATGATGCACTTTCTAGATGTAATAATTTATTATTGGACATTATTACCATGTTTACATGCTGGCCATTTCATATATGGTGTTTGAAGTTACAGTTGGCATCAGTATGTGTATTTTATAATGTCTGTCATAAATAAACCTCGTGATGATGATGATGAGGATTTAATGATTCGTACATCCATTGAGTGCATTATCTTACAGGTACAGATAAAGTTCCTTAAAAAGCATTAATTCATAAGTCTGAAATGTACTTTTATGCATTAATTTAAAAATGTGAAGAGTAGACTATGTTTTATTTTTTGTTACCATTTCTAATAGACATGTGCAGATATGCGCTGTGATGACAAATTATTATTTGTCCATATTTGTCATAAAAATTTATCATTCTAGGCCTGCAAAACTTCACAATTTCATGTTTTCAGCATAACAAGCAGGGTGACGGCTCTTCCCTATTTGGAGCATGTTGGTCATGTGTTTTTCTGTCCATGTGTCGGGAACAGGACACTTCTTGCCGTTGACACAGCAGGGGAACAGCTGGCGTTACTGAACCCCACTAACAGTAGAGCTTGTGTTTTGTTCTGTGGACACGACACTTCTGAGCAGCAACTGGCAGTGTTGGAGCCCAGGGAGTAGAGTTCAGGTGGTAGAAAGATGAACATAACAGGAGACATGGATAACGTTGCGAACCAGTTATTTAATCTGAAAACGGACAGAGAAATTCTGGCGAGATCCATGCCTTGTTCATTTTCAGAAAAGTAAGCCGGTCTACATTATCGGAGGATAGTCGCATGCGACGGTCTGTTAGTACACCACCTGCAGCACTAAAGACGCGCTCCGATAATACACTGGCAGCAGGGCAAGCCAGCACCTCCAATGCATACTGGCTAAGCTCTGGCCATGTATCCAGCTTAGAGACCCAAAACTTGAATGGGGAAGAGCCATCTGGGAGTACACTGAGAGGCAAAGCCAAGTAGTCTGTCACCATCTGACGGATACGTTGCCTCCCGCTGACTGGAGCCCTCTCGGATGGTGTAGACATTTGTGGCGCTGCCACAAAACTTTGCCACATTTTGAACATACTGGTCTTTCCCTGTGCAGAGGCACTGCGTGTGCTCCCTCTTGTTGCAGAGCTCTCTACACTGCCTCGACGCACAGAGCTGCTTTGTAAAGCAGTAGCAGCAGCAGTGCTCTCGGCAGTAAGGTAGAACATTAGGGATTGCACCAGTGTGTCTTGGTACTCCCGCATTTTACGCTCCCGGTTCAACGGTGTGATGAGGCTTTTGACGTTGTCCCGGTAGCGAGGGTCTAGGAGGGTGTACACCCAATAATCAGACGTCGTGAGAATGTGGGCGATGCGGCGGTCGTTTCTTAGGCACTGCAGCATGAAATCAACCATGTGCTGCAGACTCCCAACTGGCAAAGAAACGCTGTCCTCTGCAAGAGGCGTTATCTCTGCCTGCTCTGCATCACCCCACCCTCGCTCTACATACTGACTAGAGCGTTGTGTACCTCCCTCTGGAGCGATGTCTTCCTCCTCCATTGACTCCTCCTCCTCATCCTCCTCACAAAGTGAGCCCTGCCCAGCCCTTTGTGAGGAACCACGTTGCGCTGACTTTCCAGAAGGTGATGGAATTTGTGACTCCTCATCCTCCACCTCTTCCAAAACCTCATCCCTTATTGCTTGCAGTGTTTTTTGAAGCAGGCAGATAAGGGGGACAGTCAGGCTGACTAGTGCATCATCTGCACTCGCCATCCGCGTTGACTCATCAAACGCACGCAAAACGTGGCACATGTCCTTCATAGTGGCCCACTCATTAATGGTGAAGTGTGGACGGCGCAAATTGCGTGTTGATTGCGCCTGATGCAGCTGATACTCCATAACTGCTGGCTGCTGCTCACACAACCGCTCCAACATATGTAACGTTGAATTCCACCTGGTGGATACGTCACATATGATGCGATGTTCAGGAAGGCGCAATCTGCGTTGCAGAGCTGCAATGCGCGATCTGGCCATGCTGGAACGTCGCAAGTGAGCGCACTCTAGGCGGACCTTGTGCAGCAGTGCATCAAGATCCGGATAGTCCCTCAAAAAACTCTGCACGACCAAGTTGAGCACATGTGCCAGACATGGTATGTGAGTGAGGTTGCCAAGGCCCAGAGCTGCCACCAGATTTCGGCCATTGTCACACACTACCAAGCCTGGCTGGAGATTCGCTGGCAAAAACCACACGTCGCTCTCCTGCTTGATGGCATTCCAGACCTCCTGCGCTGTGTGGCTTCGATTCCCCATGGGAATTAATTTCAGAACGGCCTGTTGCCGTTTGGCCACGGCTGTGCTCATATCGGTCGCATCAGGTAAGCGTCCACGGGTCCATGTGGAGGTAGACCGTGATGGCTCCTGCAGCGATGATTCTGAGGAACTGGAGTAGGAGGAGGAGTCAATGTGGACAGACTTGATTCCGGCAATCCTTGGAGTTGGCAGAACACGTACAGCGCCACTCGCAAGATCTGTACCCGGCTCCACAACATTCACCCAATGGGCAGTGAGTGAAAGGTATCGTCCCTGGCCATGGGTACTGGTCCACGCATCGGTGGTCAGGTGGACCTTGCTACTGACGGCGTTTAGTAGCGCATGTTTAATTTTTGCCTCAACATGCTTTTGCAGACCAGGGACGGCTTGCCTGCTGAAATAAAATCGGCTGGGCACATTGTATTGTGGGACTGCCAATGCCATTAATTCACGGAAACTGTCAGTCTCCACCAGCCTGAATGACAGCATTTCAAGGGACAGGAGTTTTGCAATGCCAGCATTCAGAGCCTGTGCTCGTGGATGGTTTGCCGAGTATGGCCGTCTTTTATCCCATGCCTGTGCTACCGATGGCTGTTTTGTGGCCTGGGTGTGTGAGGATGACAGGGAACTTGCAGCTGTGGGTGGAATAACACTGTGTCTCTGGACAACAGTGACAGAGGTTCTTCCATGGCGATCCTTTGAGGAAGCCTTACCAGCTGTGTGTGAACTGGAGGAAGAGGCTCCAACAGGAGCTGAAGATGTAGGTGCTGCTGTAGGTTGGCCTACATCTCCAGTGTGTCTTTGTAACTCAACAAAGTGCTTTGACCGCACATGTTTCCACATATTTGTTGTATTAAGGTTACTGACACTTTTACCTCTTTTAATTTTTTGATTACACAGCTTGCATTTTACATAGCAAATATCATCTGCAACTGTATCAAAAAAGGACCACGCAGAGCAAGTCCTGGGAGCGCCCGGTTTGGCTGTTGTAAGAGAACTGCTCCGAACGGGTGCCAAACTGGAGGCTACAGGCAAGC
Source organism: Oophaga sylvatica (assembly GCA_033576555.1). Taxonomy (NCBI): domain Eukaryota; kingdom Metazoa; phylum Chordata; class Amphibia; order Anura; family Dendrobatidae; genus Oophaga; species Oophaga sylvatica. Next base: position 891,856,270 of record JARQOD010000001.1, on the reverse strand, counting down.
GAGTCTGCAGCCTACCTCTCCCTACTGTTTGGACCGTTGGTGCAATCTCTTCCTCAGAGCTGCTCCCACCACCTTCCTGTTCCTCACGCCATGTTGGGTCTTGGACCTCATCATCTCCACCACTACCCTCTTCCACACCTGCTGTTGTTGGGTGGTCTGGCCAGCACCATGCTCAACAGAAACTGGCAACTGAGTCTCATCATCATCAGATGCGTTCTGCGGTGTGCTGACCATCGGCACTGGCTCACCCGCCTCTTCAGATTCAGAGAGACACAGCTGTTGCGCATCACTGCATACTGCCTCTTCTTCACATTCCAGAATGCTGCTTGGCTGGGCCCCTGTTTCCAAGCCAACAGATTCTGAGAACAGAAGCAGAGACTCAGCTGGCTCCTGTACAGAGCTCTCTGACTGCCTGGGCAATTTGGCAGGCGGTGAAGAGACTGATGGTTGTTCAACAGTGCTTGTGTCCTGAGAGGAGGTGGAAGGTATTGAAGTCGATGCATTGGCTGCCATCCAACCAACAACGGCTTCAATTTGTTCTCACGCAGCAGGGGGTACCTGAGCTCCACAAAGTGCGCAAAAAGGAACGCTCCAGGCAAAACTGGTGGATGCTGTGTCACTTCGGCACAGGCTCCCCCGCCTTTTCATCTGCTGAGATCCACGGCTCGACACGACACTGCCTTCTCACCAGACTTCTTCCTGTAAGAAAAGAATCGAGAACAGTAAGGGCCAAGTGGTTCCTACAGACTTCTGTGCCTGCAGCAATGTTCAGTATCTGTGAAAGGCCCCTATGGTTGTTAACATGCGTTCCTAGAGTTTGGAGTGCAACCCAATGATTGGTATCCACCAACAACACGGTCATTGTAGCAGCGGGGTACGATCACTAAATGCATTAAAGATACCATAAAAATGTGATTGTGTACGGGTGGAGCAGCCACAAATCCCAGTCCTTCCTGCGAAAAATGTGAAGTGAGCAGTGCACTACCTCAGCGACTACAACGGTGTTGAAGTACAAACTGGACGTAACGCACTACAAAATGGTAATCTCACAGACTACAGTGAACACTGAAACACAACTATTCACTATCTGTGAAAAGCCCTTTGTGTACTTCTATAGTGTTTGCAACCAATGTATTGTATACGGATGGAAGCGCGTCACACTAATAGATTAGATTTTTTTCCACTAAAATGGAGCAGCACCAATTAGAGAAAAATGTGAAGGATGAGGCAGTGACACACGCTCAGCAGACTACAACCGGCAGTGGTTGAAGTACAAACTGGAGCGTAATCTGCACTCACAAAATGAAAAGCTCACAGACTACAGTGAACACTGAAACACAACTATTCACTATCTGTGAAAAGCTCCTTTGTGTACTTCTATAGTGTTTGCAACCAATGTATTGTATACGGATGGAAGCGCGTCACACTAATAGATTAGATTTTTTTCCACTAAAATGGAGCAGCACCAATTAGAGAAAAATGTGAAGGATGAGGCAGTGACACACGCTCAGCAGACTACAACCGGCAGTGGTTGAAGTACAAACTGGAGCGTAATCTGCACTCACAAAATGAAAAGCTCACAGACTACAGTGAACACTGAAACACAACTATTCACTATCTGTGAAAAGCTCCTTTGTGTACTTCTATAGTGTTTGCAACCAATGTATTGTATACGGATGGAAGCGCGTCACACTAATAGATTAGATTTTTTTCCACTAAAATGGAGCAGCACCAATTAGAGAAAAATGTGAAGGATGAGGCAGTGACACACGCTCAGCAGACTACAACCGGCAGTGGTTGAAGTACAAACTGGAGCGTAATCTGCACTCACAAAATGAAAAGCTCACAGACTACAGTGAACACTGAAACACAACTATTCACTATCTGTGAAAAGCTCCTTTGTGTACTTCTATAGTGTTTGCAACCAATGTATTGTATACGGATGGAAGCGCGTCACACTAATAGATTAGATTTTTTTCCACTAAAATGGAGCAGCACCAATTAGAGAAAAATGTGAAGGATGAGGCAGTGACACACGCTCAGCAGACTACAACCGGCAGTGGTTGAAGTACAAACTGGAGCGTAATCTGCACTCACAAAATGAAAAGCTCACAGACTACAGTGAACACTGAAACACAACTATTCACTATCTGTGAAAAGCTCCTTTGTGTACTTCTATAGTGTTTGCAACCAATGTATTGTATACGGATGGAAGCGCGTCACACTAATAGATTAGATTTTTTTCCACTAAAATGGAGCAGCACCAATTAGAGAAAAATGTGAAGGATGAGGCAGTGACACACGCTCAGCAGACTACAACCGGCAGTGGTTGAAGTACAAACTGGAGCGTAATCTGCACTCACAAAATGAAAAGCTCACAGACTACAGTGAACACTGAAACACAACTATTCACTATCTGTGAAAAGCTCCTTTGTGTACTTCTATAGTGTTTGCAACCAATGTATTGTATACGGATGGAAGCGCGTCACACTAATAGATTAGATTTTTTTCCCACTATAAAATGGAGCAGCACCAATTAGAGAAAAATGTGAAGGATGAGGCAGTGACACACGCTCAGCAGACTACAACCGCGTGGTAAGTCAACTGAGCTAATCGCACTAAATGAAGCTCAACTACAGTGAACATGAACACACTATCACTCTGGAAAAGCTCTTGTGATTCTAGTGTTTGCAACCAATTATGTATACAGACGCGTCCACTATAATTAATTTCCACAATGCACCAATTAGAGAAAATGTGAAGAGAGCAGGACACACCTCACAGACTACAACGCAGTGTTAAACTAACTGAAGCGTATCTGCACTCAAAAATCAACTCACAGACTGCTGACACTGAAACACAACTTCACTATCTGTGAAAGCTCCTTTGTATCTATAGTGTTTGCAACCAATGTATTGTATACGGATGGAAGCACGTCACACTAATAGATTTGATTTTTTTCTAATATAATGGAGCTGCACCAATTCCACTAAATAAAATAAAAAAAAAAGAGTCAGTGACACGTGCAGATGCCTACAAACAGCGGTGGATGCAGAGCAAACTGCAGCGTCACCTGCACTGTCACACACACACCTTGCACAGAGCTGTTAAAACAACACTGGCAAAATGAAGCTTTACACAGCGGTTGGTAAACTAGCCTGCCTCAAGCACAGTAGTACACAAAATCGCAATATCTAACTGTCCCTCAGAGTGAGCAGAGTAGCGTTCTGTCCCTTACTGAGTTCACAGCACAGTGACGCTAAAATGGCGGCGGCGCCTTTTATAGTGCATTCTGACATCATTTCAGCAGCCAATCACAGCCATGCCATTAGTTAAGATGACCGCAGCATTACAGGATGTGCCCACACTTCGTAGGATTCCTCATTGGCTGACTAAAATCACATTGCCTCTCAAAGAATTATGGGAACTTCCGATTCCGGTATACGATATGGAAAAAGTATCGGAATTAAGTATCGGAATTCCGATAACGCGAATATCGGGCCAACACCCGATACTTGCGGTATCGGAATGCTCAACACTAGTCAGCAGTCAGGACATTATGCCAACCGATGTCCCCAGCGAATAAGTAAACGGTCATGTTCCGTGACCATGGGTGCAGGGTCATTAGACGCGAGGGATTTTGCTCCGAAGATGCTCCTTAAAGGGTTAATCTCTCTAGGTTCATCCACCCTTCCCGCCAAGCTTTGTGTGGACTCTGGGGCAGAGGGGAATTTTATGTCCTCCTCCTTTGCCTCTCGCCATTCCATACCGCTAGTGACGCTCGCCGAGCCAATATCGATGAGAGTGTTGAATGGAGCAATCCTGCCCTCACAAATCACCCACCAGACTGTCACTCTACCTCTGTCTATGTCTCCTTCACATCAGGAGAATATATCCCTTTTTGTCCTTCCTGAGGGAATAGATGAGGTTTTGTTGGGGTTACCCTGGCTTCGCCACCACTCTCCCCATATTGAGTGGTCCTCTGGGAGAATACTGGGTTGGGGTGATCATTGCAGAGACAAATGTCTCAGAGAGGACGTTCAGGTTTCCACAACGGAGATACCCATAGATCTTGATTCCCTTCCCAAGGTTTATCGGTCATACGCAGACGTATTCTCCAAAAAGGCAGCGGAGACTCTGCCGCCTCATCGCCCTTATGACTGTCCTATAGACCTCTTGCCTGGAACGGAGCCCCTCGGGGAAGAGTGTATCCTCTCTCTCTTCCTGAGACGGAGGCCATGTCACAATACATCCAGGAAAATCTGGCCAGAGGGTTTATTAGGAAGTCAGTGTCACCAGCAGGGGCAGGATTTTTCTTTGTGCAGAAGAAGAATGGAGAATTAAGACCGTGTATAGACTATAGGGGTCTTAACGCCATTACCGTTAAGAACAAATATCCTTTGCCCCTAATATCTGAGCTCTTTGATAGGCTCCGGGGAGCAAGGGTATTTACTAAGCTGGATCTTCGTGGTACCTATAACCTGATCCGCATCCGTGAGGGGACGAATGGAAGACGGCGTTCAATACCAGAGATGGACATTACGAATATCTTGTGATGCCCTTCGGGCTCTGTAATGCTCCAGCCGTCTTCCAAGATTTCGTAAATGACATCTTCCGGGACATGCTTGCCACCTCTTGGTAGTCTATCTGGATGACATTCTCATCTTTTCTCCAGATATGGCCACCCACCGGAGAGATGTTTGCAGGGTCTTCGACCTCTTGCGGGCAAATTCCTTATATGCGAAGTTGGAGAAGTGTGTGTTTGAGCAGGAGTCTTTGCCATTCCTGGGCTATATCATCTCCACTCAGGGATTGGCTATGGATCCTGCCAAACTACAGGCTGTAATGGATTGGCAAGAACCCCACTCTCTTAAAGCGGTGCAGCGCTTTATGGGGTTCATTAATTACTATCGCCAATTCATTCCCCACTTCTCTACTTTGGTTGCTCCCTTGGTAGCCCTCACCAAGAAAGGAGCCAATCCCAAATTGTGGTCAGAGGAGGTCTCCAAGGCCTTTACTTCAATCAAGTCCCATTTTGCTAGCGCTCCTGTCCTACATCGTCCCGAGGTTGATAAGCCTTTTATATTGGAGGTAGATGCCTCGTCCGTTGGTGCTGGAGCAGTCCTTTTTCAAAAGGATGCTCAAGGTCGTAAACATCCTTGCTTCTTCTTCTCCAAGACCTTCACACCTGCGGAGAGGAATTATTCCATTGGGGATAGGGAGTTGCTAGCCATGAAGTTGGCCTTTTCTGAGTGGAGACATCTCCTGGAGGGGGCTCGCTTTCCCTTCCAAGTGTTCACTGACCACAAAAATTTGGTCTATTTACAGACCGCCCAGCGTCTAAATTCCCGTCAGGCCAGATGGTCCCTGTTCTTCTCCCGATTACATTTCACCCTCCATTTTCTCTCAGGGGAGAAGAACATTCGTGCTGATGCTCTGTCTCGCTCCGTGGTGTCCTCTGAGGAGGTGGAGGAGGAGCCTCGGCTGATTGTCCCCACAGAGAGCCTAAGAACTGTGGCCCCGGTTTCGCTTGAGTCTGTGCCTCCGGGCAAGACTTTTGTGCCCATCAATTGCGACCGGAGGTTCTCTCTTGGGCACACTCGTCCAGGGTGGGTGGACATTTTGGGGCAAAGAGGACATCTGAGTTGCTGGCGAGGACATACTGGTGGGCACATATGGTCCGTGACGTCAGGGAATACCTTCAGGCATGCGTCTCCTGCGCCAAGAAAAAGTCCTCTCGACAACGGCCAGCTGGTTTACTCTTTCCTTTACCGGTGGCAGACAGGCCCTGGGAGATGGTTGGGATGGATTTTGTGGTTGGCTTACCCAAGTCTCGGGGCTGCACCATCATCTGGGTGATAACCGACCACTTCTCCAAAATGATGCACTTGGTGCCGTTACCACGGTTACCGTCTGCACGGGCCTTGGCAGCATTATTCATTAGGCATATTTTCCGCCTACACGGTATGCCAGACAAAATTGTTAGTGATCGAGGTCCCCAGTTTGCGTCTCGGTTCTGGAGAGAGCTGTGTCGTTTACTCAGCATTGAGTTGAATCTCTCCTCTGCATACCATCCCGAGACAAATGGGTTGGTAGAGAGGGCCAACCAGACCTTGGTCACATACTTGTGACATTTTGTCTCTGCCAGGCAGGATGACTGGGCATCCTTGCTACCGTGGGCTGAGTTTGCTCTAAATAATGCTGTGGCTGACTCCACCGGACAGACCCCATTCCTCCTGAACTACGGTCAGCATCCACGGGTACCAGTGCCTATGCCCGTGTCTTCAGCCGATTCCAGGGTGGCAGACTGGGCTGTGGAGGCATGGGACATTTGGGACCGCACTCAGGATGCCATTCAGGCCTCCAAAGAGAGGATGAGGTCTTCGGCCGATGCCCATCGGCGCCCCGCTCCTACGTTTGCTCCGGGTGACCTAGTGTGGCTTTCTGCCTGAAACATCAGGCTACGGGTAGACTCCACCAAGTTGGCACCTCGCTTTTTGGGCCCCTTTAAAGTTCTTGAGAAGGTGAACCCGGTAGTTTACCGCCTAGCCCTTCCGCCTCGCCTTGGTATCACTTACACCTTTCACGTGTCCCTCTTGCAACCCGTGGCCATTTCCCGGTTTTCCGAGTCATCTGCTGGGACGTCGGGTTCATCTACCGACGATCATTAGGTGAACGCCATTGTTGGGTGCAAGGTGGTACGAGGCAAAAAATTTTATTTGGTCGATTGAAGGGGTTATGGGCCTGAGGATAGATCCTGGGAGCCTGCCGAGCATGTTCACGCTCCGCAGCTCATCGCTGCCTTTGAGCGCAGCGAGGCCCAGAGAAGGGGGGGTAATGTTAGGGTTCGATTTCCCACTGCTGCACAAGGGGAGTCTCGAACCCATCCCGCTACGGTCTCCCATTCATCTCCGGCCGCAGTGAAGCCTGCTCAGCAGAGGCGTCGGTCCAGGCGTCTTGCCCACTC
>JARQOD010000001.1:891761883-891849203 GCA_033576555.1 Oophaga sylvatica | reverse complement strand
TTTTTTATTAAAATGTCCTGCAAATTATCAGCTTATATTATTCAAACTAGCGATCAATAGTCAAGTTAAAATATAGAATTGTGTAGACCACACATTTAACAATTTCACAACACAAATGCTGATTTCCATATAACAAGGTCCATTTCTAAACAACAAACAACATCTAGGCAGGATCACACACAGCATTTGTGATTCTAACTTGTGTTATTTTAATGTCTTTAAATATTGAAAAGTTTTCCCACAAAGTATTTCGTTTTTACCTTTTGGGGACACTGACAATTTTTTTTAACTGCACCTTTAAATATATAAAAAGTAAATTAAGATATATATATATATATATGTATATATATATATATACTGTGTATATACTGTATTATATATATATATATATATATGTATATATGTATATATACAAATATTATATTTTTTTCTACTTTGAGAATTCTTAAATTCTCAATCAAATTAATATCTGATTTCAGTTATCCCATTTAATATTATTACTTTATTTTAATATCAACATTTCTGGAGTGTTGACCTTGAAAATACATTCTTCATTGCTTATTGCTTTACAAAATGCGATATCAAAATAATAGAAACAATAAAAAATAAAAAGTATGAAATAATATAAATAATGTAATATGATGAAGTAATAAATGTATCTATATATTATTGATATCACCAAAAAGAAGGATGGCTGACCACCCGAATATGGAGAGAAAGAATATATATATTGGGAAATGGGGGGCAAAGAAAGATGGTGGGATGCAAGAGAATGAATATCAATAAACTAATAAAAACAATGAAAGAGCCCGAAATGTGAAATACACATAAAATAATAATAAAAAATAGGCCTTTATTTGCAATTGGCTGAATACAGATACCACAAAAAATAGTATATATATTTTAAAAGGTTAATACAGATAATGACAAGTATTAATATAAAAATAGACAATGGCACACTCTTAAATGTAGCCAAATAGGCAAAATTTATAGAGGCTAGTAGGTGTAACCTGATGGTAATATACACATATATTTACATAGAGTTTTTTTCAAAAAGACAAAAAAATATGTATATATAGAAGTGCAAATGAGCAATTGCCCAAAATGTGTGTATTAAACCTAAATGAACACAATCAGTACGCAAAAGTAATGAAAAAAGATACAAATCAGGCAAAATTAATGTGCTCAACAATTGAAAAATAAAAATAATAATAATAAATATATATATGTGTATATAATATGAAAAAAACCAAAAAAAATGTGTATTATGTGCACATAATTTGCAAATTACTCCACAGATGTGTGCAAAACACCACCGCACATAAACAAAGTGTCAAAATATATACAAATGCATCAAAGCCCCTTAAAAACCGGTGCAGTGTGCATAGTGCTGATGTGATGAGTGAAAAAGAAAAAAATCTCTCTGCAATGCACTATGTGCCAATGATATACCTGGAAGCCAATGCAATCCTAGAGTGTGCCACAGATCCGTGCCCCTACGCACGTTTCGGAACCTGTTTCCTGACGAAGGAAACAGGTTCCGAAACGTGCGTAGGGGCACGGATCTGTGGCACACTCTAGGATTGCATTGGCTTCCAGGTATATCATTGGCACATAGTGCATTGCAGAGATTTTTTTCTTTTTCACTCATCACATCAGCACTATGCACACTGCACCGGTTTTTAAGGGGCTTTGATGCATTTGTATATATTTTGACACTTTGTTTATGTGCGGTGGTGTTTTGCACACATCTGTGGAGTAATTTGCAAATTATGTGCACATAATACAAATTTTTTTGGTTTTTTTCATATTATATACACATATATATATTTATTATTATTATTTTTATTTTTCAATTGTTGAGCACATTAATTTTGCCTGATTTGTATCTTTTTTCATTACTTTTGTGTACTGATTGTGTTCATTTAGGTTTAATACACACATTTTGGGCAATTGCTCATTTGCACTTCTATATATACATATTTTTTTGTCTTTTTGAAAAAAACTCTATGTAAATATATGTGTATATTACCATCAGGTTACACCTACTAGCCTCTATAAATTTTGCCTATTTGGCTACATTTAAGAGTGTGCCATTGTCTATTTTTATATTAATACTTGTCATTATCTGTATTAACCTTTTAAAATATATATACTATTTTTTTGTGGTATCTGTATTCAGCCAATTGCAAATAAAGGCCTATTTTTTATTATTATTTTATGTGTATTTCACATTTCGGGCTCTTTCATTGTTTTTATTAGTTTATTGATATTCATTCTCTTGCATCCCACCATCTTTCTTTGCCCCGCCATTTCCCAATATATATATTCATTGCTTATTGCTTGCATAAGTCCCAGCTGGCAGGAAGGAGAGTGAAATATGTGTATTTTTTTATTATTTTCTTGCGTGGGAATAATTTCTAAGAATGTGTAGGGAAACATACCCCAATTAAATGGTGAACAAATAATAAAATAAATAATATAATATTTTCATATGTCCAAAATGCATAAAAGTGGATGATGGATTTTTTTTTTGTCATTTCTATATGTATTTTAAGCATGTCCAGTACATAAATTGATGTTACAGAAGCCAGAAAGCTGTAGCTCATTATATTCTCAAATATAAAATCTTTTCAAGATGTTTAGAAGCTAATTTTCATTGCCTTTTTGTCATTGTAATTCTTGTTAGATTTACCAAGCGCTATTAATAAACTAAAGGTTTAATATTTATAATCCTATTATTTCTTAATCCTATTAGTGTAACATTTGGACGATTTAAATATATTTCCACCTTAATCTCTGTTTGATCTTACATACTTCCCTTCAACAGTGACACTTGGCTGACCCACCAAATAGTTTGTCCTTTTAACACCTAAATTAGAAAGGCTTCTTTTTTTCCTTATCCTTTCTTTTTTTTTACAAACATAGTTTAAAAGGAATCTATCACATCTAATAAGCTATTAATCTGGAGATATAGGGTTAATTTGCATGGTAATAGAGTAAGAAACTTCTTTATTTCTCCCAGGAGATGCTGGCTTTTAGTCACAGTCATACACTGTAGTTGTGTTACCACCGATACAGTCACCACTCACAGCACTGTGAGCGGTGACTATAAGCACCCCACGGCACTTTGACTAGAACAGCCATCTCTACAGTGTCTCGGTGCAGATTCAACTGTCAGTCAATGTACAGGGGCATGCTTACAGCTGCTGATCACAATGCTGTATAACTGAAAGCCAGTGACTCCAGATAGGCATAAAGTTCATTTTCTCCTAGGTACCAAACTTGCAGTATGGCACTCAAGCACCTTCCTAATGCTATTAACCTGCATATTAACCTTATATCTGCAAGTTAAATTTACATTATCCAACTTGGTATGCTCACTTTAATGTTATTAATACAAGTGTATGGTAGGTTGATTATCTGACAGTGCAGTACAATTTGTTTCTTATCTTAATATATACTTACCTTGTAATGTCTTCACATCTTGTTCCGCCAGATGTGTCCGGATCCCAGAATTACAAGCGGTGGAAGTTCACCGACCGCCATATTGGGACACCCAAGTGGTGGGTGTCTCAATATGGAAATGCTGGTGGTACCAGCCTCTTGCGCTGTACCACTAGCGGAACACAGTCGCACCACACACACACACACACACACACACTGTATACGCCATACGCACCACACACACACACAAACACACACTGTATATGCCGTACGTACCACACACACACAAACACACACACTGTATATGCCGTACGCACCACACACACACACAGTATACGCCATATACACCACACACACACACAGTATACACCAAATGCACCACACACACACTGTATACGCCGTATGCACCACACACACACTGTATATGCCATACACACACACACACTGTACGCACCACACACACACATACACTGTATACACACCATACACACACTGTATATGCCGTTCGCACCACGCACACTGTATACGGCGTACGCATCACACACACAGACACACACTGTATACGCCGTACACACCACACAAACACTGTATACGCCGTACGCACCACTACACACACACACTCTGTATACGCCGTACGCACCACTACACACACACTCTGTATACGCCGTACGCACCACACACACGGTATACGCCGTACACACCACACACACTGTATATGCCGTACGGACCACACACACACTGTATATGCCATACGCACAACATACACACACTGTTTGTGCCATACGCACCACACACACACACTGTATACGTCGTATGCACCACACACACACACACTGTATACGCCATATGCACCACACACACTGTATATGCCGTTCGCATCACACGCACAGACACACACACTGTATACGCTGTACGCACCACACAAACACTGTATACGCAGTAAGCACCACTACACACACACACTCTGTATACGCCATACGCACCACCACACACACACACTCTGTATATACCGAACGCACCACACACACACACTGTATACGCCGTACGCTCCACACACACACTGTATATGTCGTACGGACCACACACACACTGTATATGCCATACGCACCACACACACACACTGTATACGCCGTACACACCACACACACACACATTTTATACACCGTACACACCACACAAACACTGTATACGCCGTACGCAACACACACACTGTATAAGTCGTATGCAGCACACACACACTGTATACGCCATACGCAGCACCACACACACTCTGTATATTCTGTACGCACCACACACACACACTGTGTTAGGGTTCGAGTTCCCACTTCAGCACAAGGGGAATCTCGAGCTATTCCTGCTGCGGTCCCCATCCATCTCTGGCCGCAGTGGAGCCTGCTCAGCAGAGACGTCGGTACCAGCGTCTCACCCAGTCTGATACTGTGCGGAGACTTGCTGCTGCCTCTCCTGGATCCTCTGTTGTAACCAGCGATGGAGCAGGCAGCTTTGGGACTAAGTACTCTTTTTCTCCATCCGAGCATGCCCAGGGCAAGATCTCCCATTGGAGATCAGGGGTCATATGCTCGGATACTGCTGAGCCTCCTATTGGTCCTCCAGGAAAGTCCTGAAGCTGTTTGTGTTCTGAAGCAGTTTCCTATTGGTCTGTTCTGGAAGGTCTTGTACTCGTGGCTACTATAAAAGGGTTGCATAACCGCACAGCCATGCGCTAGCATCATATCTGTTATGTGCTTGCGCCAGTGTGGTCTTATGCATGTGGTTAGGGACCTGGCTGAAATAAGCCCCTAGAATACCGGCACCTCCGGTGAGGAGTTTTGTGTGTTTGGATTCAGGGCTCTGGCTGAAATAAGCCCTTAGAATACCGGCACCTCCGGTGAGGAGTTTGCTGAGTGTATGGCAAGACCACAGACTGCAATCGCTTAGCAGTCATCTGTGTCACCTGTGAGTCTAACAGGACACAGTCTTTTTCACAGCGTTTTAGTTAGCGACTCTGTGGTCTAACAGAGTTCGCTTATACCGCCATATAGTGTTACGGCATTTTACATCTGCGACTCTGCGGGATAACAGAGTTTGCTCATACTGCCTTTTTGCGCCATCTTGCTAGCAGCAGGCTCTGCCTGCACAGTGAACGCACCTCTCCTTAATATCTATTAGGTGCGTTCCGCTGGCCCTTAACACACTGCATATGCCGTACGCACCACACACACTGTATACGCCGTACGCACCACACACACACACACACCACACACACTGTATACTCCATACGCACCACACACACACACACTGTATATGCCGTACGCACGACACACACACACACACTGTATATGCCGTACGCACCACACACACACTGTATACCCCATATGCACCACACACACACTGTTTATGCCGTAGGCACCACATACACTGTATACGCCGTACGCACCACACACACACTGTATACGCCGTACGCACCACACACACACTCTGTATATGTCGTATGCACCACACACACGTACGCAGCCTCTTGCACGGTACCACCAGCAGAACACCATTGCGAATACGCTCCTGCCGGGATCAGCCGAATGATTCACTGACCGCCACCATCTCATCTTTGCACAGGAGGAGCGCATGCACAGTTTTAATTTGACCGCCGTTATCTGTCTGCACAAAGATGGTGGGGGTCTGATTTACTGTGCCTTCGTGAATTCCACGCAGGCGCAGTGAATCATGCTGCTGATCCCGGCGACAGATGTGCGATGTGTCTACAGGCAGAGGAAGCCGGTCACATTAAAGGGGTTTTCCCACGAATGAAAGTTCATTTTAAAAACTGTCTGTGTCTGACCGTGTATGGAGCATACCACATCTCCTGGGCAGGGGAGGAAGCAAAAGACAATACTGACATTACAGCAGTGGATCACAGAAGATTCATTTTGTCAGGTAAAATATTTCACTGACTGTTTTTAAACAATATTTTAACTCTCAAAATGTATCCTCTGCGATCTCCTGCTTTAAAGTCAGTATTGTCTTTTGCTTCTTCCTATTCCCAGGAGCTGTGGTATGTTCTGTACATGGTCAGAAACAGACAAGTTTTAAAATGAACTTTCGTTCATGGGAAAACCCCTTTAAAAAGCAAATAAAGCCAACATGGGTCCTCCTAAAAAGTATGCCAATGACAATGAGAGGAAAGCAGCAAAGGCACAACGTCGAAGACGACAACGGGCAAATGAGACTCTGATGCTGAGAGACTTAAATTAACATTAACAGGGCTGGGTTTTTTGTGAACAGCTAAAGAGATGGTCGGGACGGCTGTTCACCATATCTTCAACTTAGGGTGTGGTCCATAGAGATAGATACATATAGACATACATACATACATAAATGGATAGCTAGGTAGATATGAGATACATAGATAGATGATAGATACATATGATATGCATTGATAGATGATAGGTACATATGAGATACATCGATGATAGAGACATACATAAAGTAGATGAGAGATAGATAGAAATGACATACATACATTAAATATAGATTGAGACACATAGACAAATAACAGATGATAGAGACATAGATGATAAATCAATATAAAAATACATATATAATAGATAGATACAGGGATAGATAGATAGATAGATAGATAGATAGAATAGATGTAGATAGATAGATAGATAGATAGATAGAAGCGTAGATTATAGAATAAAATGTGTTTTTTTTATCCTTATGTGGATACAATGTAAATTTAAGCACCTTTGTCATAAATTTTTCCATGTTAATGAAATGTTACCTTTACCTACTTTGCTTTAATTTTAACACAGGGTGAGGGCTGAGTGCACATAGGAAAGAGGACAAACAGGGGGGTAGAGAGCTCAAATGAGAGAACAAATGAGGGAAGAAGACAGGATAGTGGTGGAGAGAGAGAGAGCAGACAAGGGGGAGAGCACATGGGGTACACAGGTCAAAGAAAAGATCACATGAGAGGAGAAGACAGCAAATGGGGAGATAGAAAGCGCACAGGGGTGAGAGAGACAGAGCACAGGGGGGAGACAGCTCAAATGGGACAGCACATGAGGGGAGAACACAGCACAGGAAGGAAAAAGACAGCAGACAAGGGGAATAGCACATGGGGTAGAAGAAAGCACAGATGGGAGAAGTTGGCACATGGGGAAAGAGAGAGTGGATAGGTGGGTGAGCACATGGGGGAGAGATTCTCAGCACTGCAAAGCCTGCCCCATCGTGACATTACCGCCTTCCCGATGCGATAGCATTGGGCCACCATCTAGTCTCTAATAAAATGATAAGAACATACAGTAACTATATACAATACAGTGCTAGGGCGCTAGTGGGGCATGTGCTCCTAATGCCAGGGGGCAAAAACAATCCATGTATTTTGCCTTGTCCCATGTACTAAGATGAAGGGCCAGGCAGCTTTTCACATTTTTGCTTTGATTGAAGCAATTTATAGATACAACTCAACATATTCCTTAAACACTATGCACACAGTGTGCACTCATATCAGTCCCTCAGTCAGGATTAATTCATTTTCCTATCTCATTCCCAGAGATAAATATACGCTAGGCCAATTAGACAGGGGACAGGGAATGATATGCCTCATAAGTGGAGAAAGAAGCAGAATTCTCTTGTAAGATAGATGCACCTTCATCCACCCAAATAATAAAACTCACATACTCATGAACTGGATGTTATAATTACAGTGATAATACACTCCGTGAGTCTGAATGGGAGGATACTATCTGTTTTATCCCAAGGCATATGTGTCTTCAATGCCAAATCTGTAAAAAAAAACAAGAAAGACAGTTTGTGTTGGTGCTGTGTGGTGGCTTTGTTTGCGTTGGTAGGGTGGTGTGGCCTGGAGTCATGGGGACTCTTGCAGCTTGGATGCTGCGAGGCACCAGGCCGTTCGCACTCCTGGTGCAGCATAGAAGCAAATGTGGTTAGCGCACAGCGCTGCTCCTCAAAGTTTATAAATAGTTAGGGTCCCATTGAGAGGTTCGCCATGACATAGTAGTGGGCTTCATATAGTCTGATCAGAATGTTAAACTAAGAACCCTATGTTCAGGTTTGTAAATTTTTGGATGTATTGTTCATGTCCTTTTTTTACAGTTCAGCATATTGCATGGTCTGTTCCCTCTTTTTTTATTTGAACCAGCACTCCTTCCAATTTGGCACAGGCATTTTTAATTATCAGGAGACTGCAAGAGGGGGTCTGCCTATTTTTGCTCTCAGTTCACAGTCTGAGAGCTTGTGGAAGGTGAATTTTTGGAATCCTTTCACTTGGTGTTGGTGCTTCATGGTGGCTATTGTTGCTGTGGTTTTGTGCTTGTGGGGAGGCATGGCCTGGAGTCACAGGGACTCAGCCTTAAAGCATGGCTGCTGTGAGGCAACCAGGTTACCCGGCCTGTTGGTGCAATGTCTTTGCTAAGGGGGTTCGCCCATGGCGGTGCTCCTTTAAGGCTTTGCAGTGGGGTCATACCATCTGATCAGAATTCTGATAAAAGTCCCATGTTCAGTTTTGTAAATTTTTTTTTTTTAGCAGCATTAGATTAACGTATGATTTTTGAATGTGTGGTCCATGTTTTTTTTCTACAGTTTGGCATATGTGATTTCAATACCAGCTAGCTATTTTCTGTAGAGCTTCCACTTTTCTGACTTGATATTCTCTCTACTGCTTAACTCCATTCTCTGGTGCCTACACAGTGTAAAGGTCTGTCAGGGCTGTAGTCATGCCCGAATTTACTGCAGCACTTCACAGAAACAATCCATACTCTGTGGGTCATACTTGCCTCTTCAGACCGGGGACTGTAAGGCTCCTTCAGTGAATGAGTAGATACGCAGTCACTGTAAAACTTGAAATGAAACACTTTAATATCCAAACTTCTCAGAGCATCCAAATCCAGCACAGCATTAATAGCAGCCTTCAATTCACATATCAACTCTTCCTTTCTTTCCCTGCTTGACCTGTCACACGGTTCTACAACGGGTCGTACCGCTCTGTACGCATCACCGGTATGTTCCCTGTGCAGCCTGGCTTCTTTTTTTATTTCGGGAGTTCCTACCTCTGTTTCGACCCAGATAGAAAGGCGTCTGCCCACGCTAAGTACTGCCACATGCTGAACATCCGCTCACTTGATCCTGCTGTGACACTTCTCTTAAGTTATGTTCCTGTCAGCTCCTCTGACTATATTTGTAGCTCCAACTACCTGGTTAAACTTGTGTGTGGTGCTGCTGTCCTGGGAGGTGATGCTGCTTTCCTCACTATCTGGATGCCTGGGCACTGTCTTCTTTACAAACGTTACGGGGTATCTAGCCTTCACGGGCCAGAGGCCACCCGAGCACACAGGGCGTACTCGCCCCTACTGACTACAACCAGGAAGACCTGATCCTATTATCTACAAGACCCCCTCCTACATTAACTATGTACATGAAGAGTTGTACAAGTGAGCTCAATGCCCCCATCTGGTGGCCCCTAATACCTACTTCACTTTCCCTATACTTACATATTGAGGTAGACTGAACTTTTATACACTTTGTGCAAGTAGCAGCGACATTAAGTTATAACACACAATAATGCATGACACAAATACATTTACATGACAGGAGGATATAAAAGGGGTTAAAACCACCAACCTCTTATATTCCCCTTTCTTAAATCATTGTCACTCCTGACAATGCCTACAATCAAATTGAAACATTTTACAACTGATACTCCACGCAGGGGGAACATACATATATATATACTAGCTCAATGTGAACCAAGTCCATTTAAAATATATAAGACGTATAAATAGCCCTTTTTTGCAAGGCCGACAGTTCTTCAGGGAGATCCCCCTTTCTTTTGTTGTAGCACCAACGATATGTACACACAGGTGCATGGGAACGGTCCGTCCTTAAGCACCATCAGTCCATACTTTAACACATTTACATTTGACAAGGTCCTTAAAGGGGAGGTCATCCCCCTTTTTTGAAGATAGGACAGTCTCGTGCTTTGTAAATAAATGACCCGGTCCACAAGTTCATGGATCCACAGTTCCTTTGAGGCCGAGTCCTGCTATTCAGCAGAGCGGGCACAACAGGTGCAACAAAGCTATATAAAAAAAACAACGCTTCGTCTCAACAATTCTGTTAGGCCGCTACGGCCATAATGCTCTTCAAGTGCAGAGCCTAGCAGGGCTCCCTGCCCTGTGGGGATGCAGGACAGTCCCTATTTAGCATAGTGCAACAGGCACCAAGTTCAGTTACTTCAGTAATCATTCTCTCGGTAGCACGCGTATCGTGCCTCCTTCTCCTGATAGTCTCATGCCCGTTTATGGGCTGATGAGGACTCTGCAGCCGCAGAATCCTGGTGCTAATTAGCAGTGGCAGAGGTAGAGCCGGAGGTATATGTCCCGCGTGGAACCGACTGTTCTGAACGAAGACCTGCATCTGTAACGGGGCTGCCATCATTTTGGAACAGTGTCACGGCAATGGCGTAATAGCCCCTGGGACAGTCTTCTCTTATGTAAGAGACCCAGGCCCCCTCCTGCAGTGGCCTAATGATTTTAACCGAGGCAGTGTTTAGATACACTTTCGCATCCGTGCCATCCTCTCGTATAAAGCCGAATCCACGATCCACATTAGTGAACACTAATTGTCCATGGGAGCGGCACCCGGCCATAGCGCCTTCTCCGTATTGGTGCAAGCAAGCCCACATTTCCTTTTATCTCTCCTTCTTTTGCGCAATGATATCCACTATCCAAGCGGAGGGAGCATGGGGTTGATCTGGTACCCGAATTCCCTCGAGTGTACTGGGACTCGTAAGTTGGAGAGTCTGCAGGTGACACAGACCCAGAGTTATTATGCCCGGACCAAGGAGGATAGGGCCCGTTTACAGACTGATGGGGAGATGGCTCACTCACAGGCCTTGTTGTCACTTTAGGTAGCGTGGCTCCGTCAGATTTCGTCCCGCTGAGGCTGGTCCTGACCTCTGTTAGTAACTGCTGCACGCTAGCCGCCAGATCGTCTGAAGATAAAGCTGCAGTTGTTCCGCTGGCGTCACATTCCTCCACGGGCGCAGTTGTGGCCCCGATCTCCTGTTGAAGAAGTTCTGGTGCGGCCTGTTCTTCCAGCCGGGGCTCCTCGGAGGTGGATGCTGTATCTTCCGGTTCGTGAGGAGGTGAAATGGACCCTGGAAACGAAGGTACCGCCATCCATTTGGGTTCCTGCTCCAGTTCCGGACACTGCAGAAGCTGCACCTCTACTTCCGTGACTCCGGTATGGCACACTCCCTCGGTGGACGGTCCTCGGGAGTGTCCACGGGCTCCGGCGGGGGAATACAAGGCTCCACACTCTGGCATCATGGAGGCTCGGGTCTCGGCAGCCACCAAGGATCCCGTTCTTCGGGTAAGTCAACCTCCGGAAGTTCGTCCCAGAGGTGCATGAGTCGGACTCTCATTCTTCTTCCGCCAACTCCATTCCATACATCCAATTCCCCGGCAGTGGAGAATGCATCAGTGATGCATCGCCGCAGTCATCTCGTCCCAGACTGGCATCAGGCAACTGCACCTGGGACTTTCTGCTGGGCCCCACCTTCTCTGGGGTGGGGTCGTTTCTGGGCTCTACACACATTTCCTTGGCACTTGATGTAACGGGCGTGTTCCTCCTCTACGTCGGCACTCCCAACAGGGGCGGGTCTTGGATGGTTGACAGCAGACTTCTGGAGCCATTTCTGTGCCGTCACGCCCACGTAGGGTGTCACTAAAGTACTTTTTGGTGCCAAAGTCCTCCATCATCATGACTGCCATCTTTTCTCTCAAAGTTTCCGTCACATACATATCTTTTGTCATTTTCGGTAGTTTATTCATAGTTTGCTCATTTTCAACCCGCAATCCTCGGGTCAAACTTATCATGTCCAGTTTAATATCGGCATCATTTTACATCTCTTTGCTGTACGCATCAGCTTCTTCATCTTTTGCGGTTCCACCGCCTTGTGATGTAGTCGCATCCTGCCGACTACACCAATTGTAAAGGTCGGCCAGGGCTGTAGTCATGACCGAGGATACTGCAGCGCCTTTACCCTGGCCTCCCTTCACAGAAAAACTCCATAATCTGTGGATCACACCTGCCTCTTCAGACCAGGGACTATAAGGCTCCTTCAGTGAATGAGTAATCTCACAGTCACTGTAAAACTTGAAATGAAACACTTTTTGATATCCAAATTCTCAGAACATCCAAATCCAGCACAGCTTTAATAGCAGCCTTCAATTCACATATCAACTCTTCCTTTCTTTCCCTGCTTGACCTGTCACACGGTTCTACAATGGGTCATACCGCTCTGTACGCATCACCGGTATGTTCCCTGTGCAGCCTGGAGTTCCTTCCACTGTTTCGCCCAAGATAGAAAGGCATCTGCCCACCCTAAGTACTGCCACATGCTGAACATCCGCTCGCTTGATCCTGTTGTGACTCTTCTCTTAACCCCTCTCTGACATCAGACATACTATCCCGTCCATGAAACCCGTGCTGTTCTGAGGGCTTCCTCCCTCCCAGGACCCGGATCCAAGATGGCGCCGGGATCCTGCAGGGAGGCGGCTTCCTCAGTGCCTGCTGAGAGCAGGCACTGAGAAGCCTGCAGCTATGCCTGTGCGATCGCTGGTGTGACAGAGTGCTGTGCACACTGTCGCACCAGCGATCTGATAAAATACAGTGATGTACCACCCTGGGACAAAGTAAAAAAGTTGAAAAAATAAAAATAAACATGTTATAAAAAAAAATCCAAAATAAATAAAAAAAAAAAAAATTCCCCAATAAATTCATTTCTTCCTGTAAATAAAAAAAACAAAACAATAAAAGTACACATATTTGGTATCGCCGTGTCCGTAACGACCCCCCCTATAAAACTGTCCCACTAGTTAACCCCTTTAGTGAACACCTAAAAAAAAAAAACAAAGCAAAAAAACAATGCTTTATCATCATACCGCCGAATAAAAAGTGGAATAACACGCGATCAAAAAGACCGATATAAATAAACATGGTACCGCTGAAAACGTCATCTTGTCCCGCAAAAAACGAGCCACCATACAGCAATCATCAGCGAAAAAATAAAAAAGTTATAGCTTGCAGAATAAAGCGATGCAAAAATAGTTATTTTTTATATAAAATTGTTTTTATTCTATAAAAGCGCCAAAACATAAAAAAATTATATAAATGAGGTATCGCCATAATCGTACTGACCAGAAGAATAAAATTTCTTTATCAATTTTACCACACGCGGAACGGTAAAAACACCTCCCCCAAAAGAAATTCATGAATTGCTGATTTTTGTTCATTCTAACCTCTCAAAAATCGATATGAAAAGCTATCAAAAAAATGTCACGTGCTCAAAAATGGTACCAATAAAAACATCAACTCGTACCACAAAAAATAAGACCTGACATGACTCAGTGGGCAAAAATATGCAAAAATTATAGCTCTCAAAATGTGGTGATGCAAAAACTATTTTTTGCAATAAAAAGCGTCTTTTAGCGTGACAGCTGACAATCATAAAAACCCGCTATAAATAGTAAATCAAACGCCCTTTTATCACCCCCTTAGTTAGGGAAAAATAATAAAATAAAAAAAAATGTATTTATTTCCATTTTCCCATTAGGGTTAGGGTTGCGGCTAAAGTTAGGGTTAGGGATGGCGTTAAAGTTAGGATTAGGATTAGGGTTGGGATTAGGGTTAGGGGTGTGTTAGGGTTAGGCTTGTGGTTAGGGTTGGGACTAGGGTTAGGGGTGTGTTGGGGTTAGGGTTGGAGTTAGAATTGGGGGGTTTCTGCTGTTTAGGCACATCAGGGGCTCTCCAAATATGACATGGCGTCTGATCTCAATTCCAGCCAATTCTGGATTGAAAAAGTCAAACGGTGCTCCTTCACTTCTGAGCTCTGCCATGCGCCCAAACAGTAGTTTACCCCCACATATGGGGTATCAGCGTACTCTAGACCCCAAGAGTTATTGTGCAATTTGTCCTATTTCTTCTGTTACCCTTGGGAAAATAAAAAACTGGGGGCGAAAAAATCATTTTTGTAAAAAAAAAGGATTTTTTATTTTTACGGCTGTACGATATAAACTTCTGTGAAGCACTTTGGGGTTAAAAGTGCTCACCACACATCTAGATAAGTTCCTTGTGGGGTCTATTTTCCAAAATGGGGTCACTTGTTGGGGATTTCCACTGTTTAGGTGCATCAGGGGCTCTCCAAATGCGACATGACACCCCCAGACCATTCCATCAAAGCCTGCAATCCAAAACGTCACTACTTCCCTTCCGAGCCCCAACGTGTACCCATACAGTAGTTTTCTCCCACATATTTGGTATCAGCGTACTCAGGACAAATTGGACAACAACTTTTGGGGTCCAATTTCTCCTGTTACCCTTGTGAAAATAAAATATTGGGGGCGAAAAAAAACATTTTTGTAAAAAAAAAAAAAGATTTTTTAATTTACAGCTGTACGTTATAAACTTTAGTGAAACACCTGGGGGTTCAAAGTGCTCACCACACATCTAGATAAGTTCCTTGAGGGGTCTAGTTTCCAAAATGGTGTCATTTGTGGGGGTTTCCACTGTTTAGGCAGATCAGGAGCTCTCCAAACACGACATGGCGTCCAGCCAATTTTGCGTTGAAAAAGTCAAACGGCGCTCCTTCCCTTCCAAACTCTGCCATGCACCCAAACAGTGGTTTACTCCCACATATGGGGTATCAGCGCACTCAGGACAAATTGCACAATAACTTTTGGAGTCTTGTTACCCTTGGGAAAATAAAAATTGTGGTGAAAAATCATTTTTGTGGAAAAAATATGATTTTTTAATTTTACGGCTCTACGTTATAAACTTGTGTGAAGCACTTGGGGGTTCAAACTGCTCACCAAAGATCTAGATAAGTTCCTTAGGGGGTCTAGTTTCCCAAATGGGGTCATTTGTTGGGGGTTTCCACTGTTTAGGCACATCAGGGGCTCTCCAAATGCAACATGGCGTCCAATCTCAATTCCAGCCAATTTTGGTTGGAAAAAGTCAAATGGTGCTCCTTCCATTCCGAGCTCTGCCGTGCGCCCAAACAGTGGTTCTCCCCCACATATGGGGTATCAGCATACTCAGGACAAATTGGACAACAACTTTTGTGGTCCAATTTCTCCTGTTACCCTTGGGAAAATAAAAAATTAGTGACTAAAATATAATTTTTGTGGGAAAAAAATAGGATTTTTTATTTTCATGCACGGGCATTATAAACTTGCGTGAAGCACATGTGGGTTCAAAGTGCTCACCACAGATCTAGATAAGTTCCTTTGGGGCTCTAGTTTCCAAAATGTGGTCACTTGTGGGGGGTTTCCACTGTTTAGGCTCATCTGGGGCACTACAAACGGAACATGACCCCATCAACGTCTGCATTCCAAAACATTACTACTTCCTTTACAAGCCCTGCCGTGCGCCCAAGCAGTTTCCCCCCCCACATATTGGTATCAGCGTACTCAGAACAAATTGGACAACAACTTTTAGGGTCCAATTTCCTTGGGAAAATTCAAAAATTTGGGACTAAAAATCATTTTTGTGGAAAATTGTTTTTTTTTTTCACACCCAGGCATTATAAACTTTTGTGAAACACTTGGGGGTTCAAAGTGCTCACAACAGATCTAGATAAGTACTTTAGGGGGTCTAGTTTCCAAAATGATGTCACTTGTGGGGTGTTTCCACTGTTTAGGCGCATCAGAGGTTCTCCAAAAGCGACATGGCGTCCAATCTCAATTCCAGCCAATTTAAGTTTGAAAAAGTCAAATGGCGCTCCTTCCCTTACGAGCTCTGCCGTGTGCCCAAACAGTGGTTTTCCCCCACATATTGGGTATTGGGGTACTCAGGAGAAATTGCTCAACAACCATATCTGTCCATTTTCTTCTTTTAACCTTGTGAAATTAAAAAAAAAGTTTGTAAAAGATCATTTTTATGGCTAAAAAGTTAAATATTCATTTTTTCATTCAACGTTGCTTCAGCTCCTGTGAAGCACCTGAAGGGTTAATAAATTTCTTGAATGTGGTTTTGAGTACCTTGAGGGGTGCAGTTTTTAAAATGGTGTCACTTTTGTGTATTTTCTGCTATATAGACCCCTCAAAGTGACTTCAAATATGAGGTGGTCCCTAAAAAAAATGGCTTTGTAAATTTTGTTGTAAAAATGAGAAATCGCTGGTCAACTTTTAACCCTTATAACATCCTAACAAAAAAAAATTTCGGTACCAAAATTGTGCTGATGTAAAGTAGACATGTGGGAAATGTTATTTCTTAACTATTTTGTGTGATATATTTCTCTGTTTTAAGGGAATAAAAATTCAAAGTTTGAAAATTGCAAAATTTTAAAAATTTTCGCCATATTTGCGTTTTTTTCAAAAATAAACGCAAGTTATATCGAAGAAATTTTACTTCTAACGTGAAGTACAATATGTCACGAGAAAACAATCTCAGAATCGCGAAGATCTGTCTAAGCGTTCCAGAGTTATAACCTCATAAAGAGACAGTGGTCAGAATTGTAAAAATTGGCCCGGTCATTAACGTGCAAACCACCCTTGGGGGTGAAGGGGTTAATTTGCGTTCCTGTCAGCTCCTCTGACTATATTTGTAGCTCCAGCTGCCCGGTTTCACTTGTGGTGTGTACTGCTCCTGTCCTGGGAGGTGATGCTGCTTTCCTCACTATCTGGATGCCTGGGCTCTGTCTTCTTTAAAAACGTTACGGGGTATCTAGCCTTCCCGGGCCAGAGGCCACCTGAGTACACATGGTGTACTCGCCCCAACTGACTAAAACCAGGAAGACCTGATCCTATTACCTACGTGACCCCTCCTACATTAACTATGTACATGAAGAGTTGTACAAGTGAGCTCAATGCCCCCATCTGGTGGCCCCTAATACCTACTTCACTTTCCCTATACTTACATATTGAGGTAGACTGAACTTTTATACACTTTGTGCAATAGCAGCGACATTAAGTTATAACACACAATAATGCATGACACAAATAGATTTACACGACAGGAGGATATAAAAGGGGTTAAAACCACCAATCCCTTACAGCAGGGATGAATGGGGCCTGCTACTACCCAGCACTGGTAGCAGATCATTCTGGCTGCAAACTTCTGGCAGCCAGTTATGGGTTGTTATAACAGCCAGAGGTCTGCCGAAGACACCTGTGTCTGCCACTATCACACTTCATTGAAAAGTAGGCGGCTGTGGTTGAATTTCAAAGGAGACCATGATTTTTACTATATACATCATATACGCATTGCTGTATATATAATATAGGTGATCAGACATTCCCAGTTCAAGTTCCCTGAGGAGACTAACAAATATGCAATTAAAAATAAATATTATAAAAGATAAAAAATCAACCCCCTCTTCTTTTCCCACACTAAAAATAAAAGTAAAAAAAACATATTTGATATCACTGCATCTATAAAACCAATTAACCCAATTGTTAAACACTGAATACAGAAAAACAATTCAAAATGCTAAAATGCTAAAATTACGCTTTTTTGGTAGCCGCAATGCCATAAAAAAAAGGAAATAATAAGCAATCAATATGTCATCTCTATCCTAAAAAAGTAACAATAAAAACATCTGTTCACAAAAAATAAGCCCTCACACAGCTCTATTGAAAGAATGAAACTTTTACAGGTGTCAGAAAGTGGAGAAACAAAAATTTACATTTAAATAATAAAAAACCTGGACCTGTTTGGTATGTATGTAATCATACTGACCTGGAGGTTATTTTTATTACAAAATGAATGCATTCAAAAAAAAAACAAGAACAATGTCAGAATTGTGGGTTGTTTTTGTTTTTTTTTGCAATTTCACTGCACTTTAATTATTTTGCTCTTTGCCAGTACATTGTTTGGCAAAATAGATGTCATTCAAAAGCACAATTTATCTTGCAAAAACAGACCCTCCTTTGTCTATTTGGACAAAAAAGTAAAAAAATTGTGGCTTTTGAAAGAAGAGGAAAAAAAAAGGAGACACAAAAAAACAAAAATTGGCTGCAGCATGAAGAGGTTAATAACACACTGCACTTATAGACTTTTTATGCTTTTTAAAATTAAAACAAGAACCAAAAATAATCCCTTTTTGCGGGAGATGTCTGCAATGACAGTGACTTTAAATTTTGCCTGTGATCTTTCATGTGTATACAGAAGAACCAAAAACTTTTTACCAATTGGTTGTCAAGACCGAATGGCCTGTGAAGATGCTCCAGTCAAGAGCTATGTTTGGCACATATAAAAATATAGTTTATTATCATTTTCGTTATGGTTCTTTGATGTAAAAGTGGTTTTCTGGGCAACATTAAGGTTTGTTACATTTTTTCCGTACCCCAAAATATTGATAAAAAATTATTATAAAGCTACAGTTGATTTCAACAGCATGTGAGAACAATGTTATCATATTTTTAGGCAGCAAAGTAGTAAACCTGTGTTTATAAAAAAGTTTTTATTGTTTAGTGGACAGTGTGGACCACAATGAAGTAACAGCTTATATTAGCAGGTCAGTGACAGCTTCACCATTTTTTAAAAAAAATATTACTACGTAGAGGACTATTTGTTGGGCCATAATACTATGTGCAGGACTATTTTTGGGGCCATAATACTATGTGTAGGGCTATTTGTGTGGCCATCATACTAAGTGGAAGGCTAATAATGGGGCCATCATGTTATGTAGGACTGCATATTGGGCCATCATACTATGTGAAGGGCTATTTATGGGGCCATCATACTATGTGGATCGCTAAGTGTGGGACCATCATACTATTTTGAGAGCTATTTGTGGTTACATCATACTATTTGGAGGGCTATGTGGGGGCCATCATACTATTTGAAGTGCTTTGGGGGGCATTATAGTGTTTGGAGAGTTGTGCGGGGGCTATTATACTGTGTGGAGGTCCAGAGGGCTATGTGGGGGCTAGTACACTGTTTAGCATGCTAATGGGGTCATTATAATGTGTGGGAACACTAAGGGGTTTCAATAGCAGCAAAATTACTTTGTAAGGGCTGCAAAATTGTAGTATATGCTCTTTTGTGCCGCAGCTGAGTACCATATTTACTTTATTTTTTTTATTTTTGGGGCGGGAGGGAATTAGGACTTTTGGGGCCCAATTAGGACTTTGCTATGGGGCCCCATGATTTAGATGTAAAGCACTGCCCCCAGCATCTACAAAAATTACATTGTTAATAGCTCTGCAACTTTCAATATAACTTCCATTGTTGAAATTTGTCATGTGACCATGATGTCACTACATATCTCGGTTTTGAGTCCTGTTTTCCCTTAACCTTTCTCAGCCTCTTTCTAGGTTCTGGTTGGCTATTTATCGCCGCTGCTTACTGCAGGCGATGTCAGTTATAGTTTTGCCTAGGGCTGCTGTAGATGACTCTGATTGGTCCAGCTACATTTGCTATCTGATGCAATGTCTCTGTTTTCCCCTATGAGTTTGCCTATTCGTTTGGTACTGCGCTACAGTCTAGGATTTGACCCAGCTTGTTTGACTATTCTGCTGCCACCTGAGGCAGCCTTACTGCTGCATTGCAGGCCAGGTCTGTTTAGGTGCAGTCCTGCTTCCACTCTACTGCCATCGTGTGGAGCCTGCACCTACCTGCATTGCAGCAGCATGATATATGATAAATATACACTGCCTAAAAAAATAAAGGGAACACTCAAATAACAAATCCTAGATCTGAATGAATGAAATATTCTCATTGAATACTTTGTTCTGTACAAAGTTGAATGTGCTGACAACAAAATCACACAAAAATCATCAATCAAAATCAAATTTATTAACCAATGGAGGCCTGGATTTTGAGTCATTAACAAAATTAAAGTGGAATGTAATGTCCTTAAAACAAGTCAAAATGATGCTAAGTAGTGTGTGTGGCCTCCACGTGCCTGTGTGACCTTCCTACTGTACAACGCCTGGGCATGCTCCTGATGAGGCGTCGGATGGTCTCCTGAGTGATCTCCTCCCAGACCAGGACTAAAGCATCCGCAAACTCCTGGACAGTCTGTGGTGCAACGTGACGTTGGTGGATGGAGCGAGAGATGATGTCCCAGATGTGCTCAATCGTATTCAGGTCTGGGAAACGGGCGGGCAAGTCCAAAGCATCAATGCCTTCATTTTGCAGGAACTGCTGACACTTTCCATACACATGAGGTCTGGCATTGTCCTGCATAATTAAATCACATAAATGCCCCAAAATAATAAACAAATAAACCCTAAAGATAGGGAATATCCGTGATATATACCACAACAACTAGATACACACAAGAGTGGTCATCAATAATTTGCCATGAAAGACACCACACAAATGGTATATAAATCAATAAATATTTATTTACTCACATATGAGACAATAAAAAAGAAAAGATGCAAGATATGATAAAAAGAGGGACGCTATTCTAATAGGAGATCCACTAAAGAAAATCCATCCTTGATATTAACCCCATATGATATGAGGAAACAAAATACATAGCTATAGATGTATATAGATAAGTACATATGTGGTTGCTATTAACCAATAAGTGTACAGCCACAAAGGGTAAAGGAGATCACAAATGTGATACAACCTCAGCGGCAAATACCACTATCTAGCTGATAATGTAGATGTATCCAAGATACTAAATACTAAATATATACATCCTATGCAAATAAACATACCGGTGGTGATGGAGTGGAAATCCCCAGATGTCCCTCTGCCCCAACGCGCGTTTCGCACTGCTTCTTCGGGAGGCGTGTCAGGGCAGGGGGCAATCCAGTTTAAATACCCAGCAGGTCCATGAAATTGAGAATACATAATACAAGCCACCTGTATCTAGGAGTATAACAATCTGCGAACGTGTAGTGCCGTAAAGTAAAGCCGCGCATGCGTAGAAAGCTCCTCTAGTACGCACAGCGTCATGTAATACTGACGTAAGATGTAATACTGGCGCATGCGTAGATGAACGCCACAATATTAGCGACATACGAATGTATGGCGCATGCGCTAACAAATCCTAAATCCTGAATGGAGGTGGCGTGTAATATCTGACGTAGCCTTAGCCCATGCGCACTGGAAAAGCTAAATGAACGCCATAGTATTGACAACCTACAGAAATATGGCGCATGCGCACATAAATCCAAAGTGGATGGCTCGTCATATCGGACGTAACCTTTAGCCAAAGCGTATTAAAAGAGCTGTTAATAAGCTACGTACCTATTGTGCATGCACACAAACTCTGTGACTTTAAGAACTCATGACTTAAACACATGCTACGGCATTGTCTGGATGGCACAAAAATCACTTATGAAAAAATGCAAGGCATGTATACTCATAAAAACAGGTGGTATAAAAAAAGACAGAACAATAAAAAATATACCGTGATAAATAAGCTGTAAGTGAAATAAGATATAAATACTAAAAAGTGATGTACAAAAGAACATTGTAAATACATTATTGTATAATAACAACTAAAGAGGAACAATTGCGGCGCTTACATCGATATAATTATACCTGCTGTATAAAATAGGGGGACAGGAGGCGAACACGCGATCAGACAAAGCTGTGTCGTAAGAGACAGAAGTATCAAGATCGCTCAGGTTCATCCACCATCCCCCTGCGGCACATCATAAGATGAAAGCGCTCAGTTCCTAAATGAAATGATACTAAATCAAATCAAAAAAGTGAAATATATGTGTATGTAATAAATATATATTAAACTAATATAGATAATAATACGGTGAAGGTGCAATGAAATTTTAATCATGAACATTAAATACCACCACTAACCCTACATACAATATAATAAACAGGTGAAAATAGTGACCAATAATGTAACAAATGTGGAATGTACATAAAAAACATTTTAAGACCCCCACTATATAAAAAATAAAAAATAATGAGACGAATTCTTCAACTCTTGAAAAATGCAGGACCGGCTAGACAGGAACAATTTCTCATATAAACAGGTTACCGAAATACACTGAAATAAAAAGAATAAAATCAATACACAAAAACAAACAATTAATAAAATAAAACAATAATGATACCCCCTACCAACTCTCATAACCATTCAAAGATAAGCACAAAAGCCCGAGGTTTCATTGAGTCCTCGGGGAGTGAGTGTCCCTAACCGAAATATCCATTGGCATTCTTTTTTAGCCAGTCTCTTAGACACATCACCCCCACGGGGACCAAGGTCCACCACATCAATCCCTTTGACAGTAAGAAGCCTAGAATTACATTGATGGTATTGCCTAAAATGCCTAGGGAGAGTTTTCAAAGTTGTCACGTCCGTGACTCCCTTAGCTTTATCAATATCAAGGCAATGCTCGCGTACTCTGACCTTTAACTCATGACTAGTCATCCCAATATAGATCTTTCTACAAGGGCATTCCGCCAAATAGATCACTCCTTTAGTGGAACACGTGATATGCACCCTAATGTCAAATTTCCTGGAATAATCAGAATTATGGAAATCAAAGCTCTTCTTCATGTTGGCACAGCCTTTACAAATTCCGCACGGGGAAAAAACCAATGCGCTCAATGTTCCTATTAGCCCTCATTCTCCCCTTAGGGTCATAAAAGCTATGTACCAACATGTCCTGTAGATTTGGAGCTCTTTTCGCTACCAAAGAAGGTTTTTCAGGCAAAATTAACCTAAGAGTTGAATCCGTGAGAAGAATTGGCCAATGCTTCTCAAGAATTTTCCTGAATTCATTCCATTTGTTGTTATAATTCGTTATAAATCTTACCTGGCTGCCTGCAACATCATCAGTCAAAATCGGCTTGTTTTTATGTAATAGTTGTTCCCTCGTAGTTGTTTTAGCCCTTTTATATCCTCGTTCAATGGCTCTGTGTCCATAACCACGATTTTGAAATCGTTCCCTGAGTATTCTAGATTGTTCTTCAAACTGAGTATCTTCAGAGAAAATATGCTTTATAAGTAGAAATTGGCCAATTGGTATTCCTTGTATTGTTGCTCTGGCATGTGCTGATGAAGCATGCAACAGTGAATTGGTAGATGTCGGTTTTCTGTAAACATCTGTAGACAAACGACCATTGGGTAGCACTGCAATGGATAAGTCCAGAAATTCAATTTGACGTCCTGATTTATATGATAATCTGATGTTTAAATCATTGTTATTGAGTTGATTCATGAAGGATTCAAGGTCCCCAATGGACCCCTCTCAGATGAACAGAATGTCATCAATGTATCGGATCCAATTGTGGACCCGATCCACTCCTTGTATATGATCACCCCGAAAAATGGACCACTCCCATGCCCCCATGAAAAGATTGGCATATGAGGGGGCACAAGTGTATTTCGGTAACCAGCTTATATGAGAAATTGTTCTGTCTAGCCGGTCCTGCATTTTTCAAGAGTTGAAGAATTTGTCTCATTATTTTTTATTTTTTATATAGTGGGGGTCTTAAAATGTTTTTTATGTACATTCTACATTTGTTATATTATTGGTCACTATTTTCACCTGTTTATTATATTGTATGTAGGGTTAGTGGTGGTATTTAATGTTCATGATTAAAATTTCATTGCACCTTCACCGTATTATTATCTATATTAGTTTAATATATCTTTATTACATACACATATATTTCACTTTTTTGATTTGATTTAGTATCATTTCATTTAGGAACTGAGCGCTTACATCTTATGATGTGCCGCAGGGGGATGGTGGATGAACCTGAGCGATCTTGATACTTCTGTCTCTTACAACACAGCTTTGTCTGATCGCGTGTTCGCCTCCTGTCCCCCTATTTTATACAGCAGGTATAATTATATCGATGTAAGCGCCGCAATTGTTCGTCTTTAGTTGTTATTATACAATAATGTATTTACAATGTTCTTTTGTACATCACTTTTTAGTATTTATATCTTATTTCACTTACAGCTTATTTATCACGGTATATTTTTTATTGTTCTGTCTTTTTGTATACCATCTGTTTTTATGAGTATACGTGCCTTGCATTTTTTCATGAGCGATTTTTGTGCCATCCAAACAATGCCGTAGCATGTGTTTAGGTCATGAGTTCTTAAAGTCACAGAGTTTGTGCGCATGCACAATAGGTACGTAGCTTATTAACAGCTCTTTTAATACGCTTTGGCTAAAGGTTACGTCCGATATGACGAGCCATCCACTTTGGATTTATGTGCGCATGCGCCATATTTCCGTAGGTTGTCAATACTATGGCGCTCATTTAACTTTTCCAGTGCGCATGGGCTAAGGCTACGTCAGATATTACACGCCACCTCCATTCAGGATTTAGGATTTGTTAGCGCATGCGCCATACATTCGTATGTCGCTAATATTGTGGCGGTCATCTACTCATGCGCCAGTATTATGTCTTACGTCAGTATTACATGACGCTGTGCGTACTAGAGGAGCTTTCTACGCATGCGCGGCTTTACTTTACGGCACTACACGTTCGCAGATTGTTATACTCCTAGATACAGGTGGCTTGTATTATGTATTCTCAATTGCATGGACCTGCTGGGTATTTAAACCGGATTGCCCCCTGCCCTGACACGCCTCCCGAAGAAGCAGTGCGAAACGCGCGTCGGGGCAGAGGGACATCTGGGGATTTCCACTCCATCACCACCGGTATGTTTATTTGCATAGGATGTATATATTTAGTATTTAGTATCTTGGATACATCTACATTATCAGCTAGATAGTGGTATTTGCCGCTGAGGTTGTATCACATTTGTGATCTCCTTTACCCTTTGTGGCTGTACACTTATTGGTTAATAGCAACCACATATGTACTTATCTATATACATCTATAGCTATGTATTTTGTTTCCTCATATCATATGGGGTTAATATCAAGGATGGATTTTCTTTAGTGGATCTCCTATTAGAATAGCGTCCCTCTTTTTATCATATCTTGCATCTTTTCTTTTTTATTGTCTCATATGTGAGTAAATAAATATTTATTGATTTATATACTATTTGTGTGGTGTCTTTCATGGCGAATTATTAATGACCACTCCTGTGTGTATATTGTCCTGCATAAGGAGGAACCCAGGGCCAACCGCACCAGCATATCGTCTCACATGGGGTCTGAGGATCTCATCTCGGTACCTAATGGCAGTCAGGCTACCTCTGGGAAGCACATGGAGGGCTGTGCGGCCCTCAAAAGAAATGCCACCTCACACCATTACTGACCCACTGCCAAACCGGTCATGCTGAAGGATGAAGGATATATATACTGTATACACAAACACGAAGCACCTACATATGGACATATGCATATGCATACGCAGAGCACCTACTGTACATACAGATATATTCATAAATGGATCACATGTATACAGAGACATGCATGCATAGGCACTATATATATCTATATCTATATATATATGTATAGATTTATATATATATATATATATATATATATTAATATATAAAAGAACAAAATAAAAACTTCCTTCTCGCCCCCACTGTGGGTGGTCTTTGTTGTCCTTCCTCGTTCTCGGGTCCTCTACAAGAGGCCTGGGAGTTTGAGGGTTCTGCACAGCATCTTGGATGTTCCCAGCATTGCATTTTTCTGGACAGAGAGTTCAGATGTTGCTCCTGGGATCTGTTGTAGCTAGTGTTGAGCGATACTGCTCGATATCTAAAAATATCGGATCGGAATGGTATCGCCGATATCACTAAAATATCGGCGATACCCGATACCGATACCGGAAGTCCAATGTAAGTCTATGGGAACCAAATATCGACATTAAAAAAAACCCATTCTTGCCTTGTTGGTTAATTGTACATGAAGGAAAACAACAAAGAGTAATGTAGAATGTATTGGGGGAGGTTGAGGAGACAATAAAGGCATACATGTTTAACCCAATGCATTGGAATAGCATTAATATATTTTTTTTTGGAAATACGTTTGGATTGACGAACAAATTGACAATGTTGTTAACCTTTTTTCTATTTTGGCAAATATGTATGTTTCACAACTTCCATGCTCTTCACCTTTTTAACTTTTGCCAGTGCCACACTTTCTCCTTCATAATCTTCAGCAGCATCTTTCTCATCAAATTATTCTTCATCTTCACCTTCTTAATCTTCTTCTTAAACTTCTTGCTATTCATGTTTTTGTTTACATTACTCATATTGTTATTATTAAACTATTAATCTTCTTCATATTCAAATTCTTCATCTTCTTCCTCTTCATCTTCTTCATCATATTCTTATTTGTGACAGAGATTCCTGTACTTGTAATCTGTAAAAGTATGAATTTTTCATTCTTCCGTTCTTGCTGTCACAAAAGATTTAAATTACAACAGTATTTGTCCGTGTTCAGTTTAGCCTGCAGCAGCAGGCATTTTCCAGCGGCACCACGAGGAGGAACGGACTCACCCCCATACACTGCTTAGTCTTCTTCTGCTTAGAATTTAGAGCATATATTTTGCTCTTCATTTTGGTCTTATACTTCATGTTCTTCTGCTTTTTGATCTTCTGCTTATTGTTCTTCTGTCTGTTGTTCTGTATCTTGTAGTTTGTCTTAACCTTCTTTGTCCTGTTGGTGATCTTCTTCAGGGTAATCTTTTATTTTTTCTTTGTGATGGTGTTCAGGCTGGTTGGCTTCATGCTCGTCGTCCTTGTTGTCGTCATCTTCTTCTGGGTGGTCTTTAAGGTCGTCTAATTTCCGAGAACCAGCTGACGTTACTGGAACCCGGACGGGTATCAGATGGAACAAGAGACAATGGAAGTAACGAGGACCAGCTGACTGTGCTGGAACCCGGAGGGGCAGCAGAAGGAAAAGAGGCAATGTCACAACCGAGTACCAGCTGACGTTACTGTGACACGGTTACTAAGCAGGAGGTACCTGTGCTCCAAAGCACTACCAAGGACCAGCAGACGTTGCTGGAACTCGTATACGGAAATGGAGGAACCTAGGCCAAAGGCACTGGGGAGAACCAGTTGACGGTACTGGACCCCGGACGGGTAGCAGAAGGAAAAGAGGCAATGTCACAACCGAGTACCAGCTGACGTTACTGTGACACGGTTACTAAGCAGGAGCTACCTGTGCTCCAAAGTACTACCAAGGACCAGCAGACGTTGCTGGAACTCGTATACGGAGATGGAGGCACCTAGGCCAAAGGCACTGGGGAGAACCAGTTGACGGTACTGGACCCCGGACGGGTAGCAGAAGGAAAAGAGGCAATGTCACAACCGAGTACCAGCTGACGTTACTGTGACACGGTTACTAAGCAGGAGGTACCTGTGCTCCAAAGCACTACCAAGGACCAGCAGACGTTGCTGGAACTCGTATACGGAGATGGAGGTACCTAGGCCAAAGGCACTGGGGAGAACCACTTGACGGTACTGGACCCCGGACGGGTAGCAGAACGCACCCATGAAAATGTAAGTTGACAGGACGCAAGCCGTCCGCAGTTACCGAATCACACAGTCCTACAGTGGGTGCTTGTCCTATTGTCAAAATGGAAACAGCCTTTATTTACATATCCCACAGCACACATAGGAATCACCTAAACTGCAGGCACCATAGAGTCGGCTAACCCGAATGCAACACGACAGCACAACTTATTGGAGGATAATTGACGTTCACACTGCCAGGAAACAGCTGTCGTGCTGTAACCAGGCTGGCCAGGAGTCAGTACCCCTGCCAATTACTTACGAGCAACAAATGGCGGTGTTGTAGCCCAGGGAGTAGAGTTCAGGTGGTAGAAAGATGAACATAACAGGAGACATGGAAAACGTTTCCAAACAGTTATTTAATCTGAAAACGGACAGGCAAATTCAGGTGAGATCCATGCCTTGTTCATTTTCAGAAAAGTAAGCCGGTCTACATTATCGGAGGATAGTCGCATGCGACGGTCTGTTAGTACACCACCTGCAGCACTAAAGACGCGCTCAGATAATACACTGGCAGCAGGGCAAGCCAGCACCTCCAATGCATACTGGCTAAGCTCTGGCCATGTATCCAACTTAGAGACCCAAAATTTGAAAGGGGAAGAGGCATCTGGGAGTACACTTAGAGGGAAAGACTAGTAGTCTGTCACCATCTTACGGAAACGTTGCTTCCTGGTGACTGGAGCCGTCTCGGATGGTGTAGACCTTGCTGGCGCTGTCACAAAACTTCGCCACATTTGTAACATACAGCTCTTGCCCTGTGCAGAGGCGCTGCTTGTGCTCCCTCTTGTTGTAGAGGTGTCTACACTGCCTCGACGCACAGAGCTGCTTTGTAAAGCAGTAGCAGCAGCATCTCTCTCGGCTGGAATGTACAACAGTATGGATTGCACCAGTGTGTCTTGGTACTCCCGCATTTTACGGTCCCAGTTCCCCGGTGTGATGAGGGTTTGTAAGTTGTCCCGGTAGCGAGGGTCTAGGAGGGTGTACACCCAATAATCTGACGTGGTGAGAATGTGGGCGATGCGGCGGTCGTTTCTCAGGCACTGAAGCATGAAATCAACCATGTGCTGCAGACTCCCAACTGGCCAACAAAAGCTGTCCTGTGGAAGAGGCGTCATCTCTGCCTCCTCTGCATCACCCCACCCTCGCTCTACATACTGACTAGAGCGTTGTGTACCTCCCTCTGTAGGGATTTCTTCCTCCTCCATTGACTCCTCCTCCTCCTCATCCTCCTCACAAAGTGAGCCCTGCCCAGCCCTTTGTCAGGAACCACATTGCACTGACTGTCCTGAAGGTAATTGAATTTGTGACTCCTCATCCTCCACCTCTTCCAAAACCTCTTCCTTTAGTGCTTTCAGTGATTTCTGAAGCAGGCAGATAAGGGGGACAGTCAGGCTGACTAGTGCATCATCTGCACTCGCCATCCACGTTGAGACATCAAACGCACGCAAAACGTCGCAGATGTCCTTCATAGAGGCCCACTCAGTAGTGGTGAAGTGTGGACGGCGCAAAGAGCGACTTGATTGCGCCTGATGCAGCTGATACTCCATTACTGCTGTCTGTTGCTCACACAACCGCTCCAACATATGTAACGTGGAATTCCACCTGGTGGGTACGTCACATATGATGCGATATTCAGGAAGGCGAAATCGGCGTTGCAGAGCAGCAATGCGCGATCTGGCTATGCTGGAACGTCGCAAGTGAGCGCACTCTAGGCGGACCTTCTGCAGCAGTCCAGCAAGATCCGGATAGTCCCTCAAAAAACTCTGCACGACCAAGTTGAGCACATGTGCCAGACATGGTATGTGAGTAAGGTTGCCAAGGCCCAGAGCTGCCACCAGATTTCGGCCATTGTCACACACTACCAAGCCTGGCTGGAGATTCGCAGGCAAAAACCACACGTCGCTCTCCTGCTTGATGGCATTCCAGACCTCCTGCGCTGTGTGGCTTAGATTCCCCATTGAAATCATTTTCAGGACGGCCTGTTGACGTTTGGCCACGGCTGTGCTCATATCGGTCGCAACAGGTAAGCGTTCACGGGTCCATGTGGAGGTATACCGTGACGGCTCGTGCAGCGATGATTCTGAGGAACTGGAGTAGGAGGAGGAATCAATGTGTACAGACTGGATTCCTGCAATCCTTGGAGTTGGCAGAACACGTACAGCGCCACTGGCAAGATCTGTACCCGGCTCCACAACATTGACCCAATGGGCAGTGAGGGAAAGGTATCATCCCTGGCCATGGGTACTGGTCCACGCATCGGTGGTCAGGTGGACCCTGCTACTGACGGCGTTTAGTAGCGCATGTTTAATGTTTCCCTCGACATCTTTTTGCAGCGCAGGGGCGGCTTGCCTGCTGAAATAAAATCGGCTTGGCACATTATATTGTGGGACTGCCAATGCCATTAAGTTGCTGAAACTGTCAGTCTCCACCAGCCTGAATGACAGCATTTCAAGGGACAGGAGTTTTGCAATGCCAGAATTCAGAGCCTGTGCTCGTGGATGGTTTGCCGAGTATGGCCGTCTTTTATCCATTGCCTGTGGTACCGATGGCTGTTTTGTGGCCTGGGAGTGTGACGATGACTGTGAACTTGCTGCTGTGGGTGGAATAACAGTTTGTCTATGGACAACAGTGACCGAGGTTCTTCCATGGAGATCCTGTGAGGAAGCCGAACCAGGTGTGTGTGAGCTGGAGGTAGAGGCTCCAACATGACCTGAAGATGTAGGTGCTGCTGTAGGTTGGCCTACATCTCCAGTGTGTCTTTGTAACTCAGCTACGTGCTTTGTCCGTACATGTTTCCACATATTTGTGGTATTCAGGTTACTGATATTTTTACCTCTTTTAACTTTTTGCTTACACAGCTTGCATTTAACATAGCAAATATCATCTACAAGTCTGTCAAAAAAGGACCATGCAGTGCAAGTCATGGGAGCGCCAATTTTGACATTTGTAAGAGAACTGCTCCCAACAGGTGCTAAACTGGAGGCTACAGGCAAGCGAGTCTGCAGCCTACCTCTCCCTCCTCTTTGTACCGTTGGGCCAATCTCTTCCTCAGAGCTGCTCCCACCACCTTCCTGTTGCTCACGCCATGTTGGGTCTCGGACTTCATCATCTCCACTACCCTCTTCCAACACCTGCTGCTGTTGGATGGTCTGGGCAGCACCATGCTCCACAAAACCTGGCACCTGAGTCTCATCATCATCATGAGATGCGTTCTGCGGTGTGCTGTCCATCGGCACTGGCTCACCCGCCTCTTCAGATTGAGAGAGACACAGCTGTTGCGCATCACTGCATACTCCCTCTTCTTCAAATTGCAGAATGCTGCTTGCCTGTGCCCGTGTTTGCGAGCCAACAGATTCTGAGAACAAAAGCAGAGAATCAGCTGGCTCCTGTACAGAACTCTCTGACTGCCTGGGCAATTTGACAGGCGGTGAACAGACAGATGGTTGCTCAACAGTGTTGTGTTCCTGAGAGGAGGTGGAAGGAATTGAAGTCGATGCATTGGCTGCCATCCAACCAACAACGGCTTCAATTTGTTCATCCCGCAGCAGGGGGGCACGCCGAGCTCCTACCAAAGTGCGCATAATGGAACGCTCATGGGTAAAACTGGTGGATGCTGTGTCACTGAGGGCGGCAGCAGCCACAGAATCCCCACGTCATCTCCCTGCTGACACTCCACGGCCACGACCACGTGCCTTACTCACTGACTTCTTCATCTTGGTAGATTGATAAAGAAAGTCAGAAAAGTTATAAGGCCTAAGTGTGGTTATTACGCAGAGACTGAAGTGAACACTGAAACACAACTGTTCACAATCTGTGAAAGGCTACTCCTTTGTCTACTTCTATAGTGTTTGCAACTAATGTATTGGATATGGATGGAAGCGCGTCACACTAATAGATTATATTTATTTTAAATGGAATGGAGCAGAACCAATTGGAGAGAAATGAAAAGGATGAGGCACTGAGACACGCTCAGCAGAGTACAAGCAGCAGTGCTTGAACAAGTAACTGGAGCGTGATGTGCACTCAAAAAATAAAAAACACAGACTGAAGTGAACACTGAAACACAACGTCATCATACAACGGAATGCTTCACTGTACTGACTATGTGTTGCAAAAATTAATGGATAGGATGGAACGCTGAAACACTAATGATATATTTATTAATGGAATTGTAGTCAGAAAATTGAAGAAATGTAATTGGATACGCACTGGAACGCCAGCAAGTACAAGCAGCTATGCTTGAAATGAATGGAGCGATGTGCACTCAAAAATAAAAACAAGATAAAGTGAACACTGAACACAACTGTTCACAACTGTGAAAGGCTACCTTATCTACTCTAGATGTTGCACACCAATAGTAATTAGGATACGGAAGGAACCGCGCAACTAATACATTATTTTATTTAAATGGAATGTGCAGACCATTGGTGCAACATGAAGGATAGGATGGAACGCGTCCCCTATAGATATACAATTTAAAGGCATGCAGAACAATGGTAAGAATGCAAGTTGGACTCAGAGACAAAAAAACCAGACTGATCAGCAGCATGAAACAAGTACAACTGTGAAAGGCACTCAAAAATTAAACTAGTCTACTGTACCTGATAGAATGTTCACAATTGTGAAAGGATACCGGATGAACTTCAATAGTGTATATTTATTGATAGGATGGAGCACCAATGAAGAATGAAAAGGTTAGGTCATGAAAGAATGAGTACAGACACATGGTGAAAGTAACTGAAGGATGTGCACTAAGAAAATAAAGAACAAGCGAAGTGACTGAAAACAACTGGTCACAATCGTGAAAGGCTACTCATTAGACTTCTATAGTGTTTGCAACCAATGATGGGAACGATGAAACAGTCACATAATATTATTTTTTAAAGTATATTGGCTAACTTCAATTGTGTTGCAAAAATGTATTGGACTGGTGAGACAGCCGTCAACAATAGAGTGCTTGAATATTAAACTGGAGCTGATGTGAACCAAATTGAGAGAAAGAAAAGGATGGGAACACTGAACACACTCAGCACAGATCTGTAGGCTTATCAAGTACTGTTAGTGATTTGCATCAAAATATAAATACAGATGGAAGGACACGAACAGTCACATCGTGAAGCTAATAGTTATTTATAGTGTTTAAGAATGGAGTCGAACGAATTGGAAGAGCGATCAAAGGATAGAATTATTGTTACAAGCAGCAGGCAAGCGAGCTAACCAAGTGGAATGAACGTGATGTAAAGGATGAGCAATGAACAGCTCAGCAGAAGTAACCAAGCACACTGTGCATCTGAAGGAACAGTACTTCTATGGAGTTCACAGTATTGGAACTCAGAAAGTAACTAATGATTAATACTAAGATGAAGTGAACATGAACACAACTGTTAGAACTGTAAAGGTACTCTTTGTCTACTCTATGTTGCACAATGTATTGGATGATGGAAGCGGACAATAATGATTTTTATTTTAAATGAAATGGAGACAAGAACAATGGAGAGAAATGAAAAGATGAGCATGAGACACGTCAGCAGAGTACAAGCAGCAGTGCTTGAACAAGTAACTGGAGCGTGATGTGCACTCAAAAAATAAAAAACACAGACTGAAGTGAACACTGAAACACAACTGTTCACAATCTGTGAAAGGCTACTCCTTTGTCTACTTCTATAGTGTTTGCAACCAATGTATTGGATACGGATGGAAGCGCGTCACACTAATAGATTATATTTATTTTAAATGGAATGGAGCAGAACCAATTGGAGAGAAATGAAAAGGATGAGGCACTGAGACACGCTCAGCAGAGTACAAGCAGCAGTGCTTGAACAAGTAACTGGAGCGTGATGTGCACTCAAAAAATAAAAAACAAGACTGAAGTGAACACTGAAACACAACTGTTCACAATCTGTGAAAGGCTACTCCTTTGTCTACTTCTATAGTGTTTGCAACCAATGTATTGGATACGGATGGAAGCGCGTCACACTAATAGATTATATTTATTTTAAATGGAATGGAGCAGAACCAATTGGAGAGAAATGAAAAGGATGAGGCACTGAGACACGCTCAGCAGAGTACAAGCAGCAGTGCTTGAACAAGTAACTGGAGCGTGATGTGCACTCAAAAAATAAAAAACACAGACTGAAGTGAACACTGAAACACAACTGTTCACAATCTGTGAAAGGCTACTCCTTTGTCTACTTCTATAGTGGTTGCAATCAATGTATTGGATACGGATGGAAGCGCGTCACACTAATAGATTATATTTATTTTAAATGAAATGGAGCAGAACCAATTGGAGAGAAATGAAAAGGATGAGGCACTGAGACACGCTCAGCAGAGTACAAGCAGCAGTGCTTGAACAAGTAACTGGAGCGTGATGTGCACTCAAAAAATAAAAAACACAGACTGAAGTGAACACTGAAACACAACTGTTCACAATCTGTGAAAGGCTACTCCTTTGTCTACTTCTATAGTGTTTGCAACCAATGTATTGGATACGGATGGAAGCGCATCACACTAATAGATTATATTTATTTTAAATGGAATGGAGCAGAACCAATTGGAGAGAAATGAAAGGATGAGGCACTGAGACACGCTCAGCAGAGTACAAGCAGCAGTGCTTGAACAAGTAACTGGAGCGTGATGTGCACTCAAAAATAAAAAACACAGACTGAAGTGAACACTGAAACACAACTGTTCACAATCTGTGAAAGGCTACTACTTTGTCTACTTCTATAGTGTTTGCAACCAATGTATTGGATACGGATGGAAGCGCGTCACACTAATAGATTATATTTATTTTAAATGGAATGGAGCAGAACCAATTGGAGAGAAATGAAAGGATGAGGCACTGAGACACGCTCAGCAGAGTACAAGCAGCAGTGCTTGAACAAGTAACTGGAGCGTGATGTGCACTCAAAAAATAAAAAACACAGACTGAAGTGAACACTGAAACACAACTGTTCACAATCTGTGAAAGGCTACTCCTTTGTCTACTTCTATAGTGTTTGCAACCAATGTATTGGATACGGATGGAAGCGCGTCACACTAATAGATTATATTTATTTTAAATGAAATGGAGCAGAACCAATTGGAGAGAAATGAAAAGGATGAGGCACTGAGACACGCTCGCAGAGTACAAGCACATGCTTGAAAAGTACTGAGCGTGATGTCACTCAAAAAAAAAACAGACTGAAGTGAACACTGAACACACGTCACAATCTGTGAAAGGCTATCCTTTGTCTACTTCTATATTTTGCAACAATGTATGATAGATGGAGCGCACACTAATAATTATTTTATTTAATGAAGGGCAACATTGGAAAAATGAAAAGATGAGCACGGACGTCACAGACAAGCAGCAGTGCTTAACAATAACTGAGCGGATGTGCACCAAAAATAAAACAAGACGAAGTGAACACTGAAAACAATGTTCACAATCTGTGAAAGCTACTTTCTACTTCTATAGTGTTGCACAATGTATGGATACGGATGGAAGCGCTCACACTATAGATTAATTTATTTTAAATGGAATGGAGCAGAACCAATTGAAGAATGAAGATAGCACTGAGACCGCTCAGCAGATACAACACAGTGCTGAAATAACTGACGTGATGTGCCTAAAATAAACACAGAGAAGTGAACACTGAAACAAATGTTCACATCTGTGAAAGCTACTCCTTTGTCTACTTCTATAGTGTTTGCAACCATGTATTGGATACGGATGGAAGCGCTCACACTATAGTTATATTTATTAAGGATGGAGCGAACCATGAGAGAAATGAAAGGATGAGGCACTGAGACACGCTCAGCAAGACAAGCACAGTGCTGAACAGAATGGAGCGTGATGTGCCTCAAAATAAAAAAACAGAGAATGAACACGAACACAACTTTCACAATCTGTGAAAGGCTATCCTTTGTCTACTTTATATGTTTGCACCATTATTGATACGGATGAGCGTCACACTATAGATTATATTATTTAATGAATGAGCAGAACCAATTGGAGAGAAATGAAAGGATGAGCACTGAGACCTCACGAGAAAGCAGCAGTGCTTGAACAAGTAACTGGAGCGTGATGTGCACTAAAAAATAAAAACACAGACTGAAGGAACACTGAAACACAACTGTTCACAATCTGTGAAAGGCACTCCTTGTTACTCTATATGTTGCAACCAATGTATGGATACGAGGAAGCGCGCACACTAAAGATATATTTATTAAATGAAGGCAGAACCAATTGAGAGAATGAAAGGAGAGCACGAGACACCTCGCAGATACAAGCAGCAGTGCTGAACAGTACTGAGCGTGATGTGCACTCAAAAAAAAACACAGACTAAGTGACACTGAAACACAACTGTTCACAATCTGTGAAAGGCTACTACTTTGTCTACTTCTATAGTGTTTGCAACCAATGTATTGGATACGGATGGAACGCGTCACACTAATAGATTATATTTATTTTAAATGAATGCAGAACCAATTGGAGAGAAATGAAAAGGATGAGGCACTGAGACTCGCCAGCAGAGTACAAGCAGCAGTGCTGAACAAGTAACGGAGCGTATGTGCACTCAAAAAATAAAAAACACAGACTGAAGTGAACACTGACAACAACTGTTCACAATCTGTGAAAGGCTACTCCTTTGTCTACTTCTATATGTTTGCAACCAATGTATTGGTACGGATGGAAGCGTCACACTAATAGATTATATTTATTTTAAATGGAATGGAGCAGAACCAGTTGGAGAGAAATGAAAAGGATGAGGCACTGAGACACGCTGCAAGAGATAAGCAGCAGTGCTTGAACAAGTAACATGAGACGTGATGTGCACTCAAAAATAAAAAACACAGACTGAAGTGAACACTGAAACACAACTGTTCACAATCTGTGAAAGGCTACTCCTTTGTCTACTTCTATATGTTTTTGCAACCAATGTATTGGATACGGATGGAAGCGCGTCACACTAATAGATTATATTTATTTTAAATGGAATGGAGCAGAACCAATTGGAAAGAAATGAAAAGGATGAGGCACTGAGACACCTCAGCAGAGTACAAGCAGCAGTGCTTGAACAAGTAAATGGAGCGTGATTGCACTCAAAAAATAAAAAACACAGACTGAAGTGAACACTGAAACACAACTGTTCACAATCTGTGAAAGGCTACTC
Source organism: Oophaga sylvatica (assembly GCA_033576555.1). NCBI lineage: Eukaryota > Metazoa > Chordata > Amphibia > Anura > Dendrobatidae > Oophaga > Oophaga sylvatica. The sequence goes on along the minus strand of JARQOD010000001.1, from coordinate 891,812,174 downwards.
CTTTGTCTACTTCTATAGTGGTTGCAACAATGTATTGGATACGGATGAAGGCGTCACACTAATAGATATATTTATTTTAAATGAAATGGAGCAGAACCAATTGGAAGAAAATGAAAAGGATGAGGCACTGAACACGCTCAGCAGAGTACAAGCAGCATGCTTGAACAAGTAACTGGACGTGATGTCACTCAATAAATAAAAAACACAGACTGAAGTGAACACTGAAACACAACTGTTCACAATCTGTGAAAGGCTACTCCTTTGTCTACTTCTATAGTGTTTGCAACCAATGTATGGATACGATGTGAAGCCTCACACTAATAGATTATATTATTTTAAATGGAATGGGCAGAACCATTGGAGAGAAATGAAAAGGATGAGGCACTGAGACACGTCACAGAGTACAAGAGCATGCCTTGAACAATGTAAACTGAGTGATGTGCACTCAAAAATAAAAACACAGACTGAAGTGAACACTGAAACACACTGTTCACAACTTGAAAGGCTACTCCTTTGTCTACTTCTATATGTTTCAACCAATGTATTGGAACCTGAAGCTCTCACACTAATAATTAATTTATTTTAAATGGATGGAGCAGAACAATTGGAGAGAAATTGAAAGGATGAGGCACTGAGACTCGCTCAGCAAGTACAAGCAGCAGTGCTGAACAAGTAATGGAGCGTGATGTGCACTCAAAAAATAAAAAACACAGACTGAAGTGAACACTGAAACACAACTGTTCACAATCTGTGAAAGCTACTCACTTTGTCTACTTCTATAGTGGTTGCAACCAATGTATTGGAACGGATGGAAGCGTGTCACACTAATAGATTATATTTATTTTAAATGAAATGGAGCAGAACCAATTGGAGAGAAATGAAAAGGATGAGGCACTGAGACGCTCAGCAGAGTACAAGCAGCAGTGCTTGAACAAGTAACTGGAGCGTGATGTGCACTCAAAAAATAAAAAACACAGACTGAAGTGAACACTGAAACACAACTGTTCACAATCTGTGAAAGGCTACTCCTTTGTCTACTTCTATATTGTTTGCAACCAATGTATTGGATACGGATGGAAGCTCGTCACACTAATAGATTATATTTATTTTAAATGGAATGGAGCAGAACCAATTGGAGAGAAATGAAAAGGATGAGGCACTGAGAGACGCTCAGCAGAGTACAAGCAGCAGTGCTTGAACAAGTAACTGGAGCGTGATGTGCACTCAAAAAAAAAAAACACAGACTGAAGTGAACACTGAAACACAACTGTTCACAATCTGTGAAAGGCTACTCCTTTGTCTACTTCTATAGTGTTTGCAACCAATGTATTGGATACGGATGGAAGCGCGTCACACTAATAGATTATATTTATTTTAAATGGAATGGAGCAGAACCAATTGGAGAGAAATGAAAAGGATGAGGCACTGAGACACGCTCAGCAGAGTACAAGCAGCAGTGCTTGAACAAGTAACTGGAGCGTGATGTGCACTCAAAAAATAAAAAACACAGACTGAAGTGAACACTGAAACACAACTGTTCACAATCTGTGAAAGGCTACTCCTTTGTCTACTTCTATAGTGTTTGCAACCAATGTATTGGATACGGATGGAAGCGCGTCACACTAAAATTTAAATTGCATGGAGCAGCAAGAATTACACTGAAGAAAAAAAAAAGAGTCTGTGAGTGACACGTGCAGATGCCTACAGACAGCGTTGCATGCAAAGCAAACTGCAGCGTCACCTGCACTCACACACACCTTGCAGAGCTGTTAAAACAACACTGCAGGCAAAAGGAAGCTTTACACAGCGGTTGGTGCTAGCCTGCCTAAAGCACAGTACACTAAATCGCAATCTCTAACTGTCCCTCAGAGTCAGCACAGCAGCGTTCTGTCCCTTACTGAATTCACAGCACAGTGACGCTAAAATGGCGGCGGCGCCTTTTATAGTGCATTCTGACATCATTTCAGCATGCAATCACAGCCATGCCATTAGTTAACATGACCGCAGCAGTACAGGATGTGCCCACACTTCTTAGGATTCCTCATTGGCTGACTAAAATCACATTGCCTCTCAAAGAATTATGGGAACTTCCGATTCCGGTATACGATATATGGAAAATATCGGAACTAAGTATCGAAAGGCCGATACAGCTAATATCGGCCGATACCCGATACTTGCGGTATCGTATTGCTCAACACTAGTTGTAGCCATTCTTCCAACTTAGGGGTCACTGCTCCAAGTGCTCCTATCACTACTGGAATCATTGTTTCCTTCACCTTCCACATTTTCTCCAGTTCTCCTTTGAGGACCTGGTATTTCTCCAGTTTCTCATATTCCTTCTTTCTGATGTTGCTGTCACTTATCATTGCTGTCCTCTGATCCTTGCCCACTATGACAATGTCTGATTGGGTAGCCAACACCTGTTTATCTGTCTGAATCTTGAAGTCCCACAGGATTTTAGCCCTTTCATTCTCCACCACTTTTCATGGGGTCTCCCACCTGGACTTAGGGGGACTTAGCCCATATGCTGTGCAGATGTTCCTGCATACAATTCCCCCCACTACTTGGTTGTGGTGTTCAGTATTTGTTGCTCCTGCTTGCATTTTGCATCCTGCCACTATGTGGACAAGGTAAGAGAACCTAGAACTAATATATATATATATATATATATATATATATATATATATATATATATATATATATATATATATATATGTGCCTGTGCATGCATGTCTCTGTATGTATGGGATCTGTGTATGCATATTTCTGTATGTAGGTGCTCCGCATATGCATGTGTCTGTATGTAGGTTCTCCGTGTTTGTGTATATATTCTTATATATGAGAACCAAAATCTCAAGTGCAGAGATCATTATATATAATTGCTCAATGTTAATCCACAACGGGACTTTGTTCCCAGATAAATTAACCTATGGAGCTCCCAACATATCCATAACACCAAAGAACATGGAGCAAAAAATACCATAGTACAAAAAATACTTAGTAGTATCAAAAACAATTTTCTTTAATAAAATCTGGTAGCTAGAAATGCATCATCACTACATATGGGTTTAATCCATGGGTAAAAAAATAGTAACGTTTCCCTTAATCCTGTCACTGACTGTATGTCATACAAATAGTATCAGAAGTATTGTATATCACCAGTACAGATAAGTGTAACAATTAACATCTCCATCAGGTAAGTACAAAATAATCAATCACAATACATATTGTCCCTGACAAAGTCAGGAGGCTCGGAGATTCAAAGTAGCAAAAAAGGGGGAGTGCAGGAATAGATGGTAATGAAAACTAATTACCCATTGCAGTCTCCATATGTAGACACGTTCCGCATTGAACACATGTCTGTTTCATATACATTATGCATTGCACTATTTATGTCATGTCTGCATTTTAAACTTTGTTAAAGAAAATTGTTTTTGATACTACTAAGTATTTTTTGTACTATGGTATTTTTTGCTCCATGTTCTTTGGTGTTATGGATATTTTTATATATGTATATATTTTGCCTATGCATGTCTCTGAATACATGCGATCCATGTATGAATATGTCTGTATGTGTTATGGAAATTTAATTAGGATAAATTTATCCTTTAGTGTTTGCTGGTGCCGTTCCCAATTCTCTATTAAATGTCTTTTTGAGCGCTCAGAATGAAATGAGGACTGTCCACAACGGACAACAGTTCATCAAGACCTCTCATTTATTATTCATTTATTATTCATTCAAGGTTTTATACGTTTACAAAAAGGGACTTGTTAGTCAATTAACATACAATTAAAAGCTGCTAGATTATTGGCTGTTCTAGTGTAAGTATGATAATTATGATAATTATGATAAAAGGGCTGAAGTTGCAGATTTATTGTTTACTGCTCTTTGCATCAGCATTCTTGCATGACTAGTAAAGTAAACAATAGATATCTACTAATACTCTACAGTCATGGCCAAAAGTTTTGAGAATGACACAAATATTATATTTTCACATGATCTGCTGCCCTCTGGTTTTTATGTGTGTTTGACAGATGTTTTTATCACAGATATAAATATAATAATTGCAAACATATGAGTAACAAAAGCTTATATTGACAGTTAGAATGAGTTGATGCAGCAAGTCAATATTTGCAGTATTGACCCTTCTTCTTCAGGACCTCTGCAGTTCTCCCTGGCATGCTCTCAATCAACTTCTGGACCAAATCCTGACTGATAGCAGTCCATTCTTGCACAATCAATGCTTTCATTTTGTCAGAATTTTTAGGTTTTTGTTTGTCCACCCATCTCTTGATGATTGACCACAAATTCTCAATGGGATTAAGATCTGGGAAGTTTCCAGGCCATGGACCCAAAATCTCTATGTTTTTTTCCCTGAGCCATTTAGTTATCACCTTTGCTTTATGGCAAGGTGCTCCATCATGCTGGAAAAGGCATTGTTGATCGCCAAACTGCTCTTGGAGGGTTGGTAGAAGTTGCTCTTGGAGGACATTCAGGTACCATTCTTTATTCATGGCTGTGTTTTTAGGCAAGACTGTGAGAGAGCCGATTCCCTTGGCTGAGAAGCAACCCCACACATGAATGCTTTCAGGATGCTTAACAGTTGGCATGAGACAAGACTGGTGGTAGCGCTCACCTTGTCTTCTCCGAATGAGGCGTTTTCCTGATGTCCCAAACAATCGAAAAGGGGATTCATCAGAGAAAATAACTTTACCCAAGTCCTCAGCAGTCCACTGCCTGTACCTTTTGCAGAATATCAGTCTGTCCATGATGTTTTTTCTGGAGAGAAGTGGCTTCTTTGCTGCCCTCCTTGAGACCAGGCCTTGCTCCAAGAGTCTCCGCCTCACAGTGTGTGCAGATGCACTCACACCTGCCTGCTGCCATTCCTGAGCAAGCTCTGCACTGCTGGTAGCCCGATCCTGCAGCTGAAACACTTTTAAGAGACGGTCCTGGCACTTGCTGGTCTTTCTTGGGCGCCCTGAAGCCTTTTTGGCAACAATGGAACCTCTCTCCTTGAAGTTCTTGATGATGCGATAGATTGTTGACTGAGGTGCAATCTTTCTAGCTGCGATACTCTTCCCTGTTAGGCCATTTTTCTGCATTGCAATGATGACTGCACGTGTTTCTTTAGAGATAACCATGGTTAACAGAAGAGAAACAATGATGCCAAGCACCAGCCTCCTTTTAAAGTGTCCAGTGGTGTCATTCTTACTTAATCATGACAGATTGATCTCCAGCCATGTCCTCATCAACACCCACACCTGTGTTAATGGAGCAATCACTGAAAAGAGGTTAGCTTGTCCTTTTAAGGCAGGGCTGCAATGATGTTGAAATGTGTTTTGGGGGATAAAGTTCATTTTCTAGCCAAATATTAACTTTGCAAGTAATTGCTGTTAAGCTGATCACTCTTTATAACATTCTGGAGTATATGCAAATTGCCATTAGAAAAAGTGAAGCAGTAGACTTTGTAAAAATTAATATTTGTGTCATTCTCAAAACTTTTGGCCATGACTGTATGTACTTGTTCCTTATGAAGGCCAGGGTCGTCTTTAACGACTGATTATAGCTGGCATCAGCTTTTTGCATAGATATGTGTGGGCACAGGATTTTTAGCAAGTGAGATCTATCTAACTGTGAATGCATATATATGAATATACTTTGAATATATGGAATACATATATATTTCCATGACAGTCCCCCCTTAGATACCACTTGCCCTAAAAACCTGCTCCTGTCCCAATGCGCTGCAACTCTTTTGTGCTGCCGGCGGGTTGAGAATATGCCTAGCGCATGTCTCCCCCACCGAATACAGACTTTTCGCAAATGGGCGGTCAGGAGGACTGTCCCTGTCGGGGGTTTATGTGTTTGCAATCATAGTCTCTTTATTTAACTGCATGTTCAGAAAAAAAACGTGTGTATTCTTCATCAGGTAGGTCATCTGTCTGATCAGTCAGAGCATCCACGACATCCTTCATGGCTTAGGTGTCTCTCCTGGTACGGGAGCTTCCTTGCAATGCGATACGTGGATCCAAACAGGCTTTCCCTCTAGTTACACAGAGGTTGGTGTCATCTGGGGCTCTTGGACAGGACCATCAAATCTGGCAGTGAAGAGAAAAACTCGAGAATGGACATTAGTTTTTGACCAATTCAATTACATAAGCAAACAAGATATCATTTTGCATATTCTGCTGCTGAGGGAAGAATGCACCTAACTTGGGACTAGACCCAAACAAAATTTCGTATGGTGACAGCTTTTCTGGGTCTCTGGGAGTGTGCCTTACGCTTAACAGTGCAATCGGGAGTGTGTCATGCCATGGTTTGCGTGTCTCTTGGGCAATTTTTAACATCCTATTCTTAAGTGTTCCGTTCAGTTTTTCTACCTTCCTGCTGCTCTGGGGGTGGTAAAGAGTGTGTAGGCCTAAATCTGACCCTACTGCTAACCAGATCTCTTGTGTCAGATTTGCTGTGAATGTGGGTCCCTGATCACTCTCTATCATTTCTGGAACCCCGTTTCTGCACACTATTTTCCGAAAGTAGCTGCTTTGCAGTAGTCTTTGCTGACTTGGAAGGCTTCTGTCCATCTTGAAAATACTTCTTTGACCACAATGGCGTATTTGAATCCTTCACTTGGCGATATCTGGATGTGGTCTATCTGGATCCTCTGAAGCTGGTAGACTGGTCTTGACAGATGAGGTGGGGGGGACTTTCTTCCACACGTCCAGGCTTGCATTTGCCGCAGGTCAGACAGCTGCTGGTGAATTTGGCTGTTAGGGTGGAGATCCCTGAAGCGAACCAGTAAACACCAATCAGATCATTAATCTGTGTCTTTGATATGTGGGTGTGGGTCCATGTGCCCATTGGACCACCATAGGGTGCATACTATGTGGCAGGCAGAGTTTGAAGTCCATTATTGATAGCCTTCCTTCTTCACGTGTTGCTTTTATCGCATTCAGCTCTTCTTCTCCTTTTGGAGCTTGGTCTTGCAACTTCTTGAGCAGATCCCAGGACGTCTTTTTGTCAGGTTTCTTGTCTTCAGTCATCATGTAGTAGCCGTCCGGCTCTATGACCTCTCCCACTTCTCCATGCTGTCTTCCTTTGGCCGCTTCTTTGGCTGCCATGTCCGCCATGTTGTTGCCTCATGCCTATTCTGTTCTCAGTTTTTCATGCACTTTGATTTTTCAAATTGCCACCATTTTGGAAGTTGGAGTACACCCAGCAGGTCCCTGAAGGCTCCATGATGCTTCACGGTTGTCCCGTTTGCTTGTGATGAAGTCCCTTGTAGTCCAGATGGGCCCAAAGTCGTGTGCTATGCCATGCGAGTACCTGTAGTCGGTGTAGATGTTTACAGTCTTGCCTTCTGCCATCTGGCAGGCCTTCGTCAGCGCTATCAGTTCTGCTTCCTGGGCTGACAGGCTAGGTGACAGACTTCTGGACCACAGGATTTCTTGATTGCTGGTCACTGCACTTCCTGTGTGGAAACTTCTTCATCATCTGCAAATCTGGAGCCATCCAAGTAGAGGATAAATTCTGTAAATTTTGTTCTGGAAAGTCCATATTGTATCCCCCCTTGGGAGTGGGAGTAGATTAGCCGGGATGAGGACTGTAGGTCTGGAGACAGTGACATTATGAGACAAAGGCGATAGAGGCGCCACAAAGATGCCTGGCGGTGGGGAGATTATTGTTGGTTGAGCTTGATTGAAGATTGCCAAGATGTCGTGTGGAGTGAGAGTTTCCAGTGGCTGTCCAAGAGTGATGTCAGCAACCTTGTCCAGGAGGGTGTGTGCTGCAGATACTGCCATCAGGCAGGAGGGTGCTCCTCTTGCAACTGGATCCAAGCGGGCTGAGAGGCAGCCTAAAAGTCTCTGTTTTCCCCCGTGAATCCGTGCCAGGACTCCAGTAGCATGACCTTCTTTCTTCCATCAGGTAGACGGAAAGACTTCTCATAGTCAGGTAGGCCTGGTATTGGCGCTGAGACTGTAGAGTTCTTCCAATCTCCTGAATGGGTTGAAGGCTGCGTCTGATAGAAGGAGCGGGGTTGCGTTGATGCAAGCGCACAGAGGCTGCATTAGGACTGAGGCATCAGGGATCCAGGTTCTGCAATACGACATTAGACCAGGAAAGCCTGTAGCATTTTTGGAGTTGTTGGGGGAGCCATCTTCTCCACAGTGGTCTTCCAGTCTTTTGACATGTGTTTCGTCTGGTGGGCAATACAGTGTCCTAGGGATGTAACTTGCTTCTGACATCACTGGACTTTGTTCTTCCAGACCTTGCGTTGTTGTTCTTCCAGGTAGAGTAGGAGAGACAAGGAATGGACTGTGCAGGTATCGATGTCAACCACACAAAAGAGAAGGTCATCCTCGTGTTGTAGAAGAGTGACTCTTGCATATTCTGCAATCCAGTTGACGAGGATGGAGCACATTGTCTTGGTGAAACTTGAAGGGCTTGTTCTGAGCATCTTGAGGCAACACTGTCCATATGCACTGCACTGGTGCGTGAAGGCTGGCCTCCAGGTGGAGGGGAACACTGAAGAAGACACTGGCCAGGTTGATCACCGTGAATACCGTTGCGGTGACTGGGACTCTTGAGAGCAGAGTGTGACGGTTCAGCACTGTTGGGGTTTCAAATACCATAGCCTCTTTCACGGCCTCCAGGCCTTGCACCATTCTGAACTCAGTGGGGTTTACAGTCTTTTTCTTCACTGTGGAAAGCTGGGATTGATTCCGATGGGCGAGGCAGCCCAGTTTTGCCTTGTCCTTCACTATGCGGCAGGGGACTCCCATCTCCCGGCACAGAGCTGGCGGAAAAACACCGCGACTACTAGGATCCACATCATGAGAGATGACGACCAGCTGGCTTTCTTGTTCTCCACCAAGGCAGTCACTGTGTTAGCACCTGCTCTGGTCACAGGGGGTCTTCTTGTTGGGACGTCTCCTTCACCGGCTGCTTTTTACTCAGCACGGGCCATCAGTAGTTTCTTTTTCTCCAGCTCGGTCTCAGGTCAGTATTTGTGCACAAGTTTGAAGAGCTGAGTGGCCTTTTACCGGTCTAGGGCCTGGGTGAACTGGTTGACTGCAGGGGGCACCTCCTGGTGCTTGCAAAAGATGAACCTCTGGCGTTGGAGCTGGATGAGGTGTTGCCATTCCATGAAGCGAGTAGGGTCCTTCTTGAGTTGAATATCCTTGCCAATGTCAAAGTTCTCAGGCCGTCTTCTTAGGCGAGTTCAGTTAGACCTTCAGTTGGTCAGAGACATCTTGACTCTGGGTGATGGAGTGACTTTTCTGGTACTATGTCCAGCACCTTCTGTGATAGGTCTGCAGTGTGGTTGTTCCTGTTTCTTCTTGAGTCAGGGGTGAAGAAAGTGTCATGGTCCAAACTTCCTGGAACACTCTGGTCACTTTAAGCTTCTGCAGTAAGTCCACTCCCAATAGGTTGAGGGTGCAGGTCTTTGACACAACAAACTGGGACATGATGGAGCATTCTGGCTGAGTCCACACGCTCAGGGGCTTCATAATCTGGAAATGTCTGACTTGACCATCAATTCCCATGCAGGACGCAGAAGATTCTGATAGATAGGTGAGGTTGCAGAGTTCCACAAGAAAAGATCTGACTACGCCATCCACTCTCAGGATATTGGTCCCACTGGTGGGGTTCCCTGTGGACTTGGTGTGCTCCTGTCCTATGGACGGGGTTCTTCACTGCTTTCTGTGTTTCTTCTTTTTCTGGGCGAAGTCGGTGTTCTGCACCGGTTCCGGAAATGACCAAACTCGCCACAGTTGTAACACTGGACATCCCTTCTGTCCCGGCGGGACTCAATCCTTTTTGCTACTGCGAGCAGGTTATCCATTGCTATTGACGTGTACTCAGGCCTGGCTACTACCAGTGGTTTCCTGATTGGTTCTCTCAGTCCATGCACAAAAGCCTGTGCCAACATCCGTCTGTGTGTCTGATCATGGGTAATCAGGCCCAAATCTTGAAACACTTGCATCACTCTGTCATTGAATTTCTCCACAGACTCTGTCTTGTCTTGACTCATGTCATGTAGGCTGAGAGTTTGTCCTGTCAGTCTGCTTTTGGCCCATTCTCTGAGTTGCTCAATTAGCTTTGGTCCTGTCTCCCAGGCATACGCATCTAACTCTGTTGGAAGCTTGAAGTGTTCTCTCATAATTGGCCAGAATGCATCACCTGCTTTTATTTCCATTTCGGTCCAGAGATCAATCCAGGCTGCTGCATACGTTCGCTGGATCTGCTGCATTTTTTGGCAAAATGGCATGGGGTGTATCCCTGGGTCTGGCAGTATACTGATCACCTGGCTTGGGATGAAGGGCTCATAGGATGGTGCCTCTACCTGTCCCTGCTCTATTGGTGCTTGTGTGTTTTCTTCCCTAGTATTGGGCAGCATGTGTGACGTTGCATCTTCATCTTCATCAGATAAGAAGTGACATGGTGTACTTGGTGCATACACTGGGTGAGATTTGGGCTTAAAAGTTGTCTTGCTGCTTGGGGATTTCCCACTTCCTTGCTGAGGCTGCGGTGGTTCCATGCTGGCAGCCCTGCTCGGCACTGAGGTTCCTCATTTTTGTCTTCAGCTATACCACCCCCTGTGAAGCCATGGCTGTGGGCTCTGCTAGTTGTTGTGTCTGGGGGCTACATGCAGCGTTTTGTGTAGGGAGATTTGCACTTTCTTCTCCTGATATAATGACTGGCAATGTTTGTACTGTGCTTGGGATAGACAGGGTGCCCTGTGCTGGAGGCACTGAATAAAGGGACACCACATTGCTTTGATTGGGCGTTGACCCAGTTGATAACGAAGTAGAAAAAAGAGGAAGAGAAGGGAGGTGTGAGGGAGGAGTGAGAGAAAGAGGAGGGGAGAGAGATGGAGGGGAGAGAGGTGGAGAGGAGGGTGAAGAAGAGGAAGAGAATGAAGGAGGGGAGGGAGAGAAGAGTGGAAGGGGAAAAGGAGAGTAAGATGGAGGAGAGAGAGAGGAGAAAGATGGAGGGGAAGAAGTAGAAGATGAAGAAGAAGATTTGAGAGTTGGAGAGGAAGAGATAGAAGAAGAGGAAGAGGAAGAAAATGGATGTGTCAGAGATGTGAGGGAGGGGAAAGAAGGATAGAGAGGGATGGCAGCGAGGGAAGAGGAGAAAAGTCTGAAGAAGAAAGAGAAAGGGACTGAGAAAAGAAAAAGGAGAGGGTGTCCCCCCTGTGGCTCTTGAGAGGGGATCGTTGAAACAAAAATGCCTTCTCCCTGTGGAGAGAGGCGGGGAGCGTTTTTCCCTGTACAAGGCTCCTTATTCAATGAGAGCAGCCTACACCTGTCCAGTGTCTCCACATGATGGACATGTGATGTGTGTGACTCTGAATTCTGCTCTTGTGACATGTCAGTGATCATTTCCTCACAGACGATTTAACACCTTTTCAATCTTATTCACATAAAAAATCACTTCCTGGTCCGTTCAAATTAACTTGCTGTACCTTCTACACGATGCACCACTGCTCTTTTATAGCAGACGGTAATCTATTAACAAACTTTCCTCTGCCTTTCAAACAACAAACAAGAAAAAAAACATTTCATTATGCAGCGTAAAGGCTGCCTGTCCATTTGCTTCTCACGTACTCTGACCTTCTATTCACATGCCTAGCCCTTCGATTCTCACGTACTGTGTCTATTCCAAAAACCTATTCAACAAAGGTGATTAAAAATCTGAAAACTGCTGCATTCTGGTTCTGTGTGTCTTCGCTGAATGCCTGATGGGAGGGGTAAGTCAAACCGCTGCGCAGCTGTTATTCTCCCTCAGACTGCAGTTTCCTTATCTGTGCTTCTGACCTTGGTCTAAAGCAAGCTAGTAGAAAAAAAAAAAATGGTTGGAGAATAAAACTCTAAAATAAATTGCTTAGAAAAACCTCTCCAAAATTATTTAAAAATGTACTTAAAAGAAAAACTTTAAAAACAAAAGTTAGATTTAGTAAAAAACGTATTAATCATAAAACTCTGAAAAAACAACCCTTAAACAAAAAGAAAAAATATACTTTAAAACTTTTGACTGGTAGCGTAGGCTGTATCCCCCCGCCCTCTGGGAGAAAAAAAAAAAATCTCACTGCTGCCAGAACTTACCCCCTCCCTTATATCTCTGCTTGCTGCCTCTATAGGCACTGAAATCACGTATTAAAAAAAAAAAGATTATCCCTCAGAATAGCAAAAAAAAAAATGAATTTTCACGCTACAGCCTGTAACCAAAAAACTAGCTTAGAAAAATCAAAACCAGGAAACAGATGTGACAACATGATTAGCAGAGGAGGGGGGTCAAAGGGGTTTCTCGTTGCTGCAGCCAGCAGTGAATGAGATAGTGACAGAGCGCACGCTGCTCTGAATGAGATTTAAAGCGACAGTACCTGATACAGACAGTGACACGTACAATGAGACAGACACCTGGGAGAATACGAAACCCTCTTTTGATGATCTGTGACACATACAAGCTGCTCTGGTAACTGATAACTCACCAATTGCACTGAGCACGGCGATGCTCAAGGTCTATCACTTTCTGAAAACCGTACGCCCTGGCCGGTGCGCCGGTCACAGTAATCTGTAATAGCCTTAATCAAAATTCTCACCATCCACGTCTGATTTGGCTGGGATGACCTCCCCCCTTGCGTGGACGATTATTGTGAGAACTTATCCAAACAAAGCTCCTGCCCCTCACACCTGGATTGATCTGGGATGACCTCCCTCCTTAATTAGGATAAATTTATCCTTCATTGTTTGCTGGTGCCATTCCCAATTCTCTATTAAATGTCTTTTTGAGCGCTCAGAACGAAATGAGGACTGTCCACAACGGAAATGTCAGTATAACAGTTCGTCAAGACCTCTCATTTATTATTCATTCAAGGTTTTATACGTTTACAAAAGGGGCTGGTTAGTCAATTAACATACAATTAAAAGCTGCTAGATTATTGGCTGTTCTAGTGTAAGTATGATAATTATGATAATTATGATAAAAGGGCTGAAGTTGCAGATTTATTGTTTACTGCTCTTTGCATCAGCATTCTTGCATGACTAGTAAAGTAAACAATAGATATCTACTAAGACTCTATGTACTTGTTCCTTATGAAGGCCAGGGTCGTCTTTAACGACTGATTATAGCTGGCATCAGCTTTTTGCATAGATATGTGTGGGCACAGGATTTTTATCAAGTGAGATCTATCTAACTGTGAATGCATATATATGAATATACTTTGAATATATGGAATACATATATATTTCCATGACATGTACAGTACAGACAAAAAGTTTGGACACATCTTCTCATTCAAAGATTTTTCTGTATTTTCATGACTATGAAAATTGTACATTCACACTGAAGGCATCAAAACTATGAATAAACACATGTGGAATTATATACTTAACAAAAAAGTGTGAAACAGCTGAAAATATGTCTTAATTCTAGGTTCTTCAAAGTAGCCACCTTTTGCTTTGATGACTGCTTTGCACACTCTTGGCATTCTCTTGATGAGTTTCAAGAGGTAGTCACCGGAAATAGTTTTCACCTCACCGGTGTGCCCTATCAGGTTTAATAAGTGCGATTTCTGGCCTTATAAATGGGGTTGGGGCCATCAGTTGTGTTGTGCAGAAGTCTGGTGGATACACAGCTGATAGTCTAATAGACTGTTAGAATTTGTATTATGGCAAGAAAAAAGCAGCTAAGTAAAGAAAAATGAGTGGCCATCATTACTTTAAGAAATGAAGGTCAGTCAGTCCGAAAAATTGGGAAAACTTTGAAAGTGTCCCCAAGTGCAGTTGCAAAAACCATTAAGCGCTGCAAAGAAACTGGCTCACATGAGGACCGCCCCAGGAAAGGAAGACCAAGAGCCACCTCTGCTTCTGAGGATAAGTTTATCTGAGTCACCAGCCTCAGAAATCGAGGTTAACGGCAGCTCAGATTAGAGACCTGGTAAATGCCACACAGAGTTCTAGCAGCAGACACATTTCTACAACAACTGTTAAGAGGAGACTTTGTGCAGCAGGCCTTCATGGTAATAACTGCTAGGAAACCACTGCTAAGGACAGGCAACAACCAAAAGAGACTTGTTTGGGCTAAAGAACACAAGGAATGGACATTAGACCAGTGGAAATCTGTGCTTTGGTCTGATGAGTCCAAATTTGAGATCTTTGGTTCCAACCACCGTGTCTTTGTGCGATGCAGAAAAGGTGAACGGATGGACTCTACATGCCTGGTCTTCACTGTGAAGCATGGAGGAGGAGGTGTGATGGTGTGGGAGTGCTTTGCTGGTGACACTGTTAGGGATTTATTCAAAATTGAAGGCATACTGAACCAGCATGGCTACCACAGCATCTTGCAGCGGCATGCTATTCCATCCGGTTTGTGCTCAGTTGGACCATCATTTTTTTCAACAGGACAATGACCCCAAACACACCTCCAGGCTCTGTAAGGGCTATTTGACCAAGAAGGAGAGTGATGGGGTGCTACGCCAGATGACCTGGCCTCCACACTCATCAGACCTGAACCCAATCGAGATGGTTTGGGGTGAGCTGGACCGCAGAGTGAAGGCAAAAAGGCCAACAAGTGCTAAGCATCTCTGGGAACTATTTCAAGATTGTTGGAAGACCATTTCAGGTCACTACCCCTTCGAAGCTCATCAAGAGAATGCCAAGAGTGTGCAAAGCAGTATTCAAAGCAAAAGGTGGCTACTTTGAAGAACCTAGAATATAAGACATATTTTCAGTTGTTTCACACTTTTTTGTTAAGTATATAATTCCACATGTGTTAATTCATAGTTTTGATGCCTTCAGTGTGAATGTACAATTTTCATAGCCATGAAAACACAGAAAAATCTTTGAATGAGAAGGTGTGTCCAAACTTTTGGTCTGTACTGTAGGTGCTCTGCATTTGCATGCAGGTGATCCGTATTTGTCTATGTTTATATATTGTAAGGTTTCACTCACTCGGCTGCTTCAGAGGTAAATCAGGACGCACTTTTATATCAAAAGTTCATCAGGTTTATTACATCATAAACCTCATGGTAACATACAATACAAATCTTCAATGCTTCAGCTCCAGCCTGGAACCTCACTCCTCAGACACAGAGTCCTCTCTGTAACGTCCTGCCTGGACACATGGAAGTCTGTTCACACTGGTAGACTCCCACAACACTCTCTACAGGTGTCAAGCACACTTCGTTACATAGGTGTAACCCCACCCACAGATGAGGTCAGGATCACATGGTTAGGTCACCTGGTCATGACCTCATCACAGGTCCTTTACCACAACACAAACCATGCCTCCATGCATATCCCGAGGAGCATACCCAGTGCCCCCTAACTGCATCAGGGGTCACTACACCACATACCTCCCCCCTCTGTTCAAACTTGTGGGGTTGAACACTTGTTACCCGACCAGAGATCCTTCTCAGTCGTCTCTGCCAGTCAAACCGTCTCTCTAAGACGGGCCCTTCTACTGACCCCTTTTGTAGGTGTCTGTCATCCGACTCTGTCACATCTTTTGCCAACGATGGCCCCCTGTCAGACCACCCGTGTCCCCAGCAGTCAGTATGGCGTCTTAATTCTCTTGCACCCATACATCCTGTCTGGTCTGAGTCCTTTTCATTTCGTCCACCACAGGTTCTCCTGCTTAGGTCACTCATCACTGAGCTAACTGAGGCATCACTACTTCTACCTCTTCCATCAGGTGACCTATTTCCTGTATTAGCTCCAGCTTGAGGACTTATAGTCTTCAGCGAACCTCTTCGCCCCTCAACACCACGGATTGAAGGTGGCGGCCATCTTCTTTCCATTTCCTGCAGCTCTCCATTGACCTGCTCCCTCTCCAGTCGTAGCTGCTCTACTTCTCTCAAGTATGACACACGATACTCCAGGAGCATCCGGATATTCCCAAGGCTTTCCCTGGATCCGACAACGAGGAATTGAACCATCCCATCTTCACCCCTGACCTGGACTTCTTCATCAGCCGGAATCCTGACTCTCGTCACACCGGACTTATTCACCATCTCCTGCATCACTTTCCCAAGTCTTCCGATGACTTTCTTCACCAGATCTCTGGGCACTTGAATGATGTCTTCCACCAATCCAAGCTGACTTTGAGCCTCATGCACCTCCTCACTGGTACACACTTCTCGCAGGTCTTCTGGTATCTCTATTACACACTTGAAAACCGACCCGTCACCTTCTTGGACAGACTGTTGGACCTCCTCGTCCTGAGCGTTAGTACAGTTTTCCAAGACATCGCTCTCCCTTGTGTGTCCATCTGCATGGCACTTCCCTTGCTGGATTTCTTCTCCCATAGATTTCTGGAGCTGGGCACTAGTCCCCTCCTCTATCTTGAGCTCTCGGAGAACTCTATCTCGCTCTTCTGCCAAGCAGAGACACTCCTCCTCTCTCTGAAGAAGCTCCTGCTGATGCTTCTCTTGGGCCTCTCTGAGCACCTCCATCTCTTTCCATAGAGCCTTGTTCATACTCTGACACGCTGACAGATGATCTCTGAGCTTAGAGACTTCCTTCTCCAGCTCCTCCACTTTGTGCTCCATCATTTGTCTCAGGACCCTTTCTCGCTCGACTGTCTCTTTCACTGTTTCTTTAAACAGCTCTATCTCATGGTCCTGCTCTCTTTTAGCCAGCACATGTCGCACCATCACCTCTTTAATTACATTTTCGGCTGAGCACTCTTGCCCACGCACACTCTGCCTCTTCAGAGTTCCGCCCGTTCCTGCATCCGCAGTTTCCACTGTCTCACGACTCCCGCTAACTTCAACGAGCTCCAGCTTACTGCACTCACTTTCCCTTGCGGTCGAGTCACAGTCTGTATAGGAGTCACTCCCCTTCCCCTGTCATTATGGAACAGCACATCCCCACTCAGACAGGTGTCGGCCCCCTTTTCTGGAGCTATCCCGTTTCTCCAGGTCACACGTCTTGTCATGTCCAAGTCCCCGGGTTGGTCTGACCCACACTTTCTTCTGGTCACCTGGAACTCTAGACTATCGATATTAGGTGTTACCTTCTTTTCACACATCACACGACAAGGAACCACTACAGCCGCCTGCTGTGGTGGGGCTCCCTCCTCTGAACAACACCACACTTTATCAACTTCCCATGCATTTTCAAAAAACGTGAAGTCCCGCTTCCTCTCATAGGGGTACACTAAGTTCGGTGGTATACCAGCATAACACCTTTTTGGAATCTCCACCCACTTTTGGGCCACCATCCCCTTTTGGGTTGCCACCCCCTTTTGGGACTCTGCCCCCTTTTGGGCCACCATCCTAATTTGTGTTACCGCCCCCTTTTGGGACTCCGCCCCCTTTTGGGCAACTTTACTGATTTGGGCTACCACCCCTTTTGAGACTCCGCCCCCTTTTGGGCCACCATCTCAATTTGGGTTACCGCCCCCTTTTTGGACTCCGCCCCCTTTTGGGTAACCATCCCTGTTTTGGGTTGCCGCCCCCTTTTGGGACTCCTCCCCTTTTAGGGACACCACCCATCACTGGGGTACACACCACGGCTCTTACAGGCCCCAGTCCACACAGTACCCTTAGACAGTGTCTTTTACTTAGGGCGTGTACTGGCCCTTTAAGAGTTTGTGTGCCTCGGTTCACACTGTCCTTTTTACCACACCAGCTCCTGCTGGTACTGCCACCGCTTCCGTTGCAGCCACAAACCACCAGCACCTGCCGATGCTGCTCATAAGCTGCTGTACCTGTTACTGCAGCTCCTGCAGAACCTCTTGCTGCAACAGTCACTGTAGCTCCTGCTACCACAAGTCTCTGCAAGCTTCCGCTGTGCCGTCTTGCCGCTTGTCACCTTCGTGACCCCACGAGTCACAGCCAGCCGCTTGTCACCTTCGTGACCCCACGAGTCACAGCCAGCCGCTTGTCACCTTCATGACTCCTCCGAGCCACAGTAAACACCTCACACGTGTTCCAGAAAAAAAAACAGTTTCTCACTGACCCGTCAGCACAACACAGACTCCTGTCTGTCACACTCTCAGCCACAGAGATTTCCGGACACCTCCTCTCAGAGGCATCCAACAGAGCAAATACAGTTTCTCACTGACCCGTCAGCACAACACAGACTCCTGTCTGTCACACTATTGGCCACAGAGATTTCCGGACACCTCCTCTCAGAGGCATCCAACAAAGGAAAAAAACAGTCTACCACTGACCCATCAGTACAACACAGACTCCTGTCTGTTACACTCTCGGCCAGAGAGATTTTCCGGACACCTCCTCTCTCAGAGGCATCCCACAAAGGAAAAAAACAGTCTTTCACTGACCCGTCAGTACAACACAGACTCCTGTCTGTTACACTCTCGGCCAGAGAGATTTTCCGGACACCTCCTCTCAGAGGCATCCAACAAAGGAAAAAAAAACAGTCTTTCACTAATTCTTCTCACTGATCCCGACCAGCCTAGCACGGTTGTCAAGACCGTCCCCTGTTGGCGTCAGCCACACAGGTTCCTGTAGACCTCAGCCTCAGAGGTACCCAGCAAACACAAAAATACAGTCTTTCTCTCACGAACAGTTCCCTCTGGTCCCGACCAGCATAACACGGTTTTCAAGACTGTTACCTGTTGGCGTCAGCCACACAGGTTCCTGGAGACCTCCTCCTCAGAGGTATCCTATCAGCATGCTCTTTGCTTACTTCTCAATGACCCCGGTCACATAACACAGACTCCTGTCTGTCACCATTGGCTTAACCGCATCTTCAGATACCTCATATCTTCAGCGGCACCACATATAAACATCAATGCACAGTTTATTCGTGACCACTGGTCACACTCACGGTTTTCAAAGACCGTCCGTTCCTCCTCTGGTTCCTAATTCACAGTCTTGCAACATGTGCTCCTTGGGTCGCTGCCCGCATTCTCCACCAATTGTAAGGTTTCACTCACTCGGCTGCTTCAGAGGTAAATCAGGACGCACTTTTATATCAAAAGTTCATCAGGTTTATTACATCATAAACCTCATGGTAACATACAATACAAATCTTCAATGCTTCAGCTCCAGCCTGGAGCCTCACTCCTCAGACACAGAGTCCTCTCTGTAACGTCCTGCCTGGACACATGGAAGTCTGTCCACACTGGTAGACTCCCACAACACTCTCTACAGGTGCCAAGCACACTTCGTTACATAGGTGTAACCCCACCCACAGATGAGGTCAGGATCACATGGTTAGGTCACCTGGTCATGACCTCATCACAGGTCCTTTACCACAACACAAACCATGCCTCAATGCATATCGCGAGGAGCATACCCAGTGCCCCCTAGCTGCATCAGGGGTCACTACACCACAATATACATACATACACATACACTCTCTGCATACATATACGGGTATGTATGTGCTCAGTGTATACATGTGTGTGTGCTATGTGTATATACATTTGTGCGTGTAACATGTAGTGCATGTGTTTCACTTACTGTGTGTGTATGTAGGATTTACATTTATAAATCCTGGCAGCGCAGACAAGAGTTCATAAATGTAAACATTGGCAATTGCCTAATGAACATGCAAAATGCTGCTTATTCATTGGGTGATTTTTGTTGTGCCATTAACAAAATAATCATTGTTCTTAGCAGCACGTTGACAGGTGTAAACTGAAGATGTGCTGATAACATGATGCTGTATAAGGACAGATTGATCTACTATTGATTGTTCTGAGCCCATTGTTTAATGGCCTGAACTCATGTTCTATAAATACAACCTTAATGTTTGGATGTGATGGTGCAATATGTTAGCATAGAATCATAGAATGATAGAGTTGGAAGGGACCTCCTGGGTCATCTGGTCCAACCCCTGCTCACAGCAGGATTCTCTAAATCATCCCAGTCAAAATTTCACTAGAGGCTATCCAGAGTCTCTACTTACTTTTACTCCAGGATCTAACACCGGTAGAGAAATTGTATCTAAGAGAATTGCCTTTGTGAATACCTATCATCTGTTTATGTATCTCTTTCACAATATTATTCGTAGGCATTGGCCTCTCTTATCCTCTTCCTATCCTGAAATTGGAGAATTCCAAGCGGGTCCTCTGATATGTCATAAGAAATCTCCGAATCTCCGTAACCTGTTGGTTAGGGCCGACATAGGGGGCCGACATATGGGCAGTACCCAAACCTTATTTAGGTCAGAGCGAAAAGGCACTTTTCCATGTTTACACTGCCTCCAATGTTCCAATATTACTAAAGGTGACACATTCACTCATCCTCATTCAGGTAAAACTTTTCCCATTAGAGGATATTTTAACTGTGATTCTTCATATATTGTATACTTCATTAAGTGTCCTTGCGGTCTCGGATATGTTGGTGAAACTACCCAACATATCCGAGACCGCATTTCACAACATAAGTCCACCATACGCTGTAAGAGGAATTTACTGCCTATACCTGCGCACTTTATGTCATGCAATCATAATATTTCACAGTTACGTTATCAGGTCATAGACCACGTACCATTAGCACGCAGAGGTGGAGACAGAATTAAAAAACTAAAAGAAAAAGAAGCCTTTTGGATTTATGCCTTGCATACACTTGAACCATATGGTTTGAACAGAGAGTATGAGGTTCTGCACTGACATCTCCTATTGTGATTTTTTTGGCCATTGCGATCCAGTGTTTTCCCGTTTTCACACTTCTTCCGTAATTTAGAGTGATATATTATCTCTTATTCTGTTACTTTCACGTTGTAGGTGCCCTTTAATGTATACTTACTGTATTTTATTGTATATGATTATATATTTGTACTTGCATTATGATATTGTGTCTCATATACATGTTTTTTCCTTTTTTTCCCCTTGTAGACTTGATGGCAGCCTGCAGGTATTCACTTTCGGTGTTTTTTTCCTTTTCTTTTTCGTTTCTCCTCTCTCTTTACTACTAGGGTTGAGCATTCCGATACCGAAACCCGGTTCCGATACCTGAAATCCAATGTAAGTCTATGGGAACAAAATATCGGAATTAATTCCGATATTTTGTTCCCATAGACTTACATTGGATTTCAGGTATCGGAAACGGGTTTCGGTATCGGAATGCTCAACCCTATTTAATACACAGTACACAGCGTGCTAGCGCTATTCATTCTCCTTTTCTTCCTTTTCTCCCAGCCCCTTCGGCGCTTGCGCTGGACATTCTTATAGTCATTATAGCATGTATGCCCCACTTCCGTCCTGTTGGGCGCTCTGCGCATGCGCTAGCGTCCTGAGTCTTTTACCCACTTCCTGTTGTGATTAATGCCGCTCTGCTTAAATAGAGGACGCAGCTGAGCGTCTCTCACACCTATATCTGCAGCGGTTTTGTCCCTGAGTCTCCTATTACCACTTTGTAAGTATGTTTTACAACTTTAATCTCTCTTGGGATTTTCATTTGGGAAGTTGTCCTTTACTTATAACCACTTCTTTTTTTCCTATAGCACTTACTCCACTTTTCCTGAAGGCGCACAGGTACCTTATTGTTTTCACTGTGTCTACCTGCTGACTACCCTGCCTACAAATATGACATCCCTTATTATTACAAATTTTTCACATGTCCCTTTCCTTTTATTAGTTTTGTATTATGTAGATTTCTCATTATTCTTTATAACGGTCTTATTTATTATTTTTTTGGGGCACACCATATTAGGTTGGCGTTATGCTTAGTGGGGTATATTAGATTTACCCTACACCTCTTTATTTTTTATTTCTTATTTTTCTTATCTCCCTATTTTATAGGGCTTATGTATTATTACATTTATTATTTTACAATTATTATTTTACATGTATTATTTTTGCTACGTTTGTTTGATGGGATTTATTATTAGTATTAGGTTAATCCTAAATTCTAGGTATGCTTTATTTCTTCAACTTATATGTTCTCTCCTTATTTTCTGTATATGCGGTTTTTCTGTATGAATATGCGTTTATACATATTACCAAGGTTGACATATTTGAGATTTGTGATTTATTTTATTTCTCATTATTTCTAGAATCATTACCTTGATAAAGGCTGTTATTGCCGAAACGTCGGTGTTGTTTTTCTGTGCTACGTTGGAATAAAATTATATATTTTGCATCTGAAAATGTTTAGCCTCGGTTTATTCTCGAGCTGTATAAGGACAGATTGATATACTATTGATCATTCTGAGCCCATTGTTTAATGGCCTGAACTCATGTTCTATAAATACAATCTTAATGTTTGGATGTGATGGTGCAATATGTTAGCATAGAATCATAGAATGGTAGAGTTGGAAGGGACCTCCTGGGTCATCCGGTCCAACCCCTTGCTCAAAGCAGGATTCTCTAAATCATCCCAGACAGATGTCTGTCCAGCCTCTGTTTGAAGACTTCCATTGAAGGAGAACTCACCACCTCTCGTGGCAGCCTGTTCCACTCATTGATCACCCTAACTGTCAAAAAGTTTTTTCTAATATCTAATCTGTGTCTCCTCCCATTCAGTTTCATCCCATTGCTTCTAGTCTTTCCTTGTGCAAATGAGAATAAAGATAATCCTTCTTCAATGTGACAGCCCTTGAGATATTTGTAGACAGCTATTAAAGGGAATCTGTCACCCTAAATTGGCGGGATATTTAAATGATGGCAGTCAGGTCAGATGGGCGGTGTTTTGGGTACTTGCCTTAACATGTTGTTCGCCGCTGTCTCCATTATTTCTGGGATTTGTAGTCGTTGCCCTCCATATAACGCGCCTGCACATTGCAATCTTGAATTGCGCACGCGCAGTATGCTTTGCCCGCAGATTGCAATGCGCAGGCACATTATATGGAGGGCAACGACTACAATTTCCAGAAATAATGGAGACAGCGGCGAACAACATGTTAAGGCAAGTACCCAAAACACCGCCATCTGACCTGACTGCCATCATTTAAATATCCCACCAATTTAGGGTGACAGATTCCCTTTAAGTCTCCTCTCAGTCTTCTTTTTTGAAAGCTAAACATTCCCAAATCCTGCAACCGTTCCTCATAGGACATGGTTTGCAGACCGGTCACCATTCTGGTTTGCATTTGAGGTTCCACTTTAAACTTTTGCCTAGTGCCCCACTTTGCGTAAAACAGGCCTTGGCAGTACAGTATAGATACAGAATACAAGTTATTTTAAAAATCGTGGGTTCCAGACGATTTCCAAAAATTCAACACTAATTTGATTCACATAAGATTGATTCATTCATCATTATTATTGAGTGACTTTTTCACACTTTGAGTAGGAAAAATGTAGGTTGTATATTTTTAAAAATATTTGTCTGCATATGGAAGATAAAGAAAACATTGTGTTGCATTCAAAATAGCTATCAACCTCTGCAGCCCTTGCCTTGTCCCCCCTGGGTCTTAGTGGATATGATGGATTGCCATGGATTATAATCCATTATCACTGACAATTTTACCTGTTTGCACCTGGAAGTCATGCTCTGGATATGATTTGTTTCAAAATATACAGTTTTTTCAGACATTATAGTTTCACATTTTATCAAGAAAAATACCAGAATATACTGTATGTGGCTTGATCAATTTGTCTGTTTCTGCATCACTGGCACAATGATTAGCTTCCCGCTGCACTGTTTTACCAAATTCATTGCTTTTTTAATATTACAAATGATATTTTAAGAATATTAAGTCATTACTGTCTATTTACACTCATATCTAATTTTCTGCTTCATAGGCATTCACATGGCAACAGGAATAAAAGATAAATGTGGATGAATTAAGTCATTTTTAATTTTATTTTTCTTATCTCATGCAGTATCTTTTTAGGAGATATTTAATAAAACTGTGAATGAACCGACCAATTACACAACTGTTCTAGCAATTTTACTTATCTTATTTGCTATTTAATCATTACTATTCTGTTTTCTGAGAAAAGCCATTAATGTGTTATTAATAAATCTTTTGGAGCAGAATGCTTTAAATACACTGGGATAAATATCATGGATCTTGCACGAAAAGTCAAAGTTTACTTCCATTTTCAATTTTGATGGTACAGTAGTAGAATTGGTTTTCAAAACTCATACATGTGTAGAAACTGTGACAAAACTGGACAAGCCAAAAAGGTCCCGCACAATTTTAGTGTTAACTTAACGAAAAAACTCTTTTAACCTGCAGAAATAGGGTTAATCTGCAGGATTTTAGGATAATAGAGTTAGTAATCTGCCCTGTGCTTGTACTTAGCCAAGAAAATTTACTTTATTCCCCCTGCAGCGTTCCGGTTCCAGTCACGGAGATGGCGCCTGTGCAGGTTCAGCTGTAATCGTGCCCCCTGCCATTATGGACACTGGCTCTGCATCGGGCCCGGCTGTCAGTCAGTGATGGGGGCGCAGCTACAGATGCCGCTCTGTATACTCAGAGCAGTGACTAAACATACATTGGCACCGCTCCCATGACTGGAACCAGAAAGCTGCGAGCGGAATAAAGTATTCTCCTCGCAGCATTTTTGCTAAATGTGGGCGCCAGGCAGGTTAATAACACTATTAACCAGCATATTAACCCCATATCTACAAGTTAATAGAGTTTTTTGTGGTCATAGGTTCACTTTAAAGTACATGTGTATACATATGCTGTGGTCAATATATAAACCTACTACGTCAAAGTGTACCTTACATATGGCTGGTCCCAATCATTGTGTCTTACCTCTATGTGCCA
The DNA here is from genome assembly GCA_033576555.1 of Oophaga sylvatica. Classification (NCBI taxonomy): domain Eukaryota; kingdom Metazoa; phylum Chordata; class Amphibia; order Anura; family Dendrobatidae; genus Oophaga; species Oophaga sylvatica. Next base: position 891,787,529 of record JARQOD010000001.1, on the reverse strand, counting down.
AGTCAAATCTTTAACCACGAGTTATGCCTTGTATCCTTGCACTTCCCTAGTTAGGATGAGTCCTCGCTTGGCATCTACTCAGATAAAACACAAATAACCATGTCACGGATTTACAGCAATAGAGAGGAGCCAGAAAATCGCAGCGTCTGATTTCTTCTACTCCTGCACTGATTAGAAGCACTTCACCTTCTTATTAAATGGTGTACATTTCTTTTGGCAGTGCAGGGGTTACTCTGCTCTGTTGAGAGCTCCTGGAGCTAATACTCTTAGCTGTGCACTGTTAGCCACTCCCATCTCCTACATAAACTAGGCCCTGGCTAGCACTCATTATCAAAGCTAGCTGTTGCTGCATGGCTACAGGTTATTGTTGGTTATTGTAGAAGAAGGCGGTTGGTGGGTTTATATGTTACTATTGCTAGGTTTTGAGTGTGTGATAATTCCCTTTCTTCTCCTCCTTTCATTTAACCCCATCCTCCATTTCCAGGTGCATTCTTCTGTTCCATGTGTGAGTATATTTGTATGTTTGGTATTTTTCGCTGCCACTGTTCATATTACCTTGTTAGTCTGGTTGGTTTACTACAGTATTCTTCTGCTCCCCTCTTCCCTGGGTGGGGAATGGTACAGACTGAGGGCGGTTTCAGGAGCTAAGGTAAGGTACGTAGCCCCAGCATCGTCACCATCAGAAGTAACCCAGGGAACAGAATCAGCTAGGGTGCACCTAGCACTAGGGACAGGGAAGGAGCCCCTGGTCCCAGGACACCCAACAACAGAGTAGTGACAGACCATCAATGTAAAAGATACACCTTGACATGATGGACTAAGTGCCGTAATTTTTAGATTACAGATCTAAGAGCATAATAAACATCTTTTCATGACAATTGGAAGACTTTTAATTCAGTCAAATTTCATTCATTCAAATCTGCCTGAAACAACTTTGGGAGATTTACTCATATCTAATTGTAACATGTATTGGTCGTTAATGCTTCTTACAGCCATATGGATTGGAAACAGATATGAAATGGCAGCATTACAAAATCATTTTTTAGGCTGTGGTTCCACGGTCCGGAACCACAGCGCTTTGGACGGAGCGGAAATTTCGCTCCGTCTAAGCCCCGCCCCCTTTCTGACGCGCGCTCTTTCCGGAGGTGTTCAGGACACCTCCGGAACACCTCCGGAAAGAACGCAGGGCTACATAGCCCTGTGTGAAATTCTGTTGCGGCGACGCACCGTCGCCGCAACACGCGAGGACATGCTGCGGTCTGAAAAGACGCGCCGCATGTCCGTTTACGCAGGTCTGCCACCTGCGTGTTGTTACGCATAGTGGATACGGGATTTCTTGAAATCCCCTCCACTATGCTGTAACATCTGGACGCTGCGTGTTTGGCGCTGCGCCAGCGCACAGCGCCAAACACGCAGCGTTTACTGATCGTGGAAACTCACCCTAAATGCACAATTGACCTATTTGTATCTTTTACTCATGTTCATGGAGCGCCCGCTGGGGCCCAAGGGGTACTCAGTACCGGGCCGTTCACTCCTTAAAGGGGATGTAGCGGTGGCAGTGACCTGGTACGTGGCTCCGGGCGTCCATGCAAAAATGGTGTAAATTAAATGAAAGGAAAAGGGGATTTTTTTTAAAGGGGAAATGTTCATGATGCCACCTGTGGTTTGTGGTCACAGAGGACCACCGCTGTAATGCAGATCCTCTGGGACTGGTGGAGAGGCAGCAGAGTTGCTATAGCTCCTCACAGGTGGAGCTAAGTCCCAGGACAGATGTAGTATGTTCAGGATAGTAATGATGTAGTATTTGGCAAGAGATGTAGCAGTGCTGAGTGGGTCTTGCAGGAAGAACTTGAAAGGACACAGTCAGGTGCAGTTTTCCAAAGCTTTACTCACAGTTCTGCAGATAAAGTGTCCAGGGCACTGGCAATAGACGGTGCTGGAGATAATAATCTTTATATATCGCTAACATATTCCCCAGCACTTTACACACATTATTGTCGCTGTCCCTGATGGGGCTCGCAATTAAGATTCCCCATCAGTATGTTTTTTTTGGAGTGTGGGAAGAAACCGGAGTACCCGGAGGAAACCCATGCAAACACAGGGAGAACATACAAACTCCTTGCAGATGTTGTCCTTGGTGGGATTTGAACCCAGGACTCCAGTGCTGCAAGGCTGCAGTGCTAACCACCGCGCCACCGTGGTGCTGGAGATCCGATTGCCTGGAAACAATTTGGGTTCCACCTTGCCAGGAGGATTTAGAAGCCTTCCTGCTGCACTCTATGTTCCTTATTAAAAATAAACTCGGCACTCAACTTAACGTAAATAGTGAAAATTTAATGTAGTCCACGGTAGTAAAGAAACGTTTCGGTCTTAACAATCAGACTTTCATCAGTCACTACATAGACAAAATAATAATAATAAGAAAATGAAAATAAACAAAGTATATACAGAAGATATGGTCAGTAGAAACAGAACTCGTTCTCAGAAATGTAGCTTAGGCTCAAAAAATTCTAATACAGAGATCAGACCGGAATAGATAAATTCAATGATGAGACATACCATAATGTACCGGGATAGGGTAATTATGCCCTAATGACCAGAGACGGTAAGTAATGGTGAGGTCTGGTGAAAAAAAGGGGAAATGTGATGTGATAAGGACTAGAAGCGGCTCATAGGTGCAGAAATGTGATTACAAGACGTTACATACCAGGTAACTTGTAAGCAGTAACCCTATACAGGGGTGAGGATTTGAGACCTGTAATGTAACAGTGGCTCAGTACACAATGCTATGAAAAATGTGCATGAAGTTTTGCTATTCGGCTGGTGAGGAACGCTAAGGGCCATACCTGAATGAAGTTGTAAGTTCCGGTCACAGAAAGAGGCAGTTGTGGGTAGGACGCAGCATCCACCGCAAGTCCATGTGTGCAGCTAGCTAGCATCGAAAGTGAGGGGGGGAAAAGGGGAAGGGGCGGGAGTAACCGCTGAATTAGCCAATTGCTGAGTCGGTTGTGAAACCGGAAGAGTCCATGTGGAAGGTAATAGCTGTGTGTGTCACAGAGCAAATGGTGCATTCCAGGAGTGAAGCCGAGATGTAGCAGAGCCGATAGTGGTGTGCTCGAGTGTGTGAGCACCAGATGATGAGAATAATTGCGGGCAGGATGTCTCTTTAGTATAGTCGGCTCTAAAGAGAAGAAAGCGATAAATTAGTAGACAATTATGGCTCAATACAATGACTAAAATTACAAAATAAGATAATATGTACATTCATATATTCCAACAGAGGAGACAACCTATGTGGCCACATAATTCAAGGTATGGTTAAGATGAAATGGTCACATAAGTGAAATAACAGATTCAAACAAAAGATAATAAAGATAATAAATCATAGTTAACTTGTTATAAATGCAGACTCATAGGTCTGTCTGGACCTTGGTCTGTCTCTATAAGGATGTCTCTTTAAGGATAACTGACTACAGAAATATGTCAGAAATGAGTCAGAAGTGAACAGAAGGTACGACTAACTTTTCTTAAATGTACTATATTTCTTCCTCTTTCCTCCACACTTAACTCCCACCATGCTGACATACGCTCTACCAGTTTTGCCTCCATTAATCCTCACTCTCCTTTCCTATCCGCAAACTCTAGCACCCGCTAACCAACTACTAATCTCTGCTTCCCTCTTGCCTCCACACCTAACCTCCTCCGCTGACCTGCTCCTCAACCTCAGATCTCTCCTAATAAGACACAAAACAAGCTGCCCACTGTCCTTCTCCCACATACTCTGTCTCTCTCTGCTTCTCCTCACTGATGGTGACATATCTCCCAATCCTGGACCCCCACAGCTCATACCTCCCATTATTACCCCCTCCTATCGCTCCCAACCGAGTATTAACACCCGAAATCCTTCCAACCTCAAATCCGTGCCCTTGACGCCCACCACCCTGCTCCCTCTCTCTGGATCACTCTGGAATGCCCCCTCCGTCTGCAATAAACTCCATGTGATTCACGACCTCTTTACCTCTCATAATTTTACCTTCCTTGGCCTCACTGAAACATGGCTGACACCCTCCGACACCGCCTCCCCTGCTGCGCTATGTTACGGCGGCCTCCACTTCACCCACACTCCCCGCCCTGGCAACAGACATGGTGGAGGTGTGGGCCTTCTCCTTTCTTCTAACTGTATCTTTAACCCAATCCCACCTCTTCCTTCCCTTATCCTCCCCTCTTTTGAACTCCACTCTGTCCGCATCTACTCTCCCTCCAACCTCCAAGTGGCTGTCATATACCGACCTCCGGGCCCGAGCACTGCCTTTATTGACCAATTCTCCACCTGGCTCCTCCACTTTCTCTCTGCTGACATTCCCACCATCATCATGGGTGACTTCAACATCCCCATTGACACCCACCAGTCGGCAGCCTCTAAACTCCTATCCCTTACATCATCTTTTGGACTTACCCAGTGGTCCTCCTCAGCCACACACACAGATGGGCACACACTTGACCTGGTCTTCACCCGTCTCTGCTCCCTATCTAACTTCACAACCTCCCCTCTCCCCCTATCTGACCACCATCTACTCACTTTCTCATCCCTGTCCTCCTCATCTGTCACCCATGTCCAGCAACATGCGCACCCCCGCAGAAACCTTGCTCACCTAGACACCCACAAACTCTCTGACTCTATTCTACCACTGGCATCCATATCCTCACTCCACGACACAGACACTGCCACTAGTTTCTACAATGCCACTCTTGCATCAGCCATCGACTCGGTCGCCCTTGTCATGCATAACAGACTGCGACAAATCAATAGACAACCCTGGCACAATAACACCACAAAAAAGCTTCGGCAAGCATCCAGAATTGCTGAACGGCGCTGGAAGAAAACGCATTCACAAGACGACTTCACTGCACTCAAACAAGCAACACTTGCATTCAAATCAGCTCTCACCTCTGCTAAACAGGCCTACTTTACATCCCTTGTATCTTCCTTATCCCACAACCCCAAACAATTGTTCAATACTTTTAACTCCCTCCTCCGCCCACCACTGCCCCCTCCTACCTCCCTTATCTCTGCTGAGGACTTCGCCATGCACTTCAAAAACAAGATAGACCAAACACGGCAAGTCTTTATTATTCAACCACCACAACCCCTTTGTATATCTGACCAATGCCCAAACCCTATAACCTCCTTACCCAACATCACGGAAGGGGAGCTTGCTCATCTTCTCTCCAAATCACACCTCACCACTTGTGCACTCGACCCCATCCCATCCCACCTCCTCCCCAACCTCGCCACCACTCTTATCCCATCACTAACCCACCTCTTCAATCTATCACTAACTTCTGGCACCTTCCCTTCTGCTTTCAAACATGCCACAATCACGCCTATCCTCAAAAAGCCAACCCTCGACCCAACTGCTATGTCCAGCTATCGCCCAATATCGCTGCTCCCACTCGCTTCCAAACTCCTGGAACAGCACGTCCATGCTGAACTTTCCTCCCATCTCTCATCTAACTTGCTCTTTGACAATCTACAATCTGGTTTCCGCCCCCATCATTCCACTGAAACAGCCTTGACCAAAATTACTGACGACCTACTTACAGCCAAAGCTAATGGACAATACTCTATACTCCTCCTTCTTGACCTGTCCTCTGCTTTCGACACAGTTGACCATTGCCTTCTACTACAGATTCTCTCCTCCTTTGGCATCAAGGACCTCGCCCTATCCTGGATCTCCTCATACCTTTCCAACCGCACATTCAGCATCTCCCACTCCCACACTACCTCCTTCTCCCACCCTCTCTCTGTTGGAGTCCCCCAAGGCTCTGTTCTAGGACCCCTACTCTTCTCAATCTATACACTTGGCCTGGGGCAACTCATAAAGTCCCACAGATTCCAGTACCACCTTTATGCTGATGACACTCAGATCTACCTCTCTGGCCCAGACATCACCTCTCTGCTGTCCAGAATCCCTGAGTGTCTATCAGCCATATCCTCCTTCTTCTCCTCCCGCTTCCTCAAACTCAATGTGGACAAATCTGAACTCATCATCTTTCCCCCATCTCACAGATCTTCCTTACCTGACCTATCTATAACAATTGACAACACCACGCTTTCCCCCGTACCGGAGGTCCGCTGCCTCGGAGTAACCCTTGACTCTGCCCTGTCCTTCAAACCACACATCCAAGCCCTTTCTACCTCCTGTCGCCTCCAGCTCAAAAATATTTCCAGAATCCGTCCCTTCCTCAACCCTCACTCTACTAAAATGCTTGTGCATGCCCTCATCATCTCCCGCCTCGACTACTGCAAAATCCTTTTCTCTGGCCTCCCTGCTAACACACTCGCACCTCTCCAGTCCATCCTTAACTCTGCTGCCCGACTAATTCTTCTCTCTCCTCGCTACTCCTCCGCATCTCCCCTCTGCAAATCTCTTCACTGGCTCCCATTCCCTCAGCGAATCCAATTCAAATTACTAATGCTGACCTACAAGGCCATCTATAACCCGTCTCCCCCATATGTCTCTGAACTAATCTCCCGATACCTTCCCTCACGTAATCTCCGGTCCTCCCAAGACCTCCTTCTCTCCTCCACACTTATTCGCTCCTCACCCAACCGCCTCCAAGACTTCTCCCGAATATCCCCCATCCTCTGGAATTCTTTGCCCCAACACGTCCGACTATCAACCACTCTCGGATCCTTCAGACGTAACCTGAAAACCCATCTCTTCAGGAAAGCTTACAGCCTGCAATGACCCCGCTGCCTCCTCACCACTACCGGAGATATCGCCTCAACCAACACTGGAACTGCTGCAACCCCCCAACCTGCTGTCTCCGTCCCCACCATCCTGTAGAATGTAAGCCCGAAAGGGCAGGGTCCTCTCCCCTCTGTACCAGTCTGTGATTGTTAGTTTGTTTACTGTAAGTGATATCTGTAATTTGTATGTAACCCCTTCTCATGTACAGCACCATGGAATCAATGGTGCTATATCAATAAATAGTAATATTAAATAAATAAATAGTCACGATTCAAACCCCTGGGTGACATAGTATCGAGGGTGTGGATTCAGTAAGCCTCACGGCGTTTTAATTGCCGTATACGGTCACCACCCCTCCTAGGTTGTGCAACTTGTTCCAAAATTTGGAATTTGAGCTGTGCAATGGTGTGTCCTGCTGAAATAAAATGATATGGGATTGGGAGGAGTATGTTTTTACATCTAATGGTGGACTTGTGTTTGGAGATGCGATCCTTCGCCGGTTGTGTAGTCTCACCTACGTATAAAAGGCCACATGGACATTTTATTGCATATATGACAAATGAAGTGTTGCAAGTAAAATAGCCCCGGATTTTAAATGTTTTGCCCGTATAAGGGTGATGGATGGTCTCACCCTTTTGAACATTGGAGCATTGAGTACAGTTGAGACAGGGAAAAGTTCCTACTCTCTGTCGTTGTATGAAGCTTTGTGTGGACCTCTGTTTTGTGGAGCCTAGATCGGCTCTAATTAGAGAATCTCTGAGATTTGGGGCGCAACGAAAGCAGGAAGAAAAGGTTTACTAAATTCGGAAATTTCTGGATGAGCCTGTTGTAGGAGCAGCCAATGTTGGCGTATAGATTTGTGTAGGATATATGCAAACGGATGGTACGAATGTACAAAGGCAATCCTGCCTGTGTTATCTCGTTTAATTCCCGTGAGAGGAGTAATAGAGGAGTCCAGTATTTTTTGTGGGTAGCCTCTGTCTTGAAATTTCTTACTCATCTCTGTTAGACGGGTGTCTAGGGTGGTGGGATCTGAGACAATGCGTCTCACCCGATGGAACTGTGATCTTGGGATAGATCTTTTTATGGTTGTAGGGTGGAAGCTGGTGTAGTGCAATAGGCCATTTCGGTCAGTCGGCTTAGTGAAAAGGTCCGTCGATAATCTGCCCTCATGGTCCTTGATAACCATAGTGTCAAGAAAATTGATCCTATGTGGATCATGAGATATGGTAAAACTCAAACCGGGCCATGATGTATTAAGGAACTGATGGAAGTGAAGCAGGGACTCGAACGTGCCACCCCATATGCAGAACACGTCGTCAATGTATCGTTTCCACATGATAACATTGTCTCTGTAGAGGGGACAAGTGTAGATGTTGTCTCTTCGAAATGGGACATGTAACAATTAGCATAGGGAGGCGCTACGTTCGAGCCCATCGCGGTCCCGCGTATCTGCAGATAAAAGTTATCCTGAAACATAAAATAGTTCTTAGTAAGTACGATTGTTAAGAGATCAATGCATTATTCGGTTTGTGTGACACTAAAATTAGAGGATTCTAATAGGTATTTAACAGACTGTATGCCATGTGAATGGGGTATGGAAGTATATAAATCCTTGACATCGAATGTGACCAAAAGAGCATGTTTAGGGACCTGATGAATTGAGCGAATAATTTCAAGAAAGCTTCCGGTATCAAGGATAAAGGAACGACTGGATTTAATTAGGGGGGTCAGGATTTTCTCAAGGTAAATAGCAATTGGAGAAAAAATAGAATCCGAAGCGGCGACAATTGGTCGGCCTGGTGGTTGTTGGAGATTTTTGTGAATCTTCGGTAGTAGATAGAAGACCGGAATAACCGGATTTGGAGAAATGAGAAAATAATATGTTTTACTGTCTAGAACCCCAGATTCACTATGTCGTCCAAGTACCTCCTTGATATATTGTCTAGTTGTACTGGTAGGGTCAGAAGGTAATTCACGATAAATAGTATTATCGTGAAGCTGGCGGAGAGCCTCAGAGACATAATATGACCGATCCATGACTACGACGGCTCCCCCCTTGTCTGCAGGTTTTATTATTATATTGGTGTCCTCCTGTAGTGACCTGAGTGCATGGTGGTCTATTGCTGATAAATTGGGTGCATAATATAGTTTACCCCTATCTATGTCTGTTTTAAGACATTTGAAGGAAGATTGAACAAAATCAACAAAAGTTTCCAGGGCATTGGAGCCCTTTGGTGGTCTAAATGTACTTTTGGACCTAAGGCCTAAATTAGTGACAGATAAGCGATTAGTTTCTGCAGTAGAATCAATTGTGTTAGGAGCTGTATTGACTGATTGTGAAAAATAGACCTTTAGTCTAAGTAGTCGGAAAAAACGTTGGAGATCGATTTCAAGATCGAATGTTCTGTATTTATACGAGGGACAAAATGTTAGTCCTTTTTGTAGTAAAATGTGTTCTGCAACGCCTAAAGTCCGTGATGAAATGCTAATGACGAGAGGGCACATACCTGGGACCGTGTAGTCCGTTGTTGGTCGTAGTTGCCCCTTCGGTCTGTGCCCCGTCTGGTCCTCTTCTTCGTTGGGTACGTCTCCGTTGTCCTAAAAAAGAAGTCGACATTGCTGGTTGGCCACTGCGGTCTTGTTCTGAGCCGGAGGTAGATACGTCCATGGAGGATCTCTGAACAGGTCTTGAGAAGGTACGCCATGTTGATTGTCTATCCCGCCACTTATAGACACGGTCTAGATCATAGTCTTCCTGGTCTCAAGCTAATTTTCGTCTTTTTCGATCCTCTATGTCCTTTCTGTGTTGGCCGATGTTAATGTTGATTTGTGTTTTCAACAATGAGACTTCCTCAGCGGTACCAGTAGACGATAGTTGTGTCTCTATGGAATGAACTTGTTCAGTGCTGGAAGTAATTGCCTTTTGCAGATGCTCTATGGTTAAAAGCATGAGGTCAAAAGAGCACTTATTCAAAATCTGTTCATACTTTTGACAGAATTCTGGAGAGTCAGAAAAAAGAGTGGGGCGGAGATGGACCCGTAAACCACGTGGGATCCTCTGAACACAAATGTATTCAGTAAGGGTGGCACAGTGCAATTCTAAATTTGTGCGATGACGGAGTTCTCTCTCCAGATCTCATCCACGGGTTTCCCTAGGTGGGGCTCTGAGAAAGTCACCAGAAAGGATTGTCTGTGCTAGAATATTTGAGGTTTGGTCAGCATCATATGAGAAAGTTAGGGAAGATAATGACATGACCAATAGCGTGCTACACGTATAGGTACTCAGTATGAAAAGATAAGCGTGTTCACAGCCGTAACTGGTGCCAGAGTAGGTTCCAACACCGTGAGAATTGTTAAAAATAAACTCGGCACTCAACTTAACGCAAATGGTGAAAATTTAATGTAGTCCACAGTAGTAAAGAAACGTTTCGGTCTTAACAATCAGACCTTCATCAGTCACTACATAGACAAAATAATAATAATAAGAAAATGAAAATAAACAAAGTATATACAGAAGATATGGTCAGTAGAAACAGAACTTGTTCTCAGAAATGTAGCTTAGGCTCAAAAAATTCTAATACAGAGATCAGACCGGAATAGATAAATTCAATGATGAGACATACCATAATGTACCGGGATAGGGTAATTATGCCCTAATGACCAGAGACGGTAAGTAATGGTGAGGTCTGGTGAAAAAAAGGGGAAATGTGATGTGATAAGGACTAGAAGCGGCTCATAGGTGCAGAAATGTGATTACAAGACGTTACATACCAGGTAACTTGTAAGCAGTAACCCTATACAGGGGTGAGGATTTGAGACCTGTAATGTAACAGTGGCTCAGTACACAATGCTATGAAAAATGTGCATGAAGTTTTGCTAATCGGCTGGTGAGGAACGCTAAGGGCCATACCTGAATGAAGTTGTAAGTTCCGGTCACAGAAAGAGGCAGCTGTGGGTAGGACGCAGCATCCACCGCAAGTCCATGTGTGCAGCTAGCTAGCATCGCAAGTGAGGGGAGGAAAAAGGGGAAGGGGCGGGAGTAACCGCTGAATTAGCCAATGGCTGAGTCGGTTGTGAAACCCGAAGAGTCCATGTGGAAGGTAATAGCTGTGCGTGTCACAGAGCAAATGGTGCGTTCCAGGAGTGAAGCCGAGATGTAGCAGAGCCGATAGTGGTGTGCTCGAGTGTGTGAGCACCAGATGATGAGAATAATTGCGGGCAGGATGTCTCTTTAGTATAGTCGGCTCTAAAGAGAAGAAAGCGATAAATTAGTAGACAATTATGGCTCAATACAATGAATAAAATTCAAATGGAGATATACATTGTTGAGATGAAATGGGCAGAAGCACAAATATAGAACATAAGATATAAATATGAATATATAAGAGACACTCTTATTTGGGCGGCACATACATAAGAGATGTTAGATGGTGGACAAAAAGGTGCTTGCTATTAAAGGTACAAAATAAGATAATATGTACATTTATATATTCCAACAGAGGAGACAACCTATGTGGCCACATAATTCAAGGTATGGTTAAGATGAAATGGTCACATAAGTGAAATAACAGATTCAAACAAAAGATAATAAATCATAGTCACGATTCAAACCCCTGGGTGACATAGTATTCAGGGTGTGGATCCAGTAAGCCTCACGGCGTTTTAATTGCCATATACGGTCACCACCCCTCCTAGGTTGTTGAACTTGTTCCAAAATTTGGAATTTGAGCTGTGCAATGGTGTGTCCTGCTGAAATAAAATGATATGGGATTGGGAGGAGTGTGTTTTGACATCTAATGGTGGACTTGTGTTTGGAGATGCGATCCTTCGCCGGTTGTGTAGTCTCACCTACGTATAAAAGGCCACATGGACGTTTTATTGCATATATGACAAATGAAGTGTTGCAAGTAAAATAGCCCCGGATTTTAAATGTTTTGCCCGTATAAGGGTGATGGATGGTCTCACCCTTTTGAACATTGGAGCATTGAGTACAGTTGAGACAGGGAAAAGTTCCTACTCTCTGTCGTTGTATGAAGCTTTGTGTGGACCTCTGTTTTGTGGAGCCTAGATCGGCTCTAATTAGAGAATCTCTGAGATTTGGGGCGCGACGAAAGCAGGGAAGAAAAGGTTTACTAAATTCGGAAATTTCTGGATGAGCCTGTTGTAGGAGCGGCCAATGTTGGCGTATAGATTTGTGTAGGATATATGCAAACGGATGGTACGAATGTACAAAGGCAATCCTGCCTGTGTTATCTCGTTTAGTTCCCGTGAGAGGAGTAATAGAGGAGTCCAGTATTTTTTGTGGGTAGCCTCTGTCTTGAAATTTCTTACTCATCTCTGTTAGACGGGTGTCTAGGGTGGTGGGATCTGAGACAATGCGTCTCACCCGATGGAACTGTGATCTTGGGATAGATCTTTTTATGGTTGTAGGGTGGAAGCTGGTGTAGTGCAATAGGCCATTTCGGTCAGTCGGCTTAGTGAAAAGGTCCGTCGATAATCTGCCCTCATGGTCCTTGATAACCATAGTGTCAAGAAAATTGATCCTATGTGGATCATGAGATATGGTAAAACTCAAACCGGGCCATGATGTGTTAAGGAACTGATGGAAGTGAAGCAGGGACTCGAACGTGCCGCCCCCATATGCAGAAAACGTCGTCAATGTATCGTTTCCACATGATAACATTGTCTCTGTAGAGGGAACAAGTGTAGATGGTTGTCTCTTCGAAATGGGACATGTAACAATTAGCTTAGGGGGGCGCTACGTTTGAGACGATCGCGGTCCCGCGTATCTGCAGATAAAAGTTATCCTGAAACATAAAATAGTTCTTAGTAAGTACGATTGTCAAGAGATCAATGCATAATTCGGTTTGTGCGACACTAAAATTAGATGATTCTAATAGAAAAATATTTAGACTTGAGAGTCCTCAGTGGTTGATACCTTTTAATGGCTAACTGAAAAGATGGTAACAAATTGCAAGCTTCCGAGACTACTCAGGTCTCTTCATCAGGCGAAGACTAATACAAAATCTGAAGAATCACATATTTATACACAACAGGACACAGGAATAATGCAATAGGTAAGACAAGTGACGTGAAGCAGAACTGTCATTATGGCAGAGGGATGAACATAAATATTGGAACAGTTCATAGATAAGGAGAGAAAGTTTTATTGCCCTCTGATTGGAGTCTGCTATTGTGTTTTGATGCCCCTAGAAGGTCAGAGAAGCAGATTCCTTAATTGATGTAGAAAGACATGAAACCTTGGGATATCTTTCCTATATCAAAATGCAAGATTCTAATAGGTATTTAACAGACTGTATGCCATATGAGTGGGGTATGGAAGTATATAAATCCTTGACATCGAATGTGACCAAAAGAGCATGTTTAGGGACCTGATGAATTGAGCGAATAATGTCAAAAAAGCTTCCGGTATCAAGGATAAAGGAACGACTGGATTTAATTAGGGGGGTCAGGATTTTCTCAAGGTAAATAGCAATTGGAGAAAAAATAGAATCCGAAGCGGCGACAATTGGTCGGCCTGATGGTTGCTGGAGATTTTTGTGAATCTTCGGTAGTAGATAGAAGACCGGAATAACCGGATTTGGAGAAATGAGAAAATCATATGTTTTACTGTCTAGAACCCCAGATTCACTATGTCATCCAAGTACCTCCTTGATATATTGTCTAGTTGTACTGGTAGGGTCAGAAGGTAATTCACGATAAATAGTATTATAGGGCAGATTATCGACGGACCTTTTCACTAAGCCGACTGACCGAAATGGCCTATTGCACTACACCAGCTTCCACCCTACAACCATAAAAAGATTTATCCCAAGGTCACAGTTCCATCGGGTGAGACGCATTGTCTCAGATCCCACCACCCTAGACACCCGTCTAACAGAGATGAGTAAGAAATTTCAAGACAGAGGCTACCCACAAAAAATACTGGACTCCTCTATTACTCCTCTCAAGGGAACTAAACGAGATAACACAGGCAGGATTGCCTTTGTACATTCGTACCATCCGTTTGCGTATATCCTACACAAATCTATACGCCAACATTGGCCGATCCTACAACAGGCTCATCCAGAAATTTCCGAATTTAGTAAACCTTTTCTTCCCTGCTTTCGTCGCGCCCCAAATCTCAGAGATTCTCTAATTAGAGCCGATCTAGGCTCTACAAAACAGAGGTCCACACAAAGCTTCATACAACGACAGAGAGTAGGAACTTTTCCCTGTCTCAACTGTACTCAATGCATCAATGTTCAAAAGGGTGAGACCATCCATCACCCTTATACGGGCAAAACATTTAAAATCCGGGGCTATTTTACTTGCAACAACTTCATTTTTCATATATGCAATAAAATGTCCATGTGGCCTTTTATACGTAGGTGAGACTACACAACCGGCGAAGGATCGCATCTCCAAACACAAGTCCACCATTAGATGTCAAAACACACTCCTCCCAATCCCATATCATTTTATTTCAGCAGGACACACCATTGCACAGCTCAAATTCCAAATTTTGGAACAAGTTCCACAACCTAGTAGGGGTGGTGACCGTATACGGCAATTAAAACGCCGTGAGGCTTACTGGATCCACACCCTGAATGCTATGTCACCCAGGGGTTTGAATCGTGACTATGATTTATTATCTTTTGTTTGAATCTGTTATTTCACTTATGTGACCATTTCATCTTAACCATACCTTGATTTATGTGGCCGCATAGGTTGTCTCCTCTGATGGAATATATGAATGTACATATTATCTTATTTTGTACCTTTAATAGCAAGCACCTTTTTGTCCACCATGCAACATCTCTTATGTATGTGCCGCCCAAATAAGAGTCTGTCTCTTATATATTCATATTTATATCTTATGTTCTATATTTGTGCTTCTGCCCATTTCATGTCAACAATGTATATCTCCATTTGAATTTTATTCATTGTATTGAGACATAATTGTCTACTAATTTATCGCTTTCTTCTCTTTAGAGCCGACTATACTAAAGAGTAGTGTTGAGCATTCCGATACCGCAAGTATCGGGTATCGACCGATATTCGCTGTATCGGAATTCCGATACTTAGTTACGATATTTTTACTATATCGTATACCGGAATCGGAAGTTCCCATAATTCTTTGAGAGGCACTGTGATTTTAGTCAGCCAATGAGGAATCCTACGAAGTGTGGGCACATCCTGTACTGCTGCGGTCATGTTAACTAATGGCATGGCTGTGATTGGCTGCTGAAATGATGTCAGAATGCACTATAAAAGGCGCCGCCGCCATTTTAGCGTCACTGTGCTGTGAACTCAGTTAGGGACAGAACGCTGCTCTGTTGACTCTGAGGGACAGTTAGAGATTGCGATTTTGTGTACTGTGCTTTAGGCAGGCTATTTTACCAACCACTGTGTAAAGCTTCCTTTTGCCTTGCAGTGTTGTTTTAACAGCTCTGTGCAAGGTGTGTGTGTGAGAGTGCAGGTGACGCTGCAGTTTGCTCTGCATCCACCGCTGTTTGTAGGCATCTGCACGTGTCACTCACTGACTCTTTTTTTTACTTTATTTTGTGGAATTGGTGCAGCTCCATTCAATAGAAATTAACAGTGATCTATTAGTGTGACGCGCTTCCATCTGTATACAATACATTGGTTGCAAACACTATAGAAGTACAGAAAGGAGCCTTTCACAGATAGTGAACAGTTGTGTGCAGTGTTCACTGTAGTCTGTGAGCTTTTCATTTTTTGAGTGCAGATTACGCTCCAGTTAGTTCTTCAACCACTGCTGGTTGTAGTCTGCTGAGCGTGTGTCACTGCCTCATCCTTCACATTTTTCTCAAATTGGTGCTGCTCCATTATATTTGAAAAAAATCTAATCTATTAGTGTGACGCGCTTCCGTCCGTATACAGTACATTGGTTGCAAACACTATAGAATTACACAAAGGGGCCTTTCACAGATAGTGAACAGTTGTGTGAAGTGTTCACTGTAGTCTGTGAGCTTTTCATTTTTTGAGTGCAGATTACGCTCCAGTTAGTTCTTCAACCACTGCTGGTTGTAGTCTGCTGAGCGTGTGTCACTGCCTCATCCTTCACATTTTTCTCAAATTGGTGCTGCTCCATTATATTTGAAAAAAATCGAATCTATTAGTGTGACGCTCTTCCATCCGTATACAATACATTGGTTGCAAACACTATAGAAGTACAGAAAGGAGCCTTTCACAGATAGTGAACAGTTGTGTGCAGTGTTCACTGTAGTCTGTGAGCTTTTCATTTTTTGAGTGCAGATTACGCTCCAGTTAGTTCTTCAACCACTGCTGGTTGTAGTATGCTGAGCGTGTGTCACTGCCTCATCCTTCCAATTTTTCTCAAATTGGTGCTGCTCCATTATATTTGAAAAAAATCTAATCTATTAGTGTGACGCGCTTCCATCCGTATACAATACATTGGTTGCAAACACTATAGAATTACACAAAGGGGCCTTTCACAGATAGTGAACAGTTGTGTGCAGTGTTCACTGTAGTCTGTGAGCTTTTCATTTTTTGAGTGCAGATTACGCTTCAGTTAGTTCTTCAACCACTGCTGGTTGTAGTCTGCTGAGCGTGTGTCACTGCCTCATCCTTCACATTTTTCTCAAATTGGTGCTGCTCCATTATATTTGAAAAAAATCTAATCTATTAGTGTGACGCGCTTCCATCCGTATACAATACATTGGTTGCAAACACTATAGAAGTACACAAAGGGGCCTTTCACAGATAGTGAACAGTTGTGTGCAGTGTTCACTTTAGTCTGTGAGCTTTTCATTTTTTGAGTGCAGATTACGCTCCAGTTAGTTCTTCAACCACTGCTGGTTGTAGTCTGCTGAGCGTGTGTCACTGCCTCATCCTTCACATTTTTCTCAAATTGGTGCTGCTCCATTATATTTGAAAAAAATCTAATCTATTAGTGTGACGCGCTTCCATCCGTATACAATACATTGGTTGCAAACACTATAGAAGTACACAAAGGGGCCTTTCACAGATAGTGAACAGTTGTGTGCAGTGTTCACTGTAGTCTGTGAGCTTTTAATTTTTTGTGTGCAGATTACGCTCCAGTTAGTTCTACAACCACTGCTGGTTGTAGTCTGCTGAGCGTGTGTCACTGCCTCATCCTTCACATTTTTCTCAAATTGGTGCTGCTCCATTATATTTGAAAAAAATCTAATCTATTAGTGTGACGCGCTTCCATCCGTATACAATACATTGGTTGCAAACACTATAGAAGTACACAAAGGGGCCTTTCACAGCTACTGAACAGTTGTCTGCAGTGTTCACTGCAGTCTCTGAGGAATAACCACACTTAGGCCTTATAACTTTTCTGACTTTCTTTATCAATCTACCAGGGTGAAGAAGGCAGGGAGTAAGGCACGTGGTCGTGGCCGTGGAGTTTCAGCAGGGAGAGGACGTGGGGATTCTGTGGCTGCTGCCGCACCCACTGACACAGCATCCACCAGTTTTCCCCGTCAGCGTTCCTTTATGCGCACTTTTGTAGGAGTTCTGCGTACCCCCTGCTGCGGGAAGGACAAATTGAAGCCGTTGTTGGTTGGATGGCAGCCAATGCATCGACTTCAATTGCTTCCACCTCCTCTCAGGACCACAGCACTGTTGAACAACCATCTGTCTCTTCACCGCCTGCCAAATTGCCCAGGCATTCAGAGAGCTCTGTAAAGAAGCCAGCTGAGTCTCTGCTTCTGTTCTCAGAATCTGTTGGCTTGCAAACAGGGGCCCAGCCAAGCAGCATTCTGGAATGTGAAGAAGAGGCAGTATGCAGTGATGCGCAACAGCTGTGTCTCTCTGAATGTGAAGAGGCGGGTGAGCCAGTGCCGATGGTCAGCACACCGCGGAACGCATCTGATGATGATGAGACTCAGGTGCCAGTTTCTGTTGAGCATGGTGCTGGCCAGACCACCCAACAGCAGCAGGTGTTGGAAGAGGGTAGTGGAGATGATGAGGTCCAAGACCCAACATGGCGTGAGGAACAGGAAGGTGGTGGTAGCAGCTCTGAGGAAGAGATTGCCCCAACGGTACAAACAGTAGGGAGAGGTAGGCTGCAGACTCGGTTGCCTGTAGCCTCCAGTTTGGCACCCGTTCGTAGCAGTTCTCTTCCAACAGCCAAAACGGGCGCTCCGAGGACTTGCACTGCGTGGTCCTTTTTTGACACACTTGCAGATGATATTTGCTATGTCAAATGCAAGCTGTGTAATCAAAAAGTAAAAAGAGGTAAAAGTGTCAGTAACCTTAATACCACAAATATGTGGAAACATGTGCGGTCAAAGCATGTGGTTCAGTTACAAAGACACACTGGAGATGTAGGTCAACCTACAGCAGCACCTACATCTTCAGCTCGTGTTGGAGCCTCTTCCTCCAGCTCACACACAGCTGGTTCGGCTTCCTCACAGGATCGCCATGGAAGAACCTCTGTCACTGTTGTCCAGAGACCCAGTGTTATTCCACCCACAGCTGCAAGTTCCCTGTCATCCTCACACTCCCAGGCCACAAAACAGCCATCGGTAGCACAGGCATGGGATAAAAGAATGCCATACTCGGCAAACCATCCACGAGCACAGGCTCTGAATGCTGGCATTGCAAAACTACTGTCCCTTGAAATGCTGTCATTCAGGCTGGTGGAGACTGACAGTTTCCGTAACTTAATGGCATTGGCAGTCCACAATACAATGTGCCCAGCCGATTTTATTTCAGCAGGCAAGCCGTCCCTGGTCTGCAAAAGCATGTTGAGGGAAAAATTAAACATGCGCTACTAAACGCCGTCAGTAGCAAGGTCCACCTGACCACCGATGCGTGGACCAGTACCCATGGCCAGGGACGATACCTTTCCCTCACTGCCCATTGGGTTAATGTTGTGGAGCCGGGTACAGATCTTGCGAGTGGCGCTGTACGTGTTCTGCCAACTCCAAGGATTGCAGGAATCCAGTCTGTCCACATTGACTCCTCCTCCTACTCCAGTTCCTCAGAATCATCGCTGCAGGAGCCGTCACGGTCTACCTCCACATGGACCCGTGAACGCTTACCTGTTGCGACCGATATGAGCACAGCCGTGGCCAAACGTCAACAGGCCGTCCTGAAATTAATTCCCATGGGGAATCGAAGTCACACAGCGCAGGAGCTCTGGAATGCCATCAAGCAGGAGAGCGACGTGTGGTTTTTGCCAGCGAATCTCCAGCCAGGCTTGGTAGTGTGTGACAATGGCCGAAATCTGGTGGCAGCTCTGGGCCTTGGCAACCTCACTCACATACCATGTCTGGCACATGTGCTCAACTTGGTCGTGCATAGTTTTTTGAGGGACTATCCGGATCTTGATGCACTGCTGCACAAGGTCCGCCTAGAGTGCGCTCACTTGCGACGTTCCAGCATGGCCAGATCGCGCATTGCAGCTCTGCAACACAGATTTCGCCTTCCTGAACATCGCATCATATGTGACGTACCCAGCAGGTGGAATTCCACGTTACATATGTTGGAGCGGTTGTGTGAGCAGCAGCCAGCAGTAATGGAGTATCAGCTGCATCAGGCGCAATCAACTCGCAATTTTCGCCGTTCACACTTCACCACTACTGAGTGGGCCTCTATGAAGGACATCTGCCACGTTTTGCGTGCGTTTGATGAGTCAACGAGGATGGCGAGTGCAGATGATGCACTAGTCAGCCTGACTGTCCCCCTTATCTGCCTGCTTCAAAAAACACTGCAAGCACTAAGGGATGAGGTTTTGGAAGAGGTGGAGGATGAGGAGTCACAAATTCCATCACCTTCTGGACAGTCAGCGCAACGTGGTTCCTCACAAAGGGCTGGGCAGGGCTCACTTTGTGAGGAGGATGAGGAGGAGTCAATGGAGGAGGAAGACATCGCTCCAGAGGGAGGTACACAACGCTCTAGTCAGTATGTAGAGCGAGGGTGGGGTGATGCAGAGCAGGCAGAGATGACGCCTCTTGCAGGGGACAGTGTTTCTTGGCCAGTTGGGAGTCTGCAGCACATGGTTGATTTCATGCTGCAGTGCCTGAGAAACGACCGCCGCATCGCCCACATTCTCACCACGTCTGATTATCGGGTGTTCACCCTCCTAGACCCTCGCTACCGGGACAACTTACAAAGCCTCATCACACTGTTGAACCGGGAGCGTAAAATGCGGGAGTAACAAGACACACTGGTGCAATCCATAATGTTCTCCATTCCAGCCCAGAGCACTGCTGCTGCTACTGCTTTACAAAGCAGCTCTGTGCGTCGAGGCAGTGGAGACAGCTCTGCAACAAGAGGGAGCACAAGCAGCGCCTCTGCACAGGGCAAGACCAGTATGTTCCAAATGTGGCGAAGTTTTGTGGCAGCGCCACAAATGTCTACACCATCCGAGACGGCTCCAGTCAGCAGGAGGCAACGTTTCCGTAAGATGGTGACAGACTACATGTCTTTCCCTCTCAGTGTACTCCCAGATGGCTCTTCCCCATTCAAGTTTTGGGTCTCTAAGCTGGATACATGGCCAGAGCTTAGCCAGTATGCATTGGAGGTGCTGGCTTGCCCTGCTGCCAGTGTATTATCGGAGCGCGTCTTTAGTGCTGCAGGTGGTGTACTAACAGACCGTCGCATGCGACTATCCTCCGATAATGTAGACCGGCTTACTTTTCTGAAAATGAACAAGGCATGGATCTCGCCAGAATTTGTCTGTCCGTTTTCAGATTAAATAACTGGTTCGCAACGTTATCCATGTCTCCTGTTATGTTCATCTTTCTACCACCTGAACTCTACTCCCTGGGCTACAACACTGCCAGTTGCTGCTCAGAAGTGTCGTGTCCACAGACCAATACACAAGCTATAGTGTTAGTGGGGTTCAGTAACGCCAGCTGTTCCCCTGCTGTGTGGCCGGCAAGAAGTCTCCTGTTCCCTACACATGCACCGAAAAACCCATGTGGAACATGCTCCAAATAGGGAAGAGCCGTCACCCTGATTGTTATGCTTAAAACAGGAAATTGTGAAGTTTTACAGGCCTAGAATGATAAATTTTTATAACAAATATGGACAAATAATAATTTGTCATCACAGCGCATATCTGCACATGTCTATTAGAAATGGTAACAAAAACTAAAACATAGTGTTCACTTTTTGAAATTAATGCATAAAAGTACATTTCATACTTATCAATTAATGCTTTTTAAGGAACTTTATCTGTACCTGTAAGATAATGCAGTCAATGGATGTACGAATCATAAAATCCTCATCATCATCATCACGAGTTTTATTTATGACAGACATTATAAAATACACATACTGATGCCAACTGTAACTTCACACACCATATATGAAATGGCCAGCATCTAAACCTGGTAATAATGTGCAATAATAAATTATTACATCTAGAAAGTGCATCATGCATACTGACAATAGGTAGTTTACCTGCAAGTGCTGTTGAAACAAGCACAACAGATATAAATTAATAATGGTATATAGGTATCACAGTGCATAGTTACTCATGGACAATGTCGATGTAATACTGTACCTCAATAAAGTCAGCGTCAACCATTATGCTTGTTAGTCTTGTAGATTGTTAAAGAGGGAACGTGCTTTTTTTGTTGGTCATAGGTGGAGTATTAGACAGTAAATGATTACTGCTGTCGTATTTTTGGCGTCCCTAGGGCACAATAACCAATAACGCTGCGTAACGTCACATTTTATAGAGTCATCTAATTGACACACGCTACCCTACCTACGCGTGACAGTAGGAAGGTAGTGTTGACGGATAAAGCCTTGCGCAACCAGACATGCTTTTACCCTCTTCAACACTGTACAAGCAAAAAATGCATGATTGCAGCCGCAGACTTTACTGACGTACAGTATAACATCGCCATTACCCATCAGAGGCTGTCCACTGTCTGATACAGACATAGAATATACCTTTGCTATCCGTAGCCTTTGTTTCACCTACACTTGCAGGCACACACTTACATTGTGACAATGCATAATGTTTTTTTAAATGGTTATTTTTTATCGTACATTATTGCATCATCACATTGATGAGTCCATGCTGGACATGTCATACATGCTGTACAAAGTAACAATTTTATTAACTTAAATAATTGAAATGTCTGTGACTGTCACATATAAATTGCAATGATGATGATGAGTGACTATTACAAAATCCATTGTCTTCACTATGTTATGGTTTAACATAGCGTTCCTTAAGCATTATTCATAAATACAAAAATGGACTTTTATTCTTAAATTTACAACACTATATTTTGGAACCAATTTTTTGGGTGGTGTGTTGTTCCATTTCTTGTTGGCATGTGCATATATGCGTTTATATTTGCAGGGTCTTTATTTTTATTCTTGAAGTTAGGAAACATGTGTATCTTCGTACCGTGTTAGCCAGTAGATAGACAAATATTTAGACTTGAGAGTCCGCAGTGGTTGATACCTTTTAATGGATAACTGAAAAGATGGTAACAAATTGCAAGCTTTCGAGGCTACTCACGTCTCTTCATCAGGCAAAGACTAAAACAAAAAATGAAGCATCACATATTTCTATACACAACAGGACACAGGAATAGTGCAATAGGTAAGACAAGTAAGTCACGTGTAGCAGAACTGTCATTATGACAGAGGGATGAACATAAATATTGGAACAGTTCCTAGATAAGGATAGAAAAATATTTAGACTTGAGAGTCCTCAGTGGTCATTATAGATGCACAGGTTTAGGAATTACTTGTATTAAAATCTAACTTCAAATCTGAGAAGGATAGAAAAGTCTGGGAATATAAACTTATGATGACCTTTGACACTCTTAGTGCTGGAATGAATATATCCCAGAGTTTTATGTCTTTCTACAACAATTAAGGAATCTGCTTCCCTGACCTTTTAGGGTCATCACAACACAATACCAGACCCCAATCAGAGGGTAATAAAACTTTCACTCCTTATCTATGAACTAGTCATATTTATGTTCATCCCTCTGCCATAATGACAGTTCTGCTTCACGTCACTTGTCTTACCTATTGCATTATTCCTGTGTCCTTTTGTGTATATAAATATGTGATTCTTCAGCTTTTGTTTTAGTCTTTGCCTGATGAAGAGACCTGCGTAGTCTCGAAAGCTTGCAATTTGTTACCATCTTTTCAGTTAGCCATTAAAAGGTATCAACCACTGAGTGAGGACTCTCAAGTCTAAATATTTTTCTATCTACTGGCTAACACGGTACGAAGATACACATCTTTCCTATAGATAAGGATAGAAAGTTTTATTGCCCTCTGATTGGGGTCTGGTTTTCTGTTTTCATGCCCCTGGAAGGGCAGAGACGCAGATTCCTTAATTGATATAGAATGACATAAATCCGTATGATCTATTCATTCCATCACTAAGAGTGTCAAAGGTCATGATGAGCTTATATTCTGAAACCTTTGTATCTTTCTCATATTTGAAGTTATATTTTAATACCAGTAATTCCATATCCATCATGCTATGACCGGGCATACAAAAGTGTTTTGCCACAGGTAAATCCATTATTTTTTCTCTTATTGTGTGGCGCTGATAATTCATCCTTGTTCTCATTTTTTGGCCGGTCTCCCCTCACTTGTCCCTCCCTCACTTGTCTTACCTATTCCTGTGTCCTGTTGTGTGTAGAAATATGTGATTCTTCATTTTTTGTTTTAGTCTTAGCCTGATGAAGAGACCTGAGTAGTCTCGAAAGCTTTGAATTTGTTACCATCTTTTCAGTTAGCCATTAAACGGTATCAACCACTGAGGACTCTCAAGTCTAAATATTTTTCTATTCTTGGACTTGAAATTCATCATTATATTGTACTAGTAAAACTTCATTTATTCTTGTTTGAAGTACATACATTTGCAATGGCCACGTAACAAGGCAATAACTCAATATTTTATGCCTACACCCTCCTTGACCCTGGGCTTCAACACCGCCAGTTGCTGCTCAGAAGTGTTAGATGCACAAATGAAAACAATCGCTGATGTGTTTGTGGGGTTCAGTAACGCCTGCTGTTCCCCTGCTGTGTGTCTGGCAAAAATTACTGCTGCTAACTACAACTTCAACTTCAAACATCTCATACAAGGCCTCTGCCTACACCTCCTTGACCCTGGGCTTCAACACCGCCAGTTGCTGCTCAGAAGTGTTAGATGCACAGATGAAAACAATCGCTGATGTGTTTGTGGGGTTCAGTAACGCCTGCTGTTCCCCTGCTGTGTGTCTGGCAAAAATTACTGCTGCTAACTACAACTTCAACTTCAAACATCTCATACAAGGCCTCTGCCTACACCTCCTTGACCCTGGGCTTCAACACCGCCAGTTGCTGCTCAGAAGTGTTAGATGCACAGATGAAAACAATCGCTGATGTGTTTGTGGGGTTCAGTAACGCCTGCTGTTCCCCTGCTGTGTGTCTGGCAAAAATTACTGCTGCTAACTACAACTTCAACTTCAAACATCTCATACAAGGCCTCTCCCTACACCCTCCTTGACCCTGGGCTTCAACACCGCCAGTTGCTGCTCAGAAGTGTTAGATGCACAGATGAAAACAATCGCTGATGTGTTTGTTGGGTTCAGTAACGCCTGCTGTTCCCCTGCTGTGTGTCTGGCAAAAATTACTGCTAGCTACCTACACATGGTGAAAAAAGCATGACATGTCAAAGTGTCTAGTGCTACACATAGATATGAGGCTACAACCTGATTTCTAAGCTGTAAACATTTGAAACGTCAGCTTTAAAACCATAAAATGATTAGTCTTTGTCACAAATCTGTAACAAAATAATTGTGACATATTATTTCAGATATGCACATGTCGAAAACAAATGCTAACACAAAAGCCTACTTATGCTATAGGATACTGATGGTCAACCTTGTCACTCCATAGCTTAGACAAATCCAACTCACATCATGACTCAAATGCTGCAATGTTGGAAGTGCATAATGTGGGTTGAACTTTGACAACAGCTGCAGTGCGAAGGTTAGACTTCAGTGTTCTTGGCTTTTAAATAAAAGCATACAAGTAAATATAATAATCCAATGTTGATTAAGGGACGTGATGTACACCTGTAATATTGTGCAAACAATGCATGTAGGAATAGTCCTCTTCAACATTACTTATATTTGTGTCATTTTAAAAATACATATTTAATTAGAAAGTTAACAGCCCATATCATAAAGGTCCTTCATGTAAACATGATAATCGCTAACAAAAATAATGCATTACCTTGTTAAAGTCAATAGTGCATAGTCACAATAGCAAAATATATACCTGTAAGTGGTGCTGAAAGAACGACAACTGATAGAATAGGTGAATGATATCTATTTATCAGACTGAATAGCGACACCTGTACAATGTCGATATAATACTGTACCTTAACAAAACAGCTGGGTCACACCTCACACGCGTTTTTCTTGTAGCTTGTTATGTAATAGGGCACATGCGTGTATGTTTCATCATAGGTGCATGTTTACTGAGTAAAGCAGTCATGACAACGCCTTTGTGTTGTCGGTACGCTTGCGATGATGAACGATGCGCACCGTGAATGTTAGTCTGCGTCATAAGACGCACAGACGCTCCAATACCCAACGCGTCACAACAGGAAGCCAGTCTGTGCGTCCAAACAAAGGCGCAACCATACATGCACGTAACCTTTTATAAAGCTATATAAAAAAAGGATGTAGTAGTAACGCACACTTTATTGAGGTACAGTATTACATCGCCATTCAACATCTGTGGCTATGCAGTCTCATCTATATATACCTTATCTATCCGTTGTCATGCTTGCAAGTCCACAGTCAGGCATAAATAGGTGTTTTGACTATGCACTATGCACTTTTTAAAGTTTTTGTTTGTTAATATAAATGATTGGCACATATT
>JARQOD010000001.1:891624982-891761783 GCA_033576555.1 Oophaga sylvatica | reverse complement strand
CATATAGGAAAGTTAGGGAAGAAAATGACATGACCAATAGCGGCTACACGTATAGGTACTCAGTATGAAAAGATAAGCGTGTTCACAGCCTAACTGGTGCCAGAGTGGGTTCCAACACCGTGAGAATTGTTAAAAATAAACTCGGCACTCAACTTAACGCAAATGGTGAAAATTTAATGTAGTCCACAGTAGTAAAGAACGTTTCGGTCTTAACAATCAGCCCTTCATCAGTCACTACATAGACAAAATAATAATAATAAGAAAATGAAAAAAAAACAAAGTATATACAGAAGATATGGTCAGTAGAAACAGAACTTGTTCTCAGAAATGTAGCTTAGGCTCAAAAAATTCTAATACAGAGATCAGACCGAATAGATAAATTCAATGATGAGACATACCATAATGTACCGGGATAGGGTAATTATGCCCTAATGACCAGAGACGGTAAGTAATGGTGAGGTCTGGTGAAAAAAAGGGGAAATGTGATGTGATAAGGACTAGAAAGCGCTCATAGGTGCAGAAATGTGATTACAAGACGTTACATACCAGGTAACTTGTAAGCAGTAACCCTATACAGGGGTGAGGATTTGAGACCTGTAATGTAACAGTGGCTCAGTACACAATGCTATGAAAAATGTGCATGAAGTTTTGCTAATGGGCTGGTGAGGAACGCTAAGGGCCATACCTGAATGAAGTTGTAAGTTCCGGTCACAGAAAGAGCAGCTGTGGGTAGGACGCAGCATCCACCGCAAGTCCATGTGTGCAGCTAGCTAGCATCGCAAGTGAGGGGAGGAAAAAGGGGAAGGGGCGGGAGTAACCGCTGAATTAGCCAATGGCTGAGTCGGTTGTGTAACCCGAAGAGTCCATGTGGAAGGTAATAGCTGTGCGTGTCACAGAGCAAATGGTGCGTTCCAGGAGTGAAGCCGAGATGTAGCAGAGCCGATAGTGGTGTGCTCGAGTGTGTGAGCACCAGATGATGAGAATAATTGCGGGCAGGATGTCTCTTTAGTATAGTCGGCTCTAAAGAGAAGAAAGCGATAAATTAGTAGACAATTATGGCTCAATACAATGAATAAAATTCAAATGGAGATATACATTGTTGAGATGAAATGGGCAGAAGCACAAATATAGAACATAAGATATAAATATGAATATATAAGAGACACTCTTATTTGGGCGGCACATACATAAGAGATGTTAGATGGTGGACAAAAAGGTGCTTGCTATTAAAGGTACAAATAAGATAATATGTACATTTATATATTCCAACAGAGGAGACAACCTATGTGGCCACATAATTCAAGGTATGGTTAAGATGAAATGGTCACATAAGTGAAATAACAGATTCAAACAAAGATAATAAATCATAGTCCCGATTCAAACCCCTGGGTGACATAGTATTCAGGTGTGGATCCAGTAAGCCTCACGGCGTTTTAATTGCCATATACGGTCACCACCCCTCCTAGGTTGTTGAACTTGTTCCAAAATTTGGAATTTGAGCTGTGCAATGGTGTGTCCTGCTGAAATAAAATGATATGGGATTGGGAGGAGTGTGTTTTGACATCTAATGGTGGACTTGTGTTTGGAGATGCGATCCTTCGCCGGTTGTGTAGTCTCACCTACGTATAAAAGGCCACATGGACGTTTTATTGCATATATGACAAATGAAGTGTTGCAAGTAAAATAGCCCGGATTTTAAATGTTTTGCCCGTATAAGGGTGATGGATGGTCTCACCCTTTTGAACATTGGAGCATTGAGTACAGTTAGAGACAGGGAAAGTTCCTACTCTCTGTCGTTGTATGAAGCTTTGTGTGGACCTCTGTTTTGTGGAGCCTAGATCGGCTCTAATTAGAGAATCTCTGAGATTTGGGCGCGACGAAAGCAGGGAAGAAAAGGTTTACTAAATTCGGAAATTTCTGGATGAGCCTGTTGTAGGAGCGGCCAATGTTGGCGTATAGATTTGTGTAGGATATATGCAAACGGATGGTACGAATGTACAAAGGCAATCCTGCCTGTGTTATCTCGTTTAGTTCCCGTGAGAGGAGTAATAGAGGAGTCCAGTATTTTTTGTGGGTAGCCTCTGTCTTGAAATTTCTTACTCATCTCTGTTAGACGGGTGTCTAGGGTGGTGGGATCTGAGACAATGCGTCTCACCCGATGGAACTGTGATCTTGGGATAGATCTTTTTATATGGTTGTAGGGTGGAAGCTGGTGTAGTGCAATAGGCCATTTCGGTCAGTCGGCTTAGTGAAAAGGTCCGTCGATAATCTGCCCTCATGGTCCTTGATAACCATAGTGTCAAGAAAATTGATCCTATGTGGATCATGAGATATGGTAAAACTCAAACCGGGCCATGATGTGTTAAGGAACTGATGGAAGTGAAGCAGGGACTCGAACGTGCCGCCCCCCTATGCAGAAAAAAGTCGTCAATGTATCGTTTCCACATGATAACATTGTCTCTGTAGAGGGAACAAGTGTAGATGGTTTGTCTCTTCGAAATGGACATGTAACAATTAGCTTAGGGGGGGCGCTACGTTTGAGACATCGCGGTCCCGCGTATCTGCAGATAAAAGTTATCCTGAAACATAAAATAGTTCTTAGTAAGTACGATTGTCAAGAGATCAATGCATAATTCGGTTTGTGCGACACTAAAATTAGATGATTTAATAGAAAAATATTTAGACTTGAGAGTCTCAGTGGTTGATACCTTTTAATGGCTAACTGAAAAGATGGTAACAAATTGCAAGCTTCCGAGACTACTCAGGTCTCTTTCATCAGGCGAAGACTAATACAAAATCTGAAGAATCACATATTTATACACAACAGGACACAGGAATAATGCAATAGGTAAGACAAGTGACGTGAAGCAGAACTGTCATTATGGCAGAGGGATGAACATAAATATTGGAACAGTTCATAGATAAGGAGAGAAAGTTTTATTGCCCTCTGATTGGAGTCTGCTATTGTGTTTTGATGCCCCTAGAAGGTCAGAGAAGCAGATTCCTTAATTGATGTAGAAAGACATGAAACCTTGGGAATATCTTTCCTATATCAAAATGCAAGATTCTAATAGGTATTTAACAGGGCTGTATGCCATATGAGTGGGGTATGGAAGTATATAAATCTTGACATCGAATGTGACCAAAAGAGCATGTTTAGGGACCTGATGAATTGAGCGAATAATGTCAAAAAAGCTTCCGGTATCAAGGATAAAGGAACGACTGGATTTAATTAGGGGGGTCAGGATTTTCTCAAGGTAAATAGCAATTGGAGAAAAAATAGAATCCGAAGCGGCGACAATTGGTCGGCCTGATGGTTGCTGGAGAATTTTTTTGAATCTTCGGTAGTAGATAGAAGACCGGAATAACCGATTTGGAGAAATGAGAAAAATCATATGTTTTACTGTCTAGAACCCCAGATTCACTATGTCATCCAAGACCTCCTTGATATATTGTCTAAATTGTACTGGTAGGGTCAGAAGGTAATTCACGATAAATAGTATTATAGGGCAGATTATCGACGGACCTTTTCACTAAGCCGACTGACCGAAATGGCCTATTGCACTACACCAGCTTCCACCCTACAACCATAAAAAGATTTATCCCAAGGTCACAGTTCCATCGGGTGAGACGCATTGTCTCAGATCCCACCACCCTAGACACCCGTCTAACAGAGATGAGTAAGAAATTTCAAGACAGAGGCTACCCACAAAAAATACTGGACTCCTCTATTACTCCTCTCAAGGGAACTAAACGAGATAACACAGGCAGGATTGCCTTTGTACATTCGTACCATCCGTTTGCGTATATCCTACACAAATCTATACGCCAACATTGGCCGATCCTACAACAGGCTCATCCAGAAATTTCCGAATTTAGTAAACCTTTTCTTCCCTGCTTTCGTCGCGCCCCAAATCTCAGAGATTCTCTAATTAGAGCCGATCTAGGCTCTACAAAACAGAGGTCCACACAAAGCTTCATACAACGACAGAGAGTAGGAACTTTTCCCTGTCTCAACTGTACTCAATGCATCAATGTTCAAAAGGGTGAGACCATCCATCACCCTTATACGGGCAAAACATTTAAAATCCGGGGCTATTTTACTTGCAACAACTTCATTTTTCATATATGCAATAAAATGTCCATGTGGCCTTTTATACGTAGGTGAGACTACACAACCGGCGAAGGATCGCATCTCCAAACACAAGTCCACCATTAGATGTCAAAACACACTCCTCCCAATCCCATATCATTTTATTTCAGCAGGACACACCATTGCACAGCTCAAATTCCAAATTTTGGAACAAGTTCCACAACCTAGTAGGGTGGTGACCGTATACGGCAATTAAAACGCCGTGAGGCTTACTGGATCCACACCCTGAATGCTATGTCACCCAGGGGTTTGAATCGTGACTATGATTTATTATCTTTTGTTTGAATCTGTTATTTCACTTATGTGACCATTTCATCTTAACCATACCTTGATTTATGTGGCCGCATAGGTTGTCTCCTCTGATGGAATATATGAATGTACATATTATCTTATTTTGTACCTTTAATAGCAAGCACCTTTTTGTCCACCATGCAACATCTCTTATGTATGTGCCGCCCAAATAAGAGTCTGTCTCTTATATATTCATATTTATATCTTATGTTCTATATTTGTGCTTCTGCCCATTTCATGTCAACAATGTATATCTCCATTTGAATTTTATTCATTGTATTGAGACATAATTGTCTACTAATTTATCGCTTTCTTCTCTTTAGAGCCGACTATACTAAAGAGTAGTGTTGAGCATTCCGATACCGCAAGTATCGGGTATCGACCGATATTCGCTGTATCGGAATTCCGATACTTAGTTACGATATTTTTACTATATCGTATACCGGAATCGGAAGTTCCCATAATTCTTTGAGAGGCACTGTGATTTTAGTCAGCCAATGAGGAATCCTACGAAGTGTGGGCACATCCTGTACTGCTGCGGTCATGTTAACTAATGGCATGGCTGTGATTGGCTGCTGAAATGATGTCAGAATGCACTATAAAAGGCGCCGCCGCCATTTTAGCGTCACTGTGCTGTGAACTCAGTTAGGGACAGAACGCTGCTCTGTTGACTCTGAGGGACAGTTAGAGATTGCGATTTTGTGTACTGTGCTTTAGGCAGGCTATTTTACCAACCACTGTGTAAAGCTTCCTTTTGCCTTGCAGTGTTGTTTTAACAGCTCTGTGCAAGGTGTGTGTGTGAGAGTGCAGGTGACGCTGCAGTTTGCTCTGCATCCACCGCTGTTTGTAGGCATCTGCACGTGTCACTCACTGACTCTTTTTTTTACTTTATTTTGTGGAATTGGTGCAGCTCCATTCAATAGAAATTAACAGTGATCTATTAGTGTGACGCGCTTCCATCTGTATACAATACATTGGTTGCAAACACTATAGAAGTACAGAAAGGAGCCTTTCACAGATAGTGAACAGTTGTGTGCAGTGTTCACTGTAGTCTGTGAGCTTTTCATTTTTTGAGTGCAGATTACGCTCCAGTTAGTTCTTCAACCACTGCTGGTTGTAGTCTGCTGAGCGTGTGTCACTGCCTCATCCTTCACATTTTTCTCAAATTGGTGCTGCTCCATTATATTTGAAAAAAATCTAATCTATTAGTGTGACGCGCTTCCGTCCGTATACAGTACATTGGTTGCAAACACTATAGAATTACACAAAGGGGCCTTTCACAGATAGTGAACAGTTGTGTGAAGTGTTCACTGTAGTCTGTGAGCTTTTCATTTTTTGAGTGCAGATTACGCTCCAGTTAGTTCTTCAACCACTGCTGGTTGTAGTCTGCTGAGCGTGTGTCACTGCCTCATCCTTCCAATTTTTCTCAAATTGGTGCTGCTCCATTATATTTGAAAAAAATCTAATCTATTAGTGTGACGCGCTTCCATCCGTATACAATACATTGGTTGCAAACACTATAGAATTACACAAAGGGGCCTTTCACAGATAGTGAACAGTTGTGTGCAGTGTTCACTGTAGTCTGTGAGCTTTTCATTTTTTGAGTGCAGATTACGCTTCAGTTAGTTCTTCAACCACTGCTGGTTGTAGTCTGCTGAGCGTGTGTCACTGCCTCATCCTTCACATTTTTCTCAAATTGGTGCTGCTCCATTATATTTGAAAAAAATCTAATCTATTAGTGTGACGCGCTTCCATCCGTATACAATACATTGGTTGCAAACACTATAGAAGTACACAAAGGGGCCTTTCACAGATAGTGAACAGTTGTGTGCAGTGTTCACTTTAGTCTGTGAGCTTTTCATTTTTTGAGTGCAGATTACGCTCCAGTTAGTTCTTCAACCACTGCTGGTTGTAGTCTGCTGAGCGTGTGTCACTGCCTCATCCTTCACATTTTTCTCAAATTGGTGCTGCTCCATTATATTTGAAAAAAATCTAATCTATTAGTGTGACGCGCTTCCATCCGTATACAATACATTGGTTGCAAACACTATAGAAGTACACAAAGGGGCCTTTCACAGATAGTGAACAGTTGTGTGCAGTGTTCACTGTAGTCTGTGAGCTTTTAATTTTTTGTGTGCAGATTACGCTCCAGTTAGTTCTACAACCACTGCTGGTTGTAGTCTGCTGAGCGTGTGTCACTGCCTCATCCTTCACATTTTTCTCAAATTGGTGCTGCTCCATTATTTGAAAAAAATCAATCTATTAGTGTGACGCGCTTCCATCCGTATACAATACATTGGTTGCAAACACTATAGAAGTACACAAAGGGGCCTTTCACAGCTACTGAACAGTTGTCTGCAGTGTTCACTGCAGTCTCTGAGGAATAACCACACTTAGGCCTTATAACTTTTCTGACTTTCTTTATCAATCTACCAGGGTGAAGAAGGCAGGGAGTAAGGCACGTGGTCGTGGCCGTGGAGTTTCAGCAGGGAGAGGACGTGGGGATTCTGTGGCTGCTGCCGCACCCACTGACACAGCATCCACCAGTTTTCCCCGTCAGCGTTCCTTTATGCGCACTTTTGTAGGAGTTCTGCGTACCCCCCTGCTGCGGGAAGGACAAATTGAAGCCGTTGTTGGTTGGATGGCAGCCAATGCATCGACTTCAATTGCTTCCACCTCCTCTCAGGACCACAGCACTGTTGAACAACCATCTGTCTCTTCACCGCCTGCCAAATTGCCCAGGCATTCAGAGAGCTCTGTAAAGAAGCCAGCTGAGTCTCTGCTTCTGTTCTCAGAATCTGTTGGCTTGCAAACAGGGGCCCAGCCAAGCAGCATTCTGGAATGTGAAGAAGAGGCAGTATGCAGTGATGCGCAACAGCTGTGTCTCTCTGAATGTGAAGAGGCGGGTGAGCCAGTGCCGATGGTCAGCACACCGCGGAACGCATCTGATGATGATGAGACTCAGGTGCCAGTTTCTGTTGAGCATGGTGCTGGCCAGACCACCCAACAGCAGCAGGTGTTGGAAGAGGGTAGTGGAGATGATGAGGTCCAAGACCCAACATGGCGTGAGGAACAGGAAGGTGGTGGTAGCAGCTCTGAGGAAGAGATTGCCCCAACGGTACAAACAGTAGGGAGAGGTAGGCTGCAGACTCGGTTGCCTGTAGCCTCCAGTTTGGCACCCGTTCGTAGCAGTTCTCTTCCAACAGCCAAAACGGGCGCTCCGAGGACTTGCACTGCGTGGTCCTTTTTTGACACACTTGCAGATGATATTTGCTATGTCAAATGCAAGCTGTGTAATCAAAAAGTAAAAAGAGGTAAAAGTGTCAGTAACCTTAATACCACAAATATGTGGAAACATGTGCGGTCAAAGCATGTGGTTCAGTTACAAAGACACACTGGAGATGTAGGTCAACCTACAGCAGCACCTACATCTTCAGCTCGTGTTGGAGCCTCTTCCTCCAGCTCACACACAGCTGGTTCGGCTTCCTCACAGGATCGCCATGGAAGAACCTCTGTCACTGTTGTCCAGAGACCCAGTGTTATTCCACCCACAGCTGCAAGTTCCCTGTCATCCTCACACTCCCAGGCCACAAAACAGCCATCGGTAGCACAGGCATGGGATAAAAGAATGCCATACTCGGCAAACCATCCACGAGCACAGGCTCTGAATGCTGGCATTGCAAAACTACTGTCCCTTGAAATGCTGTCATTCAGGCTGGTGGAGACTGACAGTTTCCGTAACTTAATGGCATTGGCAGTCCCACAATACAATGTGCCCAGCCGATTTTATTTCAGCAGGCAAGCCGTCCCTGGTCTGCAAAAGCATGTTGAGGGAAAAATTAAACATGCGCTACTAAACGCCGTCAGTAGCAAGGTCCACCTGACCACCGATGCGTGGACCAGTACCCATGGCCAGGGACGATACCTTTCCCTCACTGCCCATTGGGTTAATGTTGTGGAGCCGGGTACAGATCTTGCGAGTGGCGCTGTACGTGTTCTGCCAACTCCAAGGATTGCAGGAATCCAGTCTGTCCACATTGACTCCTCCTCCTACTCCAGTTCCTCAGAATCATCGCTGCAGGAGCCGTCACGGTCTACCTCCACATGGACCCGTGAACGCTTACCTGTTGCGACCGATATGAGCACAGCCGTGGCCAAACGTCAACAGGCCGTCCTGAAATTAATTCCCATGGGGAATCGAAGTCACACAGCGCAGGAGCTCTGGAATGCCATCAAGCAGGAGAGCGACGTGTGGTTTTTGCCAGCGAATCTCCAGCCAGGCTTGGTAGTGTGTGACAATGGCCGAAATCTGGTGGCAGCTCTGGGCCTTGGCAACCTCACTCACATACCATGTCTGGCACATGTGCTCAACTTGGTCGTGCATAGTTTTTTGAGGGACTATCCGGATCTTGATGCACTGCTGCACAAGGTCCGCCTAGAGTGCGCTCACTTGCGACGTTCCAGCATGGCCAGATCGCGCATTGCAGCTCTGCAACACAGATTTCGCCTTCCTGAACATCGCATCATATGTGACGTACCCAGCAGGTGGAATTCCACGTTACATATGTTGGAGCGGTTGTGTGAGCAGCAGCCAGCAGTAATGGAGTATCAGCTGCATCAGGCGCAATCAACTCGCAATTTTCGCCGTTCACACTTCACCACTACTGAGTGGGCCTCTTATGAAGGACATCTGCCACGTTTTGCGTGCGTTTGATGAGTCAACGAGGATGGCGAGTGCAGATGATGCACTAGTCAGCCTGACTGTCCCCCTTATCTGCCTGCTTCAAAAAACACTGCAAGCACTAAGGGATGAGGTTTTGGAAGAGGTGGAGGATGAGGAGTCACAAATTCCATCACCTTCTGGACAGTCAGCGCAACGTGGTTCCTCACAAAGGGCTGGGCAGGGCTCACTTTGTGAGGAGGATGAGGAGGAGTCAATGGAGGAGGAAGACATCGCTCCAGAGGGAGGTACACAACGCTCTAGTCAGTATGTAGAGCGAGGGTGGGGTGATGCAGAGCAGGCAGAGATGACGCCTCTTGCAGGGGACAGTGTTTCTTGGCCAGTTGGGAGTCTGCAGCACATGGTTGATTTCATGCTGCAGTGCCTGAGAAACGACCGCCGCATCGCCCACATTCTCACCACGTCTGATTATCGGGTGTTCACCCTCCTAGACCCTCGCTACCGGGACAACTTACAAAGCCTCATCACACTGTTGAACCGGGAGCGTAAAATGCGGGAGTAACAAGACACACTGGTGCAATCCATAATGTTCTCCATTCCAGCCCAGAGCACTGCTGCTGCTACTGCTTTACAAAGCAGCTCTGTGCGTCGAGGCAGTGGAGACAGCTCTGCAACAAGAGGGAGCACAAGCAGCGCCTCTGCACAGGGCAAGACCAGTATGTTCCAAATGTGGCGAAGTTTTGTGGCAGCGCCACAAATGTCTACACCATCCGAGACGGCTCCAGTCAGCAGGAGGCAACGTTTCCGTAAGATGGTGACAGACTACATGTCTTTCCCTCTCAGTGTACTCCCAGATGGCTCTTCCCCATTCAAGTTTTGGGTCTCTAAGCTGGATACATGGCCAGAGCTTAGCCAGTATGCATTGGAGGTGCTGGCTTGCCCTGCTGCCAGTGTATTATCGGAGCGCGTCTTTAGTGCTGCAGGTGGTGTACTAACAGACCGTCGCATGCGACTATCCTCCGATAATGTAGACCGGCTTACTTTTCTGAAAATGAACAAGGCATGGATCTCGCCAGAATTTGTCTGTCCGTTTTCAGATTAAATAACTGGTTCGCAACGTTATCCATGTCTCCTGTTATGTTCATCTTTCTACCACCTGAACTCTACTCCCTGGGCTACAACACTGCCAGTTGCTGCTCAGAAGTGTCGTGTCCACAGACCAATACACAAGCTATAGTGTTAGTGGGGTTCAGTAACGCCAGCTGTTCCCCTGCTGTGTGGCCGGCAAGAAGTCTCCTGTTCCCTACACATGCACCGAAAAACCCATGTGGAACATGCTCCAAATAGGGAAGAGCCGTCACCCTGATTGTTATGCTTAAAACAGGAAATTGTGAAGTTTTACAGGCCTAGAATGATAAATTTTTATAACAAATATGGACAAATAATAATTTGTCATCACAGCGCATATCTGCACATGTCTATTAGAAATGGTAACAAAAACTAAAACATAGTGTTCACTTTTTGAAATTAATGCATAAAAGTACATTTCATACTTATCAATTAATGCTTTTTAAGGAACTTTATCTGTACCTGTAAGATAATGCAGTCAATGGATGTACGAATCATAAAATCCTCATCATCATCATCACGAGTTTTATTTATGACAGACATTATAAAATACACATACTGATGCCAACTGTAACTTCACACACCATATATGAAATGGCCAGCATCTAAACCTGGTAATAATGTGCAATAATAAATTATTACATCTAGAAAGTGCATCATGCATACTGACAATAGGTAGTTATACCTGCAAGTGCTGTTGAAACAAGCACAACAGATATAAATTAATAATGGTATATAGGTATCACAGTGCATAGTTACTCATGGACAATGTCGATGTAATACTGTACCTCAATAAAGTCAGCGTCAACCATTATGCTTGTTAGTCTTGTAGATTGTTAAAGAGGGAACGTGCTTTTTTTGTTGGTCATAGGTGGAGTATTAGACAGTAAATGATTACTGCTGTCGTATTTTTGGCGTCCCTAGGGCACAATAACCAATAACGCTGCGTAACGTCACATTTTATAGAGTCATCTAATTGACACACGCTACCCTACCCTACGCGTGACAGTAGGAAGGTAGTGTTGACGGATAAAGCCTTGCGCAACCAGACATGCTTTTACCCTCTTCAACACTGTACAAGCAAAAAATGCATGATTGCAGCCGCAGACTTTACTGACGTACAGTATAACATCGCCATTACCCATCAGAGGCTGTCCACTGTCTGATACAGACATAGAATATACCTTTGCTATCCGTAGCCTTTGTTTCACCTACACTTGCAGGCACACACTTACATTGTGACAATGCATAATGTTTTTTTAAATGGTTATTTTTTATCGTACATTATTGCATCATCACATTGATGAGTCCATGCTGGACATGTCATACATGCTGTACAAAGTAACAATTTTATTAACTTAAATAATTGAAATGTCTGTGACTGTCACATATAAATTGCAATGATGATGATGAGTGACTATTACAAAATCCATTGTCTTCACTATGTTATGGTTTAACATAGCGTTCCTTAAGCATTATTCATAAATACAAAAATGGACTTTTATTCTTAAATTTACAACACTATATTTTGGAACCAATTTTTTGGGTGGTGTGTTGTTCCATTTCTTGTTGGCATGTGCATATATGCGTTTATATTTGCAGGGTCTTTATTTTTATTCTTGAAGTTAGGAAACATGTGTATCTTCGTACCGTGTTAGCCAGTAGATAGACAAATATTTAGACTTGAGAGTCCGCAGTGGTTGATACCTTTTAATGGATAACTGAAAAGATGGTAACAAATTGCAAGCTTTCGAGGCTACTCACGTCTCTTCATCAGGCAAAGACTAAAACAAAAAATGAAGCATCACATATTTCT
Organism: Oophaga sylvatica; assembly: GCA_033576555.1. NCBI lineage: Eukaryota > Metazoa > Chordata > Amphibia > Anura > Dendrobatidae > Oophaga > Oophaga sylvatica. The sequence continues at coordinate 891,749,714 of JARQOD010000001.1, read as the reverse complement.
ATACACAACAGGACACAGGAATAGTGCAATAGGTAAGACAAGTAAGTCACGTGTAGCAGAACTGTCATTATGACAGAGGGATGAACATAAATATTGGAACAGTTCCTAGATAAGGATAGAAAAATATTTAGACTTGAGAGTCCTCAGTGGTCATTATAGATGCACAGGTTTAGGAATTACTTGTATTAAAATCTAACTTCAAATCTGAGAAGGATAGAAAAGTCTGGGAATATAAACTTATGATGACCTTTGACACTCTTAGTGCTGGAATGAATATATCCCAGAGTTTTATGTCTTTCTACAACAATTAAGGAATCTGCTTCCCTGACCTTTTAGGGTCATCACAACACAATACCAGACCCCAATCAGAGGGTAATAAAACTTTCACTCCTTATCTATGAACTAGTCATATTTATGTTCATCCCTCTGCCATAATGACAGTTCTGCTTCACGTCACTTGTCTTACCTATTGCATTATTCCTGTGTCCTTTTGTGTATATAAATATGTGATTCTTCAGCTTTTGTTTTAGTCTTTGCCTGATGAAGAGACCTGCGTAGTCTCGAAAGCTTGCAATTTGTTACCATCTTTTCAGTTAGCCATTAAAAGGTATCAACCACTGAGTGAGGACTCTCAAGTCTAAATATTTTTCTATCTACTGGCTAACACGGTACGAAGATACACATCTTTCCTATAGATAAGGATAGAAAGTTTTATTGCCCTCTGATTGGGGTCTGGTTTTCTGTTTTCATGCCCCTGGAAGGGCAGAGACGCAGATTCCTTAATTGATATAGAATGACATAAATCCGTATGATCTATTCATTCCATCACTAAGAGTGTCAAAGGTCATGATGAGCTTATATTCTGAAACCTTTGTATCTTTCTCATATTTGAAGTTATATTTTAATACCAGTAATTCCATATCCATCATGCTATGACCGGGCATACAAAAGTGTTTTGCCACAGGTAAATCCATTATTTTTTCTCTTATTGTGTGGCGCTGATAATTCATCCTTGTTCTCATTTTTTGGCCGGTCTCCCCTCACTTGTCCCTCCCTCACTTGTCTTACCTATTCCTGTGTCCTGTTGTGTGTAGAAATATGTGATTCTTCATTTTTTGTTTTAGTCTTAGCCTGATGAAGAGACCTGAGTAGTCTCGAAAGCTTTGAATTTGTTACCATCTTTTCAGTTAGCCATTAAACGGTATCAACCACTGAGGACTCTCAAGTCTAAATATTTTTCTATTCTTGGACTTGAAATTCATCATTATATTGTACTAGTAAAACTTCATTTATTCTTGTTTGAAGTACATACATTTGCAATGGCCACGTAACAAGGCAATAACTCAATATTTTATGCCTACACCCTCCTTGACCCTGGGCTTCAACACCGCCAGTTGCTGCTCAGAAGTGTTAGATGCACAAATGAAAACAATCGCTGATGTGTTTGTGGGGTTCAGTAACGCCTGCTGTTCCCCTGCTGTGTGTCTGGCAAAAATTACTGCTGCTAACTACAACTTCAACTTCAAACATCTCATACAAGGCCTCTGCCTACACCCTCCTTGACCCTGGGCTTCAACACCGCCAGTTGCTGCTCAGAAGTGTTAGATGCACAGATGAAAACAATCGCTGATGTGTTTGTGGGGTTCAGTAACGCCTGCTGTTCCCCTGCTGTGTGTCTGGCAAAAATTACTGCTGCTAACTACAACTTCAACTTCAAACATCTCATACAAGGCCTCTGCCTACACCCTCCTTGACCCTGGGCTTCAACACCGCCAGTTGCTGCTCAGAAGTGTTAGATGCACAGATGAAAACAATCGCTGATGTGTTTGTGGGGTTCAGTAACGCCTGCTGTTCCCCTGCTGTGTGTCTGGCAAAAATTACTGCTGCTAACTACAACTTCAACTTCAAACATCTCATACAAGGCCTCTCCCTACACCCTCCTTGACCCTGGGCTTCAACACCGCCAGTTGCTGCTCAGAAGTGTTAGATGCACAGATGAAAACAATCGCTGATGTGTTTGTTGGGTTCAGTAACGCCTGCTGTTCCCCTGCTGTGTGTCTGGCAAAAATTACTGCTAGCTACCTACACATGGTGAAAAAAGCATGACATGTCAAAGTGTCTAGTGCTACACATAGATATGAGGCTACAACCTGATTTCTAAGCTGTAAACATTTGAAACGTCAGCTTTAAAACCATAAAATGATTAGTCTTTGTCACAAATCTGTAACAAAAAATTGTGACATATTATTTCAGATATGCACATGTCGAAAACAAATGCTAACACAAAAGCCTACTTATGCTATAGGATACTGATGGTCAACCTTGTCACTCCATAGCTTAGACAAATCCAACTCACATCATGACTCAAATGCTGCAATGTTGGAAGTGCATAATGTGGGTTGAACTTTGACAACAGCTGCAGTGCGAAGGTTAGACTTCAGTGTTCTTGGCTTTTAAATAAAAGCATACAAGTAAATATAATAATCCAATGTTGATTAAGGGACGTGATGTACACCTGTAATATTGTGCAAACAATGCATGTAGGAATAGTCCTCTTCAACATTACTTATATTTGTGTCATTTTAAAAAATACATATTTAATTAGAAAGTTAACAGCCCATATCATAAAGGTCCTTCATGTAAACATGATAATCGCTAACAAAAATAATGCATTACCTTGTTAAAGTCAATAGTGCATAGTCACAATAGCAAAATATATACCTGTAAGTGGTGCTGAAAGAACGACAACTGATAGAATAGGTGAATGATATCTATTTATCAGACTGAATAGCGACACCTGTACAATGTCGATATAATACTGTACCTTAACAAAACAGCTGGGTCACACCTCACACGCGTTTTTCTTGTAGCTTGTTATGTAATAGGGCACATGCGTGTATGTTTCATCATAGGTGCATGTTTACTGAGTAAAGCAGTCATGACAACGCCTTTGTGTTGTCGGTACGCTTGCGATGATGAACGATGCGCACCGTGAATGTTAGTCTGCGTCATAAGACGCACAGACGCTCCAATACCCAACGCGTCACAACAGGAAGCCAGTCTGTGCGTCCAAACAAAGGCGCAACCATACATGCACGTAACCTTTTATAAAGCTATATAAAAAAAAGGATGTAGTAGTAACGCACACTTTATTGAGGTACAGTATTACATCGCCATTCAACATCTGTGGCTATGCAGTCTCATCTATATATACCTTATCTATCCGTTGTCATGCTTGCAAGTCCACAGTCAGGCATAAATAGGTGTTTTGACTATGCACTATGCACTTTTTAAAGTTTTTGTTTGTTAATATAAATGATTGGCACATATTATCAGTATTACATGATGGAAATTTTAGATATTTTTAAAAACTTTTTAGTGATATTATTCACCAAATGTAAACTTTTATGAATGTCAAAGATAACTTGTAATGCTGATTATGTTTTTAAGTCAGCCATTCATTGTCTACACAATAGAAATGGTGTACATACTGTTACTTAGCCATCATTAATGGATTCTGATATGTACTTGTATGCTTTTATTTTAAACCGTATAGCAGATTATTTAAGCTATTTTAATTGTGGTTTGCATTGCTTTTCAACATGTTAATGTATGCGTTTATGTTTGTAAATTATTAATTTACATATATTTTTTTAAGTAAAATCATCATCTTATGGTACTAAAGGTTATATTTCTCTTGTTTGGAGTATAGACATTTTTAATTGACATGTAACAAGGAAAATACTTGATCTAGTATTTAAACATCCTCCTTGACCCTGGGCTCCAACACCGCCAGTTGTTGCTCGGAAGTGCTGTTAGCACAGTGAACACTTGCTCCTGTGTTATTGGGGTTCAGTAATGTCAGCTGTTCCCCTGCTGTGTGTACGGCAAACAGTCCTGCTGCCTCCACCCTGTTGTCTTCTCATGCCTGGGCTACAACACCGCCAGTTGTTGCTCGGAAGTGCTGTTAGCACAGTGAACACTTGCTCCTGTGTTACTGGGGTTCAGTAATGTCAGCTGTTCCCCTGCTGTGTGTACGGCAAATAGTGTTGAGCGATATTGGTCGATATCTAAAAATATCGTATCGAAATTGTATCGCCGATAGCACTAAATATCGTCGATATCCGATTTCGATACCGGAAGTCCCATGTAAGTCTATGGGAACAAAATATCGCAACAAAAAAAACCCTTTCTTTCGTTGTAAACACAAAATATACACACATAGAATACATATATATATATATATACATGTCATTGTGACATATATATATACATATATTTATAGTTTATACACTTCTACATAGTAAAATCGACTCTAATTCAATTGCCGGGTAAAGACGTGACATACCCCATAGAAGTCGACGGGCTCGGTGCCGAGTACCCCCAAAACCTCTGGCTCTGTGCGACTCAACTTGGGCGTCACGAACAGGATTCTGTAGCTTGCTATAAGCAAGTCCTGTGTGCCTGAATTGCACTGGTTTTGTGCTTGAGAATTGCTAAAATCATCAGAGAATGTATTTGCCATTTTCCCGTCATATCTGCGTCACGACGAGGCACTGGTGAAGAAGAAGGGCGTGCTCTTCGTGGGTGTCACTCACTCAGTGGCGTGAAAACGATGGCCGCCCACTGTAAATGGTACTGCAATGTAACATCGTGCCCCACAGCTCTGGAGTTCCGCCTCCTCATCCTCCTCAGTGTGAGGAGGTCCCGCCTCCCTACAAAAGAGGGGCCCTCTCCAGATATGACACATGTGACTTGGCAGAGATGGCTAATGGACACGACGAGCAGAAGTGGGAAGGGATGGAGCAGTCAGAGCTCTCCCCCCACGGAAGCGACCCGATCGCCACGGAATCACCGTTGGGCACCCGGCCTGTAAACCCTCCTACGCTGCAAGAAGCGGAGGATACCCTGAGAGGCCTGGCCCGGCACCGGGAGGAGGTCGCCAGGATGGAAGCCAGCTGGCGTGCCCTAAAACTAAACTTGGAGCGGCGCCAATCCCTCTTACCTGAAGTGTCTGACTCTGTACCGGAAGGTGAGGCACCCGTTCTAGTAGAGGAGCCCTTGCAATGTGATCCGGTTGACGTTGTCGCAGTGGAGGCACCCGTTCCTGCAAAAACCGCAGCACCGTCAGCAGCACCCCAGATCCCGCTGTCTGCCCCGGTCGCTGAGACAGAAGAAGCGACACCCGTCCTCATGGAGGAGGCCGCGCAGGCACCAGAGCACTACCTGCCTGTACCGGAGCCCCGACTGTCATCTGATTTAGAGCCGTCTGCTTCCTCCGCAGGGGAGCGCCGCCAGGACTGGGGGGCGACAGGAGAGCTGCCGCAAACCGGACACTGTAAGATGCAGTGGAGTGGTGGAGACATGGAGCAACTGGTGGAGGAGAATTATAACCGGCGTCAGGAGGAAGAGTGGAGACGTTGGGAGCGGGAAGCAGAGCGACAAAGGGAGCAGCGAGAAACCCTAAAACTTCACCAACGTCACCTGGAGAAGGACCGGGCAGATAAGGACCGGATGAGAAAGGACAAAGGAACCCTGAGTGAGCCGCGGCGTAAGGGTGCAGTACGGAGCTTTAAATTGAAAGGTGGTTGGGGCTTCATCAAGGAGCCTGGACTTTATTTAGAAGTCTTTGTGACCCGGCGGGACGTGGAGGCTCACCTCCCAGAAGGACACCCGGGGAGGGACCTGTTGCCAGGAGACTTGGTGACTTACACCCGACACTGGGGTTACAATGGGTGGTACGCCCTAAATGTTACCAGGTGCGACCCCTACTCCCAGTGTGTCAGGAACCTGTGAGACCCTCGAAGCCTTCAGCCTCCCACATCCAGGCCTCTGCAAAAGTGCCCACCCCACGCCATAAATCTCCCCAGCCTCCCTCAGTGGTCTCCTCAGCAGCCCCAGCTATGGACATGATAAGTATAGCTGGCCCGTACCCGGCGCCTGTTAGGCCCCCTGGGGTTCGTACAGTCCGTGACATAGGGCTCCAGACCCGGAGAGAGATGAAAGAGGTGGCCACACAGACCCAGATAGCGGGTCACGACGTCACTGTACAGGCCACACGACGTCATCAGGTCCTGGTGGTCCTTGGTGCCTCGGATGCTTGGCAAGCACCAGAAGAGTACCAGGTGGTACCTGGAAGAGGCCAGCCAAAGAAGTCTAAATAACCCGGACAGGGTCCCTGTATGTAAATAAATAGTTAAATTGTTTATGTACCCGGACGGGTGAATGTTCCAAAAAATTTTTTTAATTTAATAAAAAAAAAACAAACACAGTTTTCATTTCTTTTATTACTGTCTCATCCAGCTGCGACGCCATCGATCTCCTGTAAAAAAATGAAAAAAAAAAAAAAAAGTATACCACCTGACCGACGCAGTCCATAGTAACGAGTGTCCCACGACGATCCAGCTCTGCTACATCAGAATGACAGGCAGAGCCTGTCATCCCGGCGCAGCACAGCTGATTACCTGCTTCCCCGGCGGTGACGTCATCGGACTGACTGCTTTACGGCCGGGATTACCCTGCAGTCACTGCAGTTATCGCAAAAAACTGCATGTGACCGCCAGGGAGAAGATAATGGCGGCCATCAAGCAGTCCAGGACGTGACCGCCGGAGATCTTCTGCCAGGTAAGTGCCGCTGACTCCTGACAGACCCGACCGACGGACACTCACAGTGACAGTGACAAATCCGATTCCGGTATTCGATAAGACGAAAATATCGAAACGAATTATCGAAAGGCCGATAGAGCTAATATCGGCCGATAGCCGATATTTGCATTATCGTATCGCTCAACACTAACGGCAAACAGTCCGGCTGCCTCCACCCTGTTGTCTTCTCATGCCTGGGGTACAACACCGCCAGTTGTTGCTCGGAAGTGCTGTTAGCACAGTGAACACTTGCTCCTGTGTTACTGGGGTTCAGTAATGTCAGCTGTTCCCCTGCTGTGTGTACGGCAAACAGTCCTGCTGCCTCCACCCTGTTGTCTTCTCATGCCTGGGCTACAACACCGCCAGTTGTTGCTCGGAAGTGCTGTTAGCACAGTGAACACTTGCTCCTGTGTTACTGGGGTTCAGTAATGTCAGCTGTTCCCCTGCTGTGTGTACGGCAAACAGTCCTGCTGCCTCCACCCTGTTGTCTTCTCATGCCTGGGCTACAACACCGCCAGTTGTTGCTCGGAAGTGCTGTTAGCACAGTGAACACTTGCTCCTGTGTTATTGGGGTTCAGTAATGTCAGCTGTTCCCCTGCTGTGTGTACGGCAAACAGACCTGCTGCCTCCACCCTGTTGTCTTCTCATGCCTGGGCTACAACACCGCCAGTTGTTGCTCGGAAGTGCTGTTAGCACAGTGAACACTTGCTCCTGTGTTATTGGGGTTCAGTAATGTCAGCTGTTCCCCTGCTGTGTGTACGGCAAACAGTCCTGCTGCCTCCATCCTGTTTCTTCTCATCCTGGCTACAACACCGCCAGTTGTTGCTCGAAGTGCTGTTAGCACAGTGAACACTTGCTCCTTGTTACTGGGGTTCAGTAATGTCAGCTGTTCCCCTGCTGTGTGTACGGCAAAAGTCCTCTGCCTCCACCCTGTTGTCTTCTCACCTGGGCTCAACACCGCCAGTTGTTGCTCGGAAGTGCTGTTAGCACAGTGAACACTTCTCCTGTGTTACTGGGGTTCAGTAATGTCAGCTGTTCCCCTGCTTGTGTACGCAAAAGTCCTGCTGCCTCCACCCTTGTCTTCTCATGCCTGGCTACAACACCGCCAGTTGTTGCTCGGAAGTGCTGTTAGCACAGTAACACTTGCTCCTGTGTTATTGGGTTCAGTAATGTCAGCTGTTCCCCTGCTGTGTGACGGCAAAGCCTGCTGCCTCCACCCGTTGTCTTCTCATCCTGGCTACAACACCGCCATTGTTGCCGGAAGTGCTGTTACACAGTAACACTTGCTCCTGTGTTATGGGTTCAGTAATGTCAGCTGTTCCCTGCTGTGTGTACGCAAAAGTCCTGCTGCCTCCACCCTGTTGTCTTCTCATCCTGGGCTACAACACCGCCAGTTTTGCTCGAAGTGCTGTTAGCACAGTAACACTGCTCCTGTTTACTGGGTTCAGTAATGTCAGCTGTTCCCCTGCTGTTGTACGGCAAAAGTCCTGCGCCTCCACCCGTTGTCTTCTCATCCTGGCTCAACACCGCCAGTTTTGCTGAAGTGCTGTTAGCACAGAACACTGCTCCGTTTACTGGGGTTCAGTATTCACTTCCCTGCTGTTGTACGGCAAAGTCCTCTGCCTCCACCTGTGTCTTCTCATCCTGGCACAACACCGCCATTGTTGCTCGGAAGTCTGTTAGCACAGAACACTTGCCCTTGTATGGGTTCGAATGTCAGCTGTTCCCCTGCTGTTTACGCAAAAGTCCGCTGCCTCCACCCTGTGTCTCTCATCCTGGCCAACACCGCAGTTTGCTCGAAGTGCTGTAGCACAGTAACACTTGCTCCTGTGTTACTGGGTCATAATGTCACGTTCCCCTGCTGTGGAGCAAAAGTCTGCTCCTCACCCTGTTGTCTTCTCATCCTGGCTACAACACCGCCAGTTGTTGCTGAATGCGTTAGCACATGAACACTTGCTCCTGTGTTATGGTTCAGTAATGTCAGCTGTTCCCCTCTGTGTGACGGCAAAAGCTGCTGCCTCCACCTGTTTCTCTCATCCTGGGTACAACACCGCCATTTTGCTCGAATGCTGTAGCACAGTAACACTTCTCCTGTTTACGGTTCAGTAATGTCAGCTGTTCCCCTGCTGTTTACGGCAAAGTCCTGCTGCTCCACCGTTCTTCTCATCTGCTACAACACCGCCAGTTTTGCTCGAAGTGCTGTTAGCCAGTAACACTTGCTCCTTTACTGGGTTCATAATGTCAGCTGTCCCCTGCTGTGTGTACGCAAAAAGTCCTGCTGCCTCACCTTTGTCTCTCATCCTGGCTACAACACCGCCATTGTTGCTCGAAGTCTGTTAGCACAGTAACACTTGCTCCTGTTATGGGTTCAGTAATGTCACTGTCCCGCTGTGTGTACGGCAAAAGTCCTGCTGCCTCCACCCTGTTGTCTTCTCATCCTGGCTACAACACCGCATGTTGCTGAGTGCTGTAGCACAGTAACACTTGCTCCTGTGTTACTGGTTCGTAATGTCAGCTGTTCCCCGCTGTGTGACGGCAAAAGTCCTGCTCCTCCACCCTGTTCTTCTCATCCTGGCTACAACACCGCCATTGTTGCTCGAATGCTGTTAGCACAGTGAACACTTGCTCCTGTGTTATGGGTTCAGTAATGTCAGCTGTTCCCCTGCTGTTACGGCAAAGCCGCTGCCTCACCTGTTTCTCACTGGCTACAACACCCCATTGTGCCGAGTGCTGTTAGCCAGGAACACTTGCCCTGTTGGGTCAGTAATGTCACTGTTCCTGCTGGTGTACGGCAAACAGTCGCTGCCCACCTGTTGTCTCTCACCTGGCTACAACACGCCAGTTTGCTCGAAGTGCTTACACAGTAACACTTCTCCTGTGTTATGGGTCAGTAATGTCACTGTTCCCCTCGTGTGTACGGCAAAGTCGCTGCCTCCACCCTTTTCTTCTCATCCTGGCTACAACACGCCAGTTGTTGCTCGGAAGTGCTGTTAGCACAGTGAACACTTGCTCCTGTTATGGGTTCAGTAATGTCAGCTGTTCCCCTGCGTGTGTACGGCAAAATCCTGCTGCCTCCCCTGTTGTCTTCTCATCCTGGCTACAACACCGCCATTGTTGCTCGGAAGTGCTGTTAGCACAGTGAACACTTGCTCCTGTGTTATGGGGTTCAGTAATGTCAGCTGTTCCCCTGCTGTGTGTACGGCAAAAGCCTGCTGCCTCCACCCTGTTGTCTTCTCATGCCTGGGCTACAACACCGCCAGTTGTTGCTCGGAAGTGCTGTTAGCACAGTGAACACTTGCTCCTGTGTTACTGGGGTTCAGTAATGTCAGCTGTTCCCCTGCTGTGTGTACGGCAAAAGTCCTGCTGCCTCCACCTGTTGTCTTCTCATCCTGGGCTACAACACCGCCAGTTGTTGCTCGGAAGTGCTGTTAGCACAGTGAACACTTGCTCCTGTGTTACTGGGTTCAGTAATGTCAGCTGTTCCCCTGCTGTGTGTACGGCAAAAAGTCCTGCTGCCTCCACCCTGTTGTCTTCTCATCCTGGGCTACAACACCGCCAGTTGTTGCTCGGAAGTGCTGTTAGCACAGTGAACACTTGCTCCTGTGTTACTGGGGTTCAGTAATGTCAGCTGTTCCCCTGCTGTGTGTACGGCAAAAAGTCCTGCTGCCTCCACCCTGTTGTCCTTCTCATGCCTGGGCTACAACACCGCCAGTTGTTGCTCGGAAGTGCTGTTAGCACAGTGAACACTTGCTCCTGTGTTATTGGGGTTCAGTAATGTCAGCTGTTCCCCTGCTGTGTGTACGGCAAAACAGTCCTGCTGCCTCCACCCTGTTGTCTTCTCATGCCTGGGCTACAACACCGCCAGTTGTTGCTCGGAAGTGCTGTTAGCACAGTGAACACTTGCTCCTGTGTTATGGGGTTCAGTAATGTCAGCTGTTCCCCTGCTGTGTGTACGGCAAACAGTCCTGCTGCCTCCACCCTGTTGTCTTCTCATGCCTGGGCTACAACACCGCCAGTTGTTGCTCGGAAGTGCTGTTAGCACAGTGAACACTTGCTCCTGTGTTATTGGGGTTCAGTAATGTCAGCTGTTCCCCTGCTGTGTGTACGGCAAAAGTCCTGCTGCCTCCACCCTGTTGTCTTCTCATGCCTGGGCTACAACACCGCCAGTTGTTGCTCGGAAGTGCTGTTAGCACAGTGAACACTTGCTCCTGTGTTATTGGGGTTCAGTAATGTCAGCTGTTCCCCTGCTGTGTGTACGGCAAACAGTCCTGCTGCCTCCACCCTGTTGTCTTCTCATGCCTGGGCTACAACACCGCCAGTTGTTGCTCGGAAGTGCTGTTAGCACAGTGAACACTTGCTCCTGTGTTATTGGGGTTCAGTAATGTCAGCTGTTCCCCTGCTGTGTGTACGGCAAAACAGTCCTGCTGCCTCCACCCTGTTGTCTTCTCATGCCTGGGCTACAACACCGCCAGTTGTTGCTCGGAAGTGCTGTTAGCACAGTGAACACTTGCTCCTGTGTTACTGGGGTTCAGTAATGTCAGCTGTTCCCCTGCTGTGTGACGGCAAAAAGTCCTGCTGCCTCCACCTGTTGTCTTCTCATGCCTGGGCTACAACACCGCCAGTTGTTGCTCGGAAGTGCTGTTAGCACAGTGAACACTTGCTCCTGTGTTATGGGGTTCAGTAATGTCAGCTGTTCCCCTGCTGTGTGTACGGCAAACAGTCCTGCTGCCTCCACCCTGTTGTCTTCTCATGCCTGGGCTACAACACCGCCAGTTGTTGCTCGGAAGTGCTGTTAGCACAACAGTGAACACTTGCTCCTGTGTTATGGGGTTCAGTAATGTCAGCTGTTCCCCTGCTGTGTGTACGGCAAAAGTCCTGCTGCCTCCACCCTGTTGTCTTCTCATGCCTGGGCTACAACACCGCCAGTTGTTGCTCGAAGTGCTGTTAGCACAGTGAACACTTGCTCCTGTGTTACTGGGGTTCAGTAATGTCAGCTGTTCCCCTGCTGTGTGACGGCAAAAGTCCTGCTGCCTCCACCCTGTTGTCTTCTCATGCCTGGGCTACAACACCGCCAGTTGTTGCTCGGAAGTGCTGTTAGCACAGTGAACACTTGCTCCTGTGTTACTGGGTTCAGTAATGTCAGCTGTTCCCCTGCTGTGTGTACGGCAAAAAGTCCTGCTGCCTCCACCCTGTTGTCTTCTCATGCCTGGCTACAACACCGCCAGTTGTTGCTCGAAGTGCTGTTAGCACAGTGAACACTTGCTCCTGTGTTACTGGGGTTCAGTAATGTCAGCTGTTCCCCTGCTGTGTGTACGGCAAAAAGTCCTGCTGCCTCCACCCTGTTGTCTTCTCATGCCTGGGCTACAACACCGCCAGTTGTTGCTCGGAAGTGCTGTTAGCACAGTGAACACTTGCTCCTGTGTTATGGGGTTCAGTAATGTCAGCTGTTCCCCTGCTGTGTGTACGGCAAAAAGTCCTGCTGCCTCCACCCTGTTGTCTTCTCATGCCTGGGTACAACACCGCCAGTTGTTGCTCGGAAGTGCTGTTAGCACAGTGAACACTTGCTCCTGTGTTACTGGGGTTCAGTAATGTCAGCTGTTCCCCTGCTGTGTGTACGGCAAACAGTCCTGCTGCCTCCACCCTGTTGTCTTCTCATGCCTGGGCTACAACACCGCCAGTTGTTGCTCGGAAGTGCTGTTAGCACAGTGAACACTTGCTCCTGTGTTATTGGGTTCAGTAATGTCAGCTGTTCCCCTGCTGTGTGTACGCAAAAAGTCCTGCTGCCTCCACCCTGTTGTCTTCTCATGCCTGGGCTACAACACCGCCAGTTGTTGCTCGGAAGTGCTGTTAGCACAGTGAACACTTGCTCCTGTGTTACTGGGGTTCAGTAATGTCAGCTGTTCCCCTGCTGTGTGTACGGCAAACAGTCCTGCTGCCTCCACCCTGTTGTCTTCTCATGCCTGGGCTACAACACCGCCAGTTGTTGCTCGGAAGTGCTGTTAGCACAGTGAACACTTGCTCCTGTGTTACTGGGGTTCAGTAATGTCAGCTGTTCCCCTGCTGTGTGTACGGCAAAAAGTCCTGCTGCCTCCACCCTGTTGTCTTCTCATGCCTGGGCTACAACACCGCCAGTTGTTGCTCGGAAGTGCTGTTAGCACAGTGAACACTTGCTCCTGTGTTACTGGGGTTCAGTAATGTCAGCTGTTCCCCTGCTGTGTGACGGCAAAAAGTCCTGCTGCCTCCACCCTGTTGTCTTCTCATGCCTGGGCTACAACACCGCCAGTTGTTGCTCGGAAGTGCTGTTAGCACAGTGAACACTTGCTCCTGTGTTATTGGGTTCAGTAATGTCAGCTGTTCCCCTGCTGTGTGTACGGCAAAAAGTCCTGCTGCCTCCACCCTGTTGTCTTCTCATGCCTGGGCTACAACACCGCCAGTTGTTTGCTCGGAAGTGCTGTTAGCACAGTGAACACTTGCTCCTGTGTTATGGGGTTCAGTAATGTCAGCTGTTCCCCTGCTGTGTGTACGGCAAAAAGTCCTGCTGCCTCCACCCTGTTGTCTTCTCATGCCTGGGCTACAACACCGCCAGTTGTTGCTCGGAAGTGCTGTTAGCACAGTGAACACTTGCTCCTGTGTTATTGGGGTTCAGTAATGTCAGCTGTTCCCCTGCTGTGTGTACGGCAAAAGTCCTGCTGCCTCCACCCTGTTGTCTTCTCATGCCTGGGCTACAACACCGCCAGTTGTTGCTCGGAAGTGCTGTTAGCACAGTGAACACTTGCTCCTGTGTTATGGGGTTCAGTAATGTCAGCTGTTCCCCTGCTGTGTGTACGGCAAAAAGTCCTGCTGCCTCCACCCTGTTGTCTTCTCATGCCTGGGCTACAACACCGCCAGTTGTTGCTCGAAGTGCTGTAGCACAGTGAACACTTGCTCCTGTGTTACTGGGGTTCAGTAATGTCAGCTGTTCCCCTGCTGTGTGTACGGCAAAAAGTCCTGCTGCCTCCACCCTGTTGTCTTCTCATGCCTGGGCTACAACACCGCCAGTTGTTGCTCGGAAGTGCTGTTAGCACAGTGAACACTTGCTCCTGTGTTATTGGGGTTCAGTAATGTCAGCTGTTCCCCTGCTGTGTGTACGGCAAAAAGTCCTGCTGCCTCCACCCTGTTGTCTTCTCATGCCTGGGCTACAACACCGCCAGTTGTTGCTCGGAAGTGCTGTTAGCACAGTGAACACTTGCTCCTGTGTTATTGGGGTTCAGTAATGTCAGCTGTTCCCCTGCTGTGTGTACGGCAAAAAGTCCTGCTGCCTCCACCCTGTTGTCTTCTCATGCCTGGGCTACAACACCGCCAGTTGTTGCTCGGAAGTGCTGTTAGCACAGTGAACACTTGCTCCTGTGTTATTGGGGTTCAGTAATGTCAGCTGTTCCCCTGCTGTGTGTACGGCAAACAGTCCTGCTGCCTCCACCCTGTTGTCTTCTCATGCCTGGGCTACAACACCGCCAGTTGTTGCTCGGAAGTGCTGTTAGCACAGTGAACACTTGCTCCTGTGTTACTGGGGTTCAGTAATGTCAGCTGTTCCCCTGCTGTGTGTACGGCAAACAGTCCTGCTGCCTCCACCCTGTTGTCTTCTCATGCCTGGGCTACAACACCGCCAGTTGTTGCACGGAAGTGCTGTTAGCACAGTGAACACTTGCTCCTGTGTTACTGGGGTTCAGTAATGTCAGCTGTTCCCCTGCTGTGTGTACGGCAAACAGTCCTGCTGCCTCCACCCTGTTGTCTTCTCATGCCTGGGCTACAACACCGCCAGTTGTTGCTCGGAAGTGCTGTTAGCACAGTGAACACTTGCTCCTGTGTTATTGGGGTTCAGTAATGTCAGCTGTTCCCCTGCTGTGTGTACGGCAAACAGTCCTGCTGCCTCCACCCTGTTGTCTTCTCATGCCTGGGCTACAACACCGCCAGTTGTTGCTCGGAAGTGCTGTTAGCACAGTGAACACTTGCTCCTGTGTTATTGGGGTTCAGTAATGTCAGCTGTTCCCCTGCTGTGTGAACGGCAAAAAGTCCTGCTGCCTCCACCCTGTTCTCTTCTCATCCCTGGCCTCCAACACCGACAGTTGTTGCTCGGAAGTGTCATTGGCACGGGTACTCACTCCTGCCCAGACTGGTTACAGCACGCCATCTGTTTCCTGTCAGTGTAAACGTCACTTAGCCTCCAATAAGTTGTCCTGTCGTGTTGCGGTCGGGTTCCGACTCTATGGTGACTGGAGTTTAGGTGCTTCCTATGTGTGCTGCGGGATATGCAAATAAAGGCTGTTTCCGTTGTGACAATAGGACAATCACACACTGTAGTACTGGGGATTCGGTAATGCTGCGGCCGCGTCGCGGCCTGTCAACTTAAATTTCCATGGGTACCTTTGCTACCGTACCGGTTCCAGTCCATCAGTGTTCTCCGCAGTGCCTTGCCAGGGCCTCATCGTATCCGAGTTCCGCAACGTCTGCTGGCTTGTGTGCTTTGGGCAAGTCCTCTCTATAACTGTCCCATAACTCAGTGTCTCGTGTCCATTGGCTTTTTCTCTGCTGCCCCTCCGGTTCAGCACAGTCCTGGTCTCGCACTTGATTGCTCTTGTCTCTGCTACAGTCGGGTTAGTCCGCACTGGTTCTCCGAGTTTAGTGGCCTATGGTGTCTCTCGGGATCGATGTCACATAAGGCTGTGTCCGTTGTGACACATAGGACCAATCACCCAGTAGTACTGTGGGATTCGGTACTGCGGCCCTCGCGTGCCTGTCAACTTAAATTTCCTGGTACCTTCTGCTACCCGTCCGGGTTCCAGTACCGTCAGCTGGTTCTCCGCAGTGCCTTTGGCCTAGGTGCCTCCATCTCGGTATCCGAGTTCCAGCAATGTCTGCTGGTCCTTGGTAGTGCTTTGGAGCACAGGTACCTCCTGCTTAGTAACCGTGTCCCAGTAACGTCAGCTGGTCCTCGGTTGTGCCATTGGCTCTTTTCCTTCTGCTGCCCCTCCGGGTTCCAGCACAGTCAGCTGGTCCTCGTTACTTGCATTGGCTCTTGTACCTTGTGCTACATTTACAAATTGAAGATTTTTTCAATGTTTTTTTGGGAAATCACTCTGGATCTCCAACAATGAAGACGACGACCCTGATGACCACCCGAAAAGATGACCACCACAAGGACGACGAGCATCAAGCCAACCAGCCTAAACACCATCACAAAGAAGAAATAAAAGATTACCAAACAGGACTAAGAAGGTTAAGACAAACTACAAGATACTGAACAAGAGACTTAAGAACAATAAGTAGAAGATCAAAAAGCAGAAGAACATGAAGTATAAGACCAAAATGAAGAACAAAATATATGCTCTAAATTATAAGCAGAAGAAGACTAAGCAGTGTATGGGGTGAGTCGGTTCCTCCTCGTGGTGCCCCTGGAAAATGCCTGCTGCTGCAGGCTAAACTGAACACGGACAAATACTGTTGTAATTTAAATCTTTTGTGACAGCAAGAACGGAAGGATGAAAAATTCATACTTTGACAGATTACAAGTACAGGAATCTCCGTCCAAAATAAGAATATGATGAAGAAGATGAAGTAGAATATGAATAAGAATAATAGATTAATAAGAAGAATATGAGTAATGTTAACAAAAAGATGAATAGCAAGAAGTTTAAAAAGATAAAGAAGGTGAAGATGAAGAATAATTTGATGAAAAAGATGATGCTGCTGAAGATTATGAAGGAGAAAGTGTGTCAAAAGTTAAAAAGGTGAAGAGCATGGAAGTTGTGAAATATACATATTTGCCAAAATAGAAAAAACGTTAACAACATTGTCAATTTCTTCGTCAATCCGAACATCTTTAAAAAAAAAAATATTTATGCTATTCCATTTGATTGGGTTAAACATCTATGCCTTTAATGTCTCCTCAACCTTCCCCAATACATTCTACATTACTCTTTGTTGTTTTCCTTCATGTACAATTAACCAACAAGGCAAGAATGGGGTTTTTTTAATTCCGATATTTTGTTCCCATAGACTTACATTGGATTTCCGGTATCGGTATCGGGTATCGCCGATATTTTTTGGGTATCGGCGATACCATTCCGATTCCGATACTTTTGGATATCGGAAAGTATCGCTCAACACTACTAAAGAGACATCCTGCCCGCAATTATTCTCATCATCTGGTGCTCACACACTCGAGCACACCACTATCGGCTTGTCATGGTCTTCTGAGCTTCTGGGATTAGGTGGTTTTAGGGTAAACCGGGATGGCCTCACTCTGGGATTCTGGGAGGCTTTTTATAGCCTCATTGTGGGGCCATCCTCTGTCGCTTATACTCTGACCCTTTGGCCGAGTGTGTGTGACCCTGTTGTGCTTGTGCCAGTGCTTTGTGCCTGTGCTACGTTCTGTCTGTCTGGTTCTGATTTGGCTGTGTCCCTGTTTCGAGTTTTGCCTGTCCCTTTTGTACTCTGCTGCCCTCTACGTGTATGACCCTTGGCTACGTTCTGACTCCGCTCTGCCTGCTCCTCTTGTACTTCGTCGCCCTCTATGTGTATGACCCCTTGGCTACGTTCTGATTATCCGTTCGGTATATGCCCCTTGGTAACTGTGTCCCGTAGTTACCCTTCTAGGAGTTTTCCTTCACCTCATAGCTCTCTGCAGCTTAGGCCACGCCCACTAGCAGTCACGTGCCCGCCGGTCCTTTGGTCTGAAGCATTCTCTATCTGCTACTGCTGACTCTGAGAGACGTGTGGCCGGCTCCGCCCACTAGCAGTCACATGTGGAAGGTCCTGTTACTGAGAAACACACGTCATCTCTGCTGCGGCTCTGCTACAGGTATCTTTGGGCATAGTTTGTTCACTCAGTACACACGCACTGGCTCAGTGAGCAAGTGCAGTGCGGTGTCCCTGACACGGCTCTTCTACATCTCGGCTTCACTCCTGGAACGCACCATTTGCTCTGTGACATGCACAGCTATTACCTTCCACATGGACTCTTCGGGTTTCACAACCGACTCAGCCATTGGCTAATTCAGCGGTTACTCCCGCCCCTTCCCCTTTTTCCTCCCTTCACTTGCGATGCTAGCTAGCTGCACACATGGACTTGCGGTGGATGCTGCGTCCTACCCACAGCTGCCTCTTTCTGTGACCGGAACTTACAACTTCATTCAGGTATGGCCCTTAGCGTTCCTCACCAGCCGATTAGCAAAACTTCATGCACATTTTTCATAGCATTGTATACTGAGCCACTTACATTACAGGTCTCAAATCCTCACCCCTGTATAGGGTTACTGCTTACAAGTTACCTGGTATGTAACGTCTTGTAATCACATTTCTGCACCTATGAGCAGCTTCTAGTCCTTATCACATCATATTTCCCCTTTTTTTCACCAGACCTCACCATTACTTACCGTCTCTGGTCATTAGGGCATAATTACCCTATCCCGGTACATTATGGTATGTCTCATCATTGAATTTATCTATTCCTGTCTGATCTCTGTATTAGAATTTTTTGAACCTAAGCTACATTTCTGAGAACGAGTTCTGTTTCTACTGACCATATCTTCTGTATATACTTTGTTTATTTTCATTTTCTTCATATTATTATTTTGTCTATGTAGTGACTGATGAAGGTCTGATTGTTAAGACCGAAACGTTTCTTTACTACCGTGGACTACATTAAATTTTCACCATTTACTTTAAGTTGAGTGCCAAGTTTATTTTTAATAATTTTATTTTTAATAATTCTCACCGTGTTGGAACCTACTCTGGCACCAATTACGGCTCTGCACACGCTTATCTTTTCGCACTCTATGTTCCTGGCCTCTGTTGCTTATAGCTACGCTGTGACCTCTTCTCTGTGTTGTCTTTCCAACCTGTATAGCAGACAGAGTGAGCCTATCAAGGGCTCCGTTCTCTTCTCTCTGGCAACCCTGGCTCTTGGGTTACTGCGGTGCTGGCTGGTGTCAGTGTGAACAGAGAACTTGCAATTCTCTGTTCTCCAGATGCGACTGTTGGGCTTGGAGTCCCCAGCTGGTCCAGGACTCTGGCGTCCTCTTTTATCAGAGCTCTGCTCTGGGTGAGCTGTGGCATACAGCTCAATTCCCATGAGCTTATCTCCATACGTCCTCTCTCGCCCCTGTCTACAGACAGAATCTCCTAACTCTTCCCCAAGCCAGAATGTTCCAAGGAAGCTCCTCTGAAATCAAGTGTTAGAGCTCGCCCTTCTGGTCTGGAGTAGGAAAAGTGTTTCATGCTGTGTGTTACCTGGCAAGGGGTTTCCTCTTTGTTTCCAGGCATGGCATCACCCCCTGTGAAGTAATCAATGGCACTGTGGCATCCAGACTCCTGGGGTGCCACACTTATGAAAAAACATGGCATCAAAGCTGATGATATTAATGCGACTCTTGATAAAGGAGTGTGCTGGAGTCAGACGCTCCTGAATCATAAAAAGGTGCATGCCTATTTATGATTTAGGCTCATCTGAAAAGTGGTGTGTACCTCGTCACTAATCTAATTCCAGTCAGGGACTAGAGTAAAATTTCTAGTGCTTGGAATGCCACAGCTTGTCATGAATTAGATGAGCTGTGGTGTCACGCCTCTGTTATGCCTACTTCCTGCCCCAGCTTCTTCCATTTGGCAAAGCTGGAATGAACCAAGCTGTAAATACACCAAAGGTTGTAAAATTTTTGTTCAACTTTCTGATGTACAGAAAATTGCGACTTTTAAAACGATTTATGTCAGAATTTTGACGTAAATCACTTTGATAAATCAAGGTCATATGCTTTAAAGGACTTGTCTTACTCAGAAAACCCATTTTCTAACATCCTATGAAAGAATCAAAAGATAGAAACCTATTTATTAAAATATTACTACAAAGGCTGCACCAAAGGAACGAGCTTTTCCATGTATCATGCTGGAGTCCAATTAATTTAACTGACAATTAGAGTTGAGCGAAACAGTTCGGTCAATTTCAAAAAAGTCCGACTTTTGCCAAAGTCGGGTTTCGCTCGACCTTAGCGTGAGGTCGGCCATGTGTTCGGCGACCCAAGCGCCAAAGTCAGTTTTCCCTTAATGCTTCCAGGCATTTTCTCAGCCAATGAGCAAGGACACAGACTGTGGGCAACACAGCACCATGGGCACCAGCGGCCAGCACCATCTTAAAGAAGGGCATTGCAGTGATTGGCTTGCTTTGTGTGGCGTCACAGTGCCTATAAAAGCCCTCACCGCCGACCGCCATTTTACTTCTGCCGATCTTAGTGTAGGGAGAGGTGGCTGACGCTGGCTCTCAGTAGGGAGAGCATTAGGCAGGCAAACAACACTAATTCTGTGCTTTTGCCCATAGCGATTAGCTGTACACTTAGTGTGCAGTGACAGTGGAGGAATTTCTTGTGTGCAGCAGCAGAGCTGATTATTAGGCTGCCTGCCAGTGAGAGGGGAGGAATTTTTTGTGTGGAGCAGCAGAGCTGATTATTAGGCTGCCTAATATCAATTGCTGTGTATTCCCTGATGTGCAGACTGCTTTTGAACACAGCACCTACACAGGACTAATACTTGAATTTTTTTCTGCACAGTTACAGAGAGTTCAATTTTTCCCACACCGTATAGAGCTGTATGCTCCTCACACTACCGTGGACCGGCTGGTATCACGGACAAAGACATGCTGACTATCTGTGTGTGACTCTGGAAATATATGCGCTGATTTAAATTTTTCCCAAAACCGTATACAGCTGGTATCTTCTGATACAGTACCGTTTTTTCTGGCTTGTGTATTACGGTCAATCCCATACTGAGAGAGCGTCTGTGTGTGACTGCGGAAATATATACTGAGATCTAATTTTTCCCCAAAACAGAATACATCTGGTATCTTCTGATACAGTACCAAATTTCTGCCTTCTGTATTAGGGTCAAATCCATACTGAGAGAGCGTGTGTGGGTTACTCCTGAAATATATACGGAGATTTAAAATTCCCCCAACACTGTATACAGCTGTACGCTACTGATAGAGTACATTTTTTCTGCTTTTCATATTCTGGTGTTATCCATACTGGGCCTGTGACCGTGTGTGTTACTCCTGAAATATATACGGAGATTTAAAATTACACCAACACTGTACACAGCTGTACGTTACTGACAGAGTACACTTTTTCTGATTTTCATTTTCTGGTGTTATCCATACTGGGCCTGTGACTGTGTGTGTTACTCCTGAAATATATACGGAGATTTAAAATTACCCCAACACTGTATACAGCTGTACGCTACTGATAGAGTACACTTTTTCTGCTTTTCATATTCTGGTGTTATCCATACTGGGCCTGTGACCGTGTGTTTTACTCCTGAAATATATACGGAGATTTAAAATTACCCCAACACTGTATACAGCTGTACGCTACTGACAGAGTACACTTTTTCTGCCTTTCATATTCTGGTGTTATCCATACTTGGCCTGTGACCGTGTGTGTTACTCCTGAATCATATATGGAGATTTAAAATTACCCCAACACTGTATACAGCTGTACGCTACTGATAGAGTACACTTTTTCTGCCTTTCATATTCTTGCTGACAACTTTATCTTCCAAAAGGTAGGGGAGAAAACAAGGGGATCTGCTACCTTGGATCTAATCCTTATAAACAGGGAGTAAATGGTTGAGGAGGTAAAAGTGGCTGGGACCTTAGGAAGTAGCGACCATGCTATTTTAGAATTTTGGATAAATAGAGGAGAAAGACCTGTGAAGACTCAGACATCAAGGTTAGATTTCAGAAAGGCAGATTTTAAGGGACTCAAACACATGCTAAAAAGGAAGAAATAAATGTTTATTAAATGGAAAGAGGGAGGCATATCTAAAGAAGAATATAATGCTGTCTGCAGAATCTGCAAGGCAAGAATCAGATTACCTAAAGCTGACAATAAATTAAGGCTTGCAAGAGATGTCAAAAGCAATAAAAAAGGGTTTTTAGGATATGTCAAAAGTAAAAGAAAATTCAAAGATGCTATATGATTTTTACAGGATGAAAATTATGAAATGGTAAGAATGGATGTTGAGAAGGCCGAACTATTAAATTCCTATTTTGCATCTGTTTTCTCTCAGAAAGAAAATGTAGCATCAACTGATCTTCACTGTCCTATTAAGGGATTAGAAGAATCCAAGATATCTATAAATAGAAAAATAGTGAGGAAACACTTAGCTAACATAAATGAATTAAAGTCTCCAGGTCCTTCTACTGAAGGAGATAGCAGAAGAAATTTTTGAACCACTCTCCATAATCTTTGAGAACAGGAGAAGTCCCAGAAGACTGGAGAAGAGCAAATGTTGTTCCTATCTTCAAAAAGGGGAAGAAGGTGGACCCAGGGAACTATAGGCCGGTGAGTCTGACATCTATACCAGGAAAGATCTTTGAACAAATTATTAAACAACATGTATGTAAGTACTTGGACAAGAATGAAGTGCTTAACCAGCGTCAGCATGGTTTTGTAACTAATAAGTCATTTCAGACTAATTTAATTTCCTTCTATGACAGAATCACTGACTGGGTGGATCGGCGAAATGCTGTAGATATATTATATATTGACTTCAGCAAAGCATTTGACAAAGTATCTCACACCATCCTTATTGAAAAAATGACTAAGTATGGAATGGACAAGGCAACTGTTAGGTGGATTCATAACTGGCTTAGTGATAGGACCCAAAGAGTGGTAGTAAATGGCTGCACATCTAGTTGAAAGAATGTATCAAGTGGGGTACCACAAGGCTCTGTCTTGGGCCCTGAATTGTTCAACATCTTTATCAATGATTTAGATGAAGGAATTGAGGGTAAACTGATTAAATTTGCTGATGACACAAAGCTAGGAGGGATAGCTAATACTAGAGAAGAGAGAGAGAGGATTCAAAAAGATATAAATAAACTGGAGCAGTGGGCAGCAACTAACAGAATGGTTTTTAACAGGGAAAAATGCAAAGTACTACATCTGGGAAATAAAAAAGAAAAAAGCGTATACAGAATGGGAGGAATAAGGTTAAGCAACAGCACATGTGAAAAAGACTTGGGTATACTAATAGATCACAGACTGAACATGAGTCAACAGTGTGATGCAGTAGCAAAAAAGGCAAATACAATTCTGGGATGTATTAACAGAAGCATACAGTCTAGATCACGTGAAGTCATTATTGCCCTCTACTCCTCTTTGGTCAGACCTCATCTGGAATACTGTGTCCAGTTTTGGGCACCACATTTTAAAAAAGACATCAACAAACTGGAGCAAGTTCAGAGAAGAGCGACCAGAATGGTGTCCGGTCTGCAAACCATGTCCTATGAGGAATGGTTACAGGATTTGAGAATGTTTAGCTTGCAAAAAAGAAGACTGAGAGGAGACTTAATAGCTGTCTACAAATATCTCAAGGGCTGTCACATTGTAGAAGGATTATCTTTATTCTCATTTGCACAAGGAAAGCCTAGAAGCAATGGGATGAAACTGAATGGGAGTAGAAACAGATTAGATATTAGAAAAAAGTTTTTGATAGTTGGAGTGATCAATGAGTGGAACAGGCTGCCATGAGATGTGATGAGTTCTCCTTCAATGGAAGTCTTTAAACAGAGGCTGGACAGACATCTGTCTGGGATGATTTAGTGAATCCTGCTTTGAGCAGGGGGTTGGACCAGATGACCCAGGAGATCCCTTCCAACTCTACCATTCTATGATTCTGGTGTTATCCATACTAGGCCTGTGACCGTGTGTGTTACTCCTGAAATACAGTACAGACCAAAAGTTTGGACACACCTTCTCATTCAATGATTTTTCTGTATTTTCATGACTATGAAAATTGTAGAATCACACTGAAGCCATCAAAACTATGAATTAACACATGTGGAATTATACATTACACTTTACAAAAAAGTGTGAAACAACTGAAAATATGTCTTATATTCTAGATTCTTCAAAGTAGCCACCTTTTGCTTTGATTACTGCTTTGCAAGCAGAAAAGGAGAATGGATGGACTCTACATGCCTGGTACCCACCGTGAAGCATGGAGGAGGTGGTGTGATGATGTGGGAGTGTTTTGCTGATGACACTGTTGGGGATTTATTGTATATACGGAGATTTAAAATTACCCAAACACTGTATACAGCTGTACGCTAATGATAGAGTACACTTTTTCTGATTTTCATATTCTGGTGTTATCCAGACTGGGCCTGTGACCGTGTGTGTTACTCCTGAAATATATACGGAGATTTAAAATTCCCCCAACACTGTATACAGCTGTACGCTAATGATACAGTACATTTTTTCTGCTTTTCATATTCTGGTGTTATCCATACTGGGCCTGTGACAGTGTGTGTTACTCCTGAAATATATACAGAGATTTAAAGTTTACTCAGCACTGTATACGGCTGTATACTTCGGATACAGTACACTTTTTTGCTTTTTATATTCTTGTGTAATCAATACTGAGCCTGTGAGAGTCTGTGTCAGTTACTCCGCAAATATATACGGAGATTAAAATTTTTCACCTTGACCATATACAGCTGTACGCTTCTGATACAGTACCATATATCTGCTGTTATTTTGGGTCCATTTCCACAAACATGAGGAAGTATGGTGGAAGAGGCCGCGGACGTGGCCGTAGGGGGCCACCTGATACTGATGATGGTGGTGGTGGTGCATCTGCTGGTAGTGCCAAAAGCACAATAGCATCTAAGGCAGGAGGTGTTGAGCCTGCGTCATCTGGCTCCAGAAGGCCTGGAAGGCTCCCTTTTCTGGGATTACGTAAACCGCTTTTAAAGCCGGAGCATCAGGAACAGGTTTTGGCTTACACTGCCGAAACAGCCTCCAGCTCTATCTCCTCCTCTTCTGAAGTTTCAAAAGCTCCAAGCACTGAGTCGTCAGTGCAGGCTTCTGGTCATGAACAACCCCTTTCCTTGTGTCTTTCACCCCCACCAAAATTGAAGGATGCGGCAGGCCACACTTCAGATTACTCCATGGAGCTCTTTTCACATACCATGCCTGGGTTATCAAGTCAAATCCTGAATTCCCCAGTCCAAGATGAATCTGACATGGAGTTCACTGATGCACAGCCACTGCTAGATGATTGTGCTGGTACATTCAACCAGAGCACTACATTGCCCATGTAGTGTACTGAGCCAGAATGTGACCCTGATGAAACTCAGATGCCTCTTACATCTTACACGGTGACACAGAGGAAGG
This sequence comes from Oophaga sylvatica, assembly GCA_033576555.1. Lineage (NCBI taxonomy): Eukaryota > Metazoa > Chordata > Amphibia > Anura > Dendrobatidae > Oophaga > Oophaga sylvatica. Next base: position 891,724,866 of record JARQOD010000001.1, on the reverse strand, counting down.
TGCAGATGAAATTGAAGAGGAGGTGATGGATGAACCAGTTGTTGACCCGGATTGGCATCCAGTGGGGGAAGAGGGTACCGCTGACAATAGCTCAGAAGAGGAGAAAGATCCGCAGCAGGCATCGACATCGCAGCTGTGGTTATCTGGCAGGCTCGTAGCAGTCCAAAAAGGTGATAAAAAAACAAAAAGAGTTGCAGGACAGCTTGGCCAGATGGTCAAATTAGCACAGCGTGCAAGCCCTGAAAATTTATACCATTGTAGGAAGAGTCCAGTGTGGCACTTTTTTGACCAAAATCGTATTGATGAGGCAAAGGTTATCTGTAAAAAGTGCCAAAGGACCTTTAGCCGAGGGAGAAATCTCAGAAATTTGAATACCAGTTGCATGCTTAGACATTTACTGAACAAGCACTTGCAAGCGTGGACGGACTACAAAATCTCAGGTAGCACATGTGCACCAGCTCCGACTGAAGTTAGCCAGCAACGCTCCATCGCTTCCCCCACTGTAAGCCCACTGGTTGGCACACCACCAGCAACAAATGTTGAGGTGTCGTCGCAAGGCCAAAGCAGTCAGGGAATCACAATGTTTTTGCAACGAAAGACTGAATCTAGTCCATCACCACCACCACCACCACCTCCATCACCATCACCAACCCCCTCTCAGTCCGTCATGTCCACAAATAGTTCCACCATATGCAGCTCTCAAGTCCAGCTCACCCTACCAGACACTCTGAGTGGGACAAGAAAGACCTCATCCTCTCATCCGCGTACACTGGGTTTGAACTCCTACATTGCCAAACTGATCTCATTAGAGATGATGCCCTTCCGTTTGGTTGAAAGCACAGCGTTCAGAGACCTCATGGCCTATGCTGTCCCATGCTATGACCTACCCAGTCGGCACTTCTTTTCTAGAAAATCCATCCCTGCCCTCCATCTGCATGTGAAAGACCGTATTGTCCATGCACTCAAACAATCAGTGAGTGGAAAGGTGCACCTCACAACAGATGCATGGGCCAGTAGGCATGGCCAGGTCTGTTACGTTTCCATCACTGCACACTGTGTTAATGTGGTCGATGCAGGTGTCAACAGGGGACAGTGGCGGTGGGACAGTGCTTCCTAGCCCATGGTATAGGCAACAGTTGGCTGTATACTTTCAATCCTTCTCCTCCTCCAGAAGCGAAAGCTCGTCAACAGAGAGCAGTCGCACGAGCACTCCATCCGCAACTGCCAGTGTTGCATACGAGGTGTCCCACTATCGAACAGCTATTGGTAAGCATCAGCAGGCTGTTTTAAAAATGATGTCTTTGGGCGACAACAGATACACCGCGGAGGTACTGGCCGACTACTTGCAGCGAGAAACTGATTCATGGCTGGGCAGTATACATCTTGAGCCAGGTAAGATAGTCAGTGATAACGGCCGTAATTTTGTGGCGGCCATAGCCCTGGCAAAACTCTGACACATACCTTGCCTGGCTCACACCTTGAAACTGGTGGTGTAGTGCTTCTTAAATAATTATCCTGAGTTAACAGCCCTGCTCCATAAAGTGCGAAGACTGTGCTTGCACATCCGTCGCTCGCCCGTAGACTCCAGTCGCATGCAGAGGCTGCAGCGATCGCACTACCTCCCCAAGCACCGCCTAATCATAAACGTTGCAACAAGGTGGAACTCCACCATGTACATGGTTGAGAGGCTGTGCGAACAGAGGCAGGCTGTAATGCATTTATGGGAGTATACACGGGCAGGCAGTTTGAGGGCAGACATGGAATTGTCGGGTGTGTAGTGGTCAAAGCTGAAAGACCTCTGTAAAGTTCTTCAGTGTTTAATAATAATAATAATCTTTATTTTTATATAGCATTAACATATTCCGCAGCGCTTTACAGTTTGCACACATTATCGTCGCTGTCCCCGATGGGGCTCACAATCTAAATTCCCTATCAGTATGTCTTTGTAATGTGGGAGGAAACCGGAGTACCCGGAGGAAACCCACGCAAACACGGGGAGAACATACAAACTCCTTGCAGATGTTGTCCTTGGTGTGATTTGAACCCTGGACTGCTATCCACTGAGCCACTGAGTGCTTTGAGGAATGCACACGGCTGGTAAGCGCAGACAACTCCATCATAAGCAGGAGCATCCAACTTATGCGTCTGCTCATGCAAACTTTGGCGCACATTAAGGATCAGGCGTTTGCAGCGGAGGAGGAAGAGGGAAGCCTTGATGACAGTCAGCCATTGACTGCTCAGGGAACTATCCTGGACGAGGTGGAGGAAGAAGAGGAAGAGGAGGAGGAGGGGATAATTATTTTGGGGAGGAGGACGCTTCTCAGGGGGCAAGAGAAAATGTTTGCTTGCCAAGATCAGGTCCAGGGTTTGTGCGTGACTGGAGGGATGTGGATTTTGCAGAAAGTGCTCCTCCACCCACCACTGGCAGTGCATCACTGACACCTGGAACATTGGCCCACATGTATGATTATGCCTTGCGGATCCTAAAAAGGGACCCCCGCATTGCCAAAATGATGAAGGATGACGACTACTGGTTGGCCAGCATCCTCGATCCATGCTATAAAGGCAAATTATAGAACATCATGCCACAGGAGAAACTAGAGCTAATATTGGCCAACAAACAAGCAACTCTGGTAAACCGTTTGTTAGAGGCATTCCCAGCAAACAGCAGCGGTGCAGGTTCTACCACGAGCCGTAGTGGGCCAAATGGATGAGGTGTTCGTGGTGCACACAGCCGAAGTGGCATTGGAGACAGGGGTTTCATGACCATGTTGTGGACTTATTTCTCCAGGACAGCTCACACGCTTGGTAATCAGGAATCTATAGCAACAGACAGGAGACAGAAGTTGTCAACTATGGTTACAAATTACTTCTCCTCCCCTATCGATGTTCTCCCGTCATCCCCCTTTGGGCCTGTAAACTGGACACCCGGCCTGAATTGGCACAATATGCCTTACAGGAACTCGCTTGCCTTGCTGGTAGTGTGCCTTCTGAAAGAGTCTTCAGTGCTGCAGGATCAATCCTGACAGAAAGAAGGACCCGGCTGTCGATGCAAAATGTTGATGATCTAACCTTCATTAAAATGAACCATGCATGGGTTTCAAAGGATTTTGTCCTATCTTCCCCTGATGACACATAGGTTGCCAAAAAAATGGCTCGCTTTGGCCTCCTCTTCCTCGGACTTCTCAAATTCCTCCATTTGCAGCAGCTTTACGTCCATTATATAACACAAAACTGGGCACACTCAAATTAGTGTAGTAGAAATAACTTTAATACGTACACTTGATCACTAGTAACAGACCATATTGGCCACCACGAGACAAGCGGTGGATACCGCGTCACTGGGACCCTATTCGTATTATAGTCTCTTCTGGTCAATATCCACCGTCAGCAATTACTGAGAGCCTAATCAGAGGTTTCACTTTTGAGCGCCGTTCACAACAGCACTCAATGTAACGGATTTAATCCATATACCCCACTAGATCGGGAACACATTGCCACTAGTACACTGATGAAGGTCAATATAGACCGAAACGTCTGTTACTAGTGATCAAGTGTACGTATTAAAGTTATTTCTACTACACTAATTTGAGTGTGCCCAGTTTTGTGTTATATGAGTATATGGTTTGGGAACCTACTGGTGCACCTCCCTTTGAACTGTGCCAATATTTATCTACTTCAATTACGTCCATTATACATCTCAACATATGCCATTTTTGCCACCTCCCGATCTGGGCTGCCCCCCCTCCTCCACCCCAACTTTTTATATTCTGGTGTGATCAATACTGAGACTGTGAGAGCCAGTGTCTTACTCTGGCAAAATATACGGAGATTTACAATTTCCCCAACCCTGTATACAGCTGTCCGCTTGTAATACATTACCCTTTTTCTAGTTTTTATATTCTGGTGTGATCAATACGGAGCCTGTGAGAGCCAGTGTCTGACTCTGGCAAAATATACGGAGATTTACTATTTCTCCAACCCTGTATACAGCTGTACACTTGTAATCCATTACCTTTTTTCTAGTTTTTATATTCTGGTGTGAACAATACTGAGCCTGTGAGAGCCAGTGTCTGACTCTGGCAAAATATACGGAGATTTAAAATTTCCCCAACCCTGTATACAGCTGTACGCTTCAAATACATTACCCTTTTTCCACTTTTTATAATCTGGTGTGATCAATACTGAGCCTGTGAGAGCCAGTGTGTGACTCTGGTAAAATATAGGGAGATTTTCAATTTCCCCAACCCTGTATACAGCTGTACGCTTGTAATCCATTACCCTTTTTCTAGTCTTTATATTCTGGTGTGATCAATACTGAGCCTGTGAGAGCCAGTGTCTGACTCTGGCAAAATATAGGGAGATTTTCTATCTCCCCAATCCTGTATATAGCTGTACGCTTGAAATACATTAACTTTTTCTAGTTTTTATATTCTGGTGTAATCCATACAGAGCCTGTGAGCGTCTGTCTGTTACTCCGGAAATAAATACGGAGATTTACAATAACCCCTAGACTGTATACATCTGTACGCTTGGGATACAGTACCCTTTTTTGCAGAAAGTTGTCCTCCCCTCCCAACCGTAAGTGCATCATTGACACCTGGAACATTGGCCTACATGTGTGATTATTTCTTGCGGATCTTTTTAGATTCTTGTGTAATCCATACTGAGCCTGTGACCGTCATTGTCTGACTCCTGAAACATATACGGTGATTTCCAAAATTTTACCTAGACTATACAGTATATACCTGGTATCTGGTGATACAGTACCCTTTTTTTTTATATTATTGTGTAATCCATACTGAGCCTGAGAGCGTCAATGTCTGTCTCCTGAAATATATACGGAGATTTAGAATATTTTCCCCATACTATATATATACCTGGTATCTGGTGATACAGTACCCTTTTTTTTCTTATTATTACATTCTGGTGTAATCCATACTGAGCCTGAGAGCGTCAGTGTCTGCCTCCTGAAATATATACGGAGATTTTTAATATTTTCACTGTACTATACAGTACAGACCAAAAGTTTGGACACACCTTCTCATTTAAAGATTTTTCTGCATTTTCAGGACTATGAAAATTGTACATTCACACTGAAGGCATCAAAACTATGAATTAACACATGTGGAATTATATACTTAACAAAAAAGTGTGAAACAACTGAAAATATGTCTTATATTCTAGGTTCTTCAAAGTAGCCACCTTTTGCTTTGATGACTGCTTTGCACACTCTTGGCATTCTCTTGATGAGCTTCAAGAGGTAGTCACCGGAAATGGTATTCCAACAATTTTGAAGGAGTTCCCAAAGATGCTTAGCACTTGTTGGCCCTTTTGCCTTCACTCTGCGGTCGAGCTCACCCCAAACCATTTCGATTGGGTTCAGGTCTGGTGTGTTGTGAATGTGTTTGAGATGAGTTCTGAGCAGAGGCTCCCTCTGGTGGTTACAAGCGGTACTAGTGAGGACTGGGAATCAGGTGTTACTGATTGGTCTTATATAAGGGAGTCATTTTCCCATCAGGGTTGCCGGTGATCAATTGTTCTGGTCTGAATCCTTCTTTCCAGTTTCCCTTGTAGCCTGCTGTGTCGTGTCTGCATCTCCTGCTATCAGATAAGACAATTTCTTATTTTGTGTTTTTGCTATATTTTTGCATTTTGTCCTGCACTTCTGTGGGGGCCTTCAGGGTCCCCTCCGGGGACTTTTGCCCTCTCAGTTTAGTTCAGCCACTGTGTTTTGTACTTTTGCTTTTTCCAGTTTTTTTTCAGTGGCTGCTGTTTTGATTTTTTTTACACCAGAGAACTAATTTAGGTGGTAGAGGTCGTGTGATCTCAGGTGATTTTGAAATTAGTAGAGTTGGTGTTTTTTCAGGGTTTTCTGAGATTGCAGTAAGTACCCTTCCTATCCTTTTCTATTTAGATAGTTTGGGCCCCAGCGTTTGCTCATACTATTTTCTTTCTGTGTCAGTATTTCCTCTTGTCTAACCGCCATTACATGTTTGGGGGCTTTCTATTATCTTTGGGGTTCTGCTCCGGGGCAGATAGCTTTCCTATTTCTATCTTTAGGTGTAGTTAGTTTCTCAGGCTGTGACGAGGCGTCTAGGACCAACGTAGGAACGCTCCACGGCTGCCTCTAGTTGCGGTGGTTAGTCAGGGTACTGCAATCTCATAGATTCCAACTGCTCTGGTGTATTGCCTTTTTTACCTGCACTCCTCAGCTACCGTAACATAACAGTATCACCGGCCATAAAAATTGTATTGTACTCACAGAAGGGAAAAAATATTTTGAAGGAAGAAAAGTTGTCAGAGATATTTTTCTGTTTGTTGCATTTTTTTTTTTTTTTTCCCTCTGTATCTCTGGGTGCTGGGGAGGATCTTTTCTCCCAATGGAGTTTGCACAGTTGTCTGGCCGTGTGGATCAGCTTGCCACTGAGGTTCAGAGTATTGCTGCACATCGATCGAGCTAAGTTTCAGAATTTCAAAAATAATTGTAAATTGTTTTTTGCCTTAAAATCTAAGTCCTCAGGAAACGCAGCGCAGCAGGTTCAAATTATCATCTCTCTCCTGCGCGGCGATCCTCAGGATTGGGCTTTTTCCCTGATACCTGGGGATCCTGTTTTGAGTGATGTTGATGCATTTTTTCAGGCTTTGGGGTTATTGTACGATGAGCCTAATGTCACTGATCAAGCTGAAAAAGCCTTGTTGGCATTAAATCAGGGGCTTGATGACGCTGAGTTATACTGTCAGAGATTCCGTAGGTGGGCAGTCCTAACCAAGTGGAATGACGATGCTTTGGCAGCCCTTTTCCGGAAGGGTCTGTCAGATAATGTAAAGGATGTTATGGTGGGATTCCCTGTCCCCTCTGGTCTCAATGATTCTATGTCATTAGCGATTCAAATTGACAGACGTTTGCGTGAGCGGAGAAGTATGCGTGGAGTGGTGTTGCCTTGTGAGCCAGCTGCTGAGCCCATGCAGTGTGATGGAGTGGTGTCTGGGGCACAGCGTCATGAGTTTCGAAAGCGCAATGGGTTATGTTTCTACTGTGGTGATGCCTCTCATGCTATTTCAGTCTGCCCTAAGCGGGGAAGACATTTTGCACGCTCAGTTGTCTTGGGTAGTGTTCAGACTAAGTTTTTATTAACTGTCACTCTGATATGCTCTCTGTCCTCATTTTCTGCTCAGGCTTTCGTTGATTCTGGAGCAGCTATTAACCTGATGGATTATGATTTTGCTAAACGTTGTGGGTTTCCCTTGATACCCCTACAAAAGTCTATTCCCCTACTGGGGATCGATTCTACCCCTTTGGCTGAGAATAAACCCCAGTTTTCTACTCAGGTGATAATGAGGGTTGAACCTGATCACCAGGAGTGCTGCAAATTTTTGGTTCTATATAATCTGCATGACATTATCGTGCTGGGTTTCCCTTGGTTACAGTCTCATAATCCTGTTTTGGATTGGAAATCTGTGTCTGTAACCAGTTGGGGCTGCCAATGTGTTAATACCAACACTCCTGTTTTTTCTGCCTCCCCCAGGCTGAGGATGTTCCTGACTTTTTGTTTGATTTTTCTGATGTGTTTAGCGAAAGTAAATCTGCATCCTTACCTCCCCATAGGAGCTATGACTGCGCTATTGAATTAGTGCCAGGTAGTAAATTCCCTAAAGGTCGCCTTTTTAACTTGTCTGTACCTGAACATGACGCTATGCGGTCTTATATCAAGGAATCATTGGAGAAGGGTCATATCAGACCATCCTCTTCACCCTTAGGTGCCGGTTTTTTCTTTGTGGCCAAAAAAGATGGTTCATTAAGGCCGTGTATTGATTATCGTCTCTTGAACAATATTACTGTGAAATATCAATACCCGTTACCCTTGATTTCTGACCTGTTTTCCAGGGTGAAAAACGCTACTTGGTTTACCAAGCTTGACCTCAGGGGGGCGTATAACCTTATTCGCATTAAGCACGGGGATGAATGGAAGACGGCATTTAACACCCCTGAAGGGCATTTTGAGTACCTTGTGATGCCCTTTGGGCTCACTAATGCTCCTTCCGTCTTCCAGTCCTTCATGAATGACATTTTCAGGGATTTTGTGGACAAGTTTCTGATTGTTTATTTGGATGATATCTTGATTTTTTCTAATGACTGGGACTCTCATGTGAAACATGTTCGAACTGTATTCCAGATTTTGAGAGAGAATGCTCTGTATGTGAAGGGATCAAAGTGTCTTTTTGGCGTACAGAAGATCTCATTTCTGGGATTCATTTTGTCCCCATCTGTTATTGAAATGGACCCGGTCAAGGTTCAGGCCATCTGTGATTGGGTCCAACCTACTTCATTAAACGCTCTTCAGAGATTTTTGGGTTTTGCCAATTTTTATCGTAAATTTGTTGGTAATTTCTCGGTTATTGTTAAACCATTAACTGATTTGACCAGAAAGGGTTCTGATGTGGTGAATTGGCCTCCTGAGGCAGTCTCTGCGTTTCAGGAACTTAAGCAGAGATTCACTTCTGCTCCTGTTCTACGGCAGCCTGATGTTTCTCTGCCATTTCAGGTGGAGGTTGATGCCTCTGAAATTGGGGCAGGTGCCGTTTTGTCCCAAAAAGATCCAGAGACCTCTAAAAGTAACCCTTGTGCCTTTTTCCTCGAAAATTTTCTCCTACTGAACGTAATTATGACGTGGGTAATCGGGAGTTATTGGCCATGAAGTGGGCTTTTGAAGAGTGGAGACATTGGCTGGAGGGAGCCAAACATCAGGTGGTGGTCCTTACGGACCATAAGAATCTGGTCTATCTGGAATCTGCCAAGCGACTCAATCCTAGACAGGCCAGGTGGGCCTTGTTTTTCACACGTTTTAATTTTGTGGTTTCCTTTCTTCCTGGCACTAAGAATGTTAAGGCGGATGCCCTCTCGAGGAGTTTCCTTGCGGACTCTCCTGAGCTATCTGATCCCTCTGTTATTTTGAAGGAGGGTGTAGTTCTTTCCGCCATCTCGCCCAATTTGAGACTTGCTCTGGAGGGGTGTCAGGAGGATAGGCCCGAGCGCTGCCCTGTTGGAAAATTGTTTGTCCCGGACCAATGGAAAAAGAGTGTGATGTCTGAGATTCATTGTTCCGCATTGGCTGGGCATCCCGGAATTTTTGGTACCAGAGACTTGGTTAGTCGGTCCTTTTGGTGGTCTACCTTGTCTCGCGATGTCAGGGAATTTGTGCAGTCCTGCGGGACTTGCTCTCGCTCCAAGCCTTGCTCTCGCTCTAGTGGTTTGTTGATGCCATTGCCTGTGCCCAAGAGACCATGGACCCATATCTCTATGGATTTCATTTCCGATCTTCCTGTTTCTCAGAGAATGACCACCATCTGGGTAATTTGTGATAGGTTTTCCAAAATGATACATCTTGTGCCATTACCTAAGTTGCCTTCCTCCTCTGAATTGGTGCCGTTGTTCCTTCAGCACGTGGTTCGTTTACACGGCATTCCTGAGAACATTGTGTCTGACAGAGGAGTCCAGTTTGTTTCCAGATTTTGGAGGACTTTTTGTTCTAAACTGGGTGTTCAATTGTCTTTCTCCTCGGAATTTCATCCTCAGACCAATGGTCAAACTGAGAGAACAAACCAGACATTGGAGACTTATCTAAGATGCTTTGTGTCTGCTGATCAGGATGACTGGGTCTCTTTTTTGCCTTTGGCTGAGTTTGCTCTTAATAATAGGGCTAGCTCTGCCACTTTGATGTCTCCGTTTTTCTGGAATTCTGGGTTTCACCCTCGATTTTCTTCAGGACAGACGGAGGCTTCTGTCTGTCCAGGTGTTGACTCTGTTGTTGAGCGTATGCAGCAGATTTGGGACCAGGTAGTGGAGAGGTTGTCCCTCTCTCAGGAGAAGGCCCAGCGGTTTGCTAACCGGCATAGGACTGATGGTCCTCGGTTTAAAGTGGGGGACTTGGTCTGGTTGTCCTCAAAAAATATTCCTATGAGAGTAGCATCTCCTAAATTTAAGCCTAGGTTCATTGGACCTTATAAGATCATGGAGATTATTAATCCTGTTTCTTTTCGTTTGCTTCTTCCAGGGACATTTAAGATCCATAACGTGTTCCACAAGTCCTTGTTGAAGAGGTTTGTTGAGCCAGTGGTTCCTGCTGCTGTGCCTCCTGACCCTGTTTTGGTTGAGGGCAATCTGGAGTATGTGGTTGAGAAAATATTGGATTCTCGTTTTTCTAGACGAAGACTCCAGTATTTGGTTAAATGGAGAGGTTATGGTCAGGAAGACAATTCTTGGGTGTTTGCTTCGGACATCCATGCTAGGAGACTTATCCGTGCGTATCATAGAACTCATCCTGACCGACCTGGTTGCTCAAATGAGGGTTCGGTGACCCCTCCTCAAGGGGAGGGTACTGTTGTGAATGGGTTTGAGATGAGTTCTGAGCAGAGGCTCCCTCTGGTGGTTACAAGCGGTACTAGTGAAGATTGTGAGGACTGGGAATCAGGTGTTACTGACTGGTCTTATATAAGGGAGTCATTTTCCCATCAGGGTTGCCGGTGATCAATTGTTCTGGTCTGAATCCTTCTTTCCAGTTTCCCTTGTAGCCTGCTGTGTCGTGTCTGCATCTCCTGCTATCAGATAAGACAATTTCTTATTTTGTGTTTTTGCTATATTTTTGCATTTTGTCCTGCACTTCTGTGGGGGCCTTCAGGGTCCCCTCCGGGGGCTTTTGCCCTCTCAGTTTAGTTCAGCCACTGTGTTTTGTACTTTTGCTTTTTCCAGTTTTTTTTCAGTGGCTGCTGTTTTGATTTTTTTACACCAGAGAACTAATTTAGGTGGTAGAGGTCGTGTGATCTCAGGTGATTTTGAAATTAGTAGAGTTGGTGTTTTTTCAGGGTTTTCTGAGATTGCAGTAAGTGCCCTTCCTATCCTTTTCTATTTAGATAGTTTGGGCCCCAGCGTTTGCTCATACTATTTTCTTTCTGTGTCAGTATTTCCTCTTGTCTAACCGCCATTACATGTTTGGGGGCTTTCTATTATCTTTGGGGTTCTGCTCCGGGGCAGATAGCTTTCCTATTTCTATCTTTAGGTGTAGTTAGTTTCTCAGGCTGTGACGAGGCGTCTAGGACCAACGTAGGAACGCTCCACGGCTGCCTCTAGTTGCGGTGGTTAGTCAGGGTACTGCAATCTCATAGATTCCAACTGCTCTGGTGTATTGCCTTTTTTACCTGCACTCCTCAGCTACCGTAACATAACACTGGTGACTGTGGAGGCCAGGTCATCTGGCGTAGCACACAATCACTCTCCTTCTTGGGCAAATAGCCCTTACACAGCCTGGAAGTGTGTTTGGAGTCATTGTCCTGTTGAAAAAAAATGATGGTCCAACCAAGCGCAAACCGGATGGAATAGCATGCCGCTGCAAGATGCTTTGGTAGCCATGCTGGCTCAGTATGCCTTCAATTTTGAATAAATCCCCAACAGTGTCACCAGCAAAGCACCCCCACACAATCGCACCTCCTCCTCCATGCTTCACGATGGGAACCAGGCATGTAGAGTCCATCCTTATATACCGAAAAAAAGAAGTATGGACTCCATCATTTATAAAATTACAAAAGACTTTATTAATAGGCAATACAATGCCAACAATAATGGCAAACAATACAGAATAAAAATGGAGGCAATAAACTGCAGGTATAAATGCAGGGGTTGCAACAGACTAGTCAGTAACCAGGGTATAGCAGAACGTATCACTATAGCACTAAAATTGTGCAAATAGAAATTGCATATCACATACAAATAGTATTATCTAAAGACCCATAAGATCAACATTAATCCAGGTATAGTGCCATATGCGCCATATAAAAAGTCACTAGTTCTTACCCATATCAAGCGGTTCAGACTGTGCGTCCCCAGCGACCCCCTAATGCGCGTTTCGCGGCAGTGCTTTCTCAAAAGGGGAGTCCATCCATTCACCTTTTCTGCATCGCACAAAGACATGGTGGTTGGAACCTAAGATCTCAAATTTGGACTCATCAGACCAAAGCACAGATTTCCACTGGTCTAATGTCCATTCCTTGTATTCTTTAGCCTAAACAAGTCTCTTCTGCTTGTTGCCTGTCCTTAGCAGTGGTTTCCTAGCAGCTATTTTACCATGAAGGCCTGCTGCACAAAGTCTCCTCTTAACAGTTGTTGTAGAGATGTGTCTGCTGCTAGAACTCTGTGTGGCATTGACCAGGTCTCTAATCTGAGCTGCTATAAACCTGTGATTTCTGAGGCTGGTGACTCGGATAAACTTAAACTCAGAAGCAGAGGTGACTCTTGGTCTTCCTTTCCAGGGGTGGTCCTCATGTGAGCCAGTTTTTTTGTAGCGCGTGATGGTTTTTGCAACTGCACTTGGGGACACTTTCAAAGTTTTCCCAATTTTTCAGACTGACTGACCTTCATTTCTTAAAGTAATAATGGCAGCTCATTTTTCTTTACTTAGCTGCTTTTTTGTTACCATAATACAAATTCTAACAGTCTATTCAGTAGGACTATCAACTATGTATCCACCAGACTTCTGCACAACACAACTGATGGTCCCAACCCCATTTATAAGGCCAGAAATCCCACTTATTAAACCTGACAGGGCCCACCTGTGAAGTGAAAACCATTTCTGGTGACTACCTCTTGAAGCTCATCAAGAGAATGCCAAGAGTGTGCAAAGCAGTCATCAAAGCAAAAGGTGGCTACTTTGAAGAACCTAGAATATAAAACATAATTTCAGTTGTTACACACTTTCTTGTTAAGTATATAATTCCACATGTGTTAATTCATAGTTTTGATGCCTTCAGTGTGAATTTACAATTTTCATAGTCATGAAAATACAGAAAAATCTTTAAATGAGAAGGTGTGTCCAAACTTTTGGTCTGTACTGTATATACCTGGTATCTGGTGATACAGTACCCTTTTTCAGCTTTTTATATTGTGGTCTAATCCATACTGAGTCTGTGAACGTCTGTCTGTTACTCCGGAAATATATACGGAGATTTAAAAATTTCCACAACACTGTATACAGCTGTACGCTTGTAATACATTACCCTTTTTCTACTTTTTACATTCTTGTGTAATCCATACTGAGTCTGTGAGCGTCATTGTCTGACTCCTGAAATATATATGGAGATTTAGAATATTTTCACTATACTACCTTGTATGTGGTGATACAGTACCCCTTTTTCATCTTTTTATATTTTTGTGTAATCCAGACTGAGACTGTGAACGTCATTGTTTGACTCCTGAAATATACACCGAGATTTAGAATATTTTGACTATACTTTATATACCTGGTATCTGCTGATACAGTACCCCTTTTTCTTCTTATTATATTCTTGTGTATTCCAGAATGAGCCTGTGAGCGTCAGAGTCTGCCTCCTGAAATATATACAGAGATTTAGAATATTTTGACTATACTTTATATACCTGGTATCTGCTGATACAGTACCCTTTTTCAGCTTTTCAAATTGCGGTCTAATCAATGCTGAGCCTGTGAGCGTCTGTCTGGTACTCCGTAAATATATACAGAGATTTTCAATGACCCCTATACTGTATCCAGCTGTACGCTTCTGATACAGTACCCTTTTTGCCATAAAGTCCTCATCCACCCACCACTAAGTGCATCATTGACACCTTGAACATTGGCCCACATGTGTGATTACTTCTTGCGGATCTTTTTATATTCTTGTGTAATCAATACTGAGCCTTTGAGCGCAGTCTGATTCCTGAAATATATACGGAGATTTATAACATTTTCAATATACTATGTATACCTTGTATCTGGTGAAACAGTACCCTTTTTATATTATTGTGTAATACATACTGAGCCTGAGAGCATTAGTTTCTGCCTCCTGAAATATATACTGAGATTTATAATATTTTGACTATACTATATATACCTGGTATCTGCTGATACAGTACCCCTTTTTCAAATTATATTATTGTGTAATCCATACTGAGCCTGAGAACGTCAGTGTGTGCCTCCTGAAATATATACGGAGATTTAGAATATTTTCACTATACTATATATAGGAGCTCACTTGCCCTGCGGGTAGTGTGCTATCAGAAAGAGTCTTCTGGCTCAAAAAGGTCTGTAATGCTCCCTTACTGGGAGTAGGTAAACTGCTTTTAAAGCCGGAGCATCAGGAACAGATTTTGGCTTACATTGCCGAAACAGCCTCCATCTCTATCGCCTCCTCTTCTGAAGTTTCAAAAAATGCAATGACTGAGTCGTCAGTGCAGGCTCATGGTAAGGAACAACACCTTTCCTTGTGTGCTTCACCCCCACCAAAAGTGAAGGATGCGGCAGGCCACACTTCAGATTACGCCATGGAGCTTTTTTCACATAACATGCCTGGGTTATCAAGTCAAATCCTGAATTCCCCAGTCCAACATGAATCAGAGATGGAGTGCACTGATGCACAGCCACTGCTAGATGATTCTGCTGGTACATTCACACAGAGCACTACATTTCCCTCGCAGTCTACTGAGCCAGAATGTGACCCTGATGAAACTCAGATGCCCCAGATGAAATTGAAGAGGAGGTGATGCATGACCCAGTTGTTGACCCGGATTGGCATCCATTGGGGAAGAGGGTGCCGCTGGCAATAGCTCAGAAGAGAATAAGGATCCGCAGCAGGCATCGCCATTGCAGCAGTGGTTATCTGGCAGGCCCATAGCAGTCCAAAAAAGTGTTAAAAAACAAAAGAGTTGCAGGACAGCTTTGCCAGATGGTCAAATTAGCACAGCGTGCAAGCCCTGAAAATTTATACCCAAGGCCGGCTCCAGGTTTTTATGGGCCCCGGGCGAAAGAGTCTCAGTGAGCCCCCTTAACACAGACCACGATTCATGATGCACAGATACTGCAGAGAAATATGGGTGTAGTACAGTGCCAAACACTTCTCTTCTTCCATTACATGACTGATACCTATTGTAAATTGTACAATAGCTCAAAAACCGCCAAATCCTCACAGCGCACAGTACAGACTGGACAGTACAGTTCTCCATACAATATTATGGGCACCACATAGTCTCCCCCTCATCACCCATATAATACCCCATGCAGGATGTCACCCCCCCATCCCCCATATAATGCTCCATACAGAATACAGGACCCAATATAATGCTCCGTACAGAATACTGGACCACATAAATTGCTCCATACAGGATACTGGTCCCCATATAATGCTCCATACAAAATATGGAGCTCTCCTCTACACTGTGCTGCGTTCTGCACTGTTACGGCTCAGGAAAGCACGCTGTGGAAAGACTCCCCATTATCATCATCATTGCCTGCCCATTATCATCATCATTGCCTGCCCATCATCATCATCATTGCCTCCCCATCATCATCATCATTGTCTCCCCATCATCATCATCATTGCCTCCCCATAATCATCATCATCATTTCCTCCCCATTATCATTGCCTCCAAATCATCATCATCATTGCCTCCCCATTATCATTGCTTCCCCATCAATATCATCATCATTGCCTCCCCATCATCATCATTGCCTCCTCACCACCATCACTGCCTCCCCCCACCACCATCACACATACACAGACAGCACCGCAACACTCTCTCACACACACACACACACACACTTCACCTGTCCGGCGTCCGCGCCCTCTCTGCCACAGCCGGCCGCTGAATGATGACGTCATTCAGCGGCGCTGCTGTGAGAGAGGAAGCACCGGCACAGTGCGGAAGGACCATTAGCTGAGTGAAAAATCTCACAAATTTGAATACCGGTTGCATGCTTAGACGTTTAATGAACATGCACTTGCAAGCGTAGACAGACGCCAAAACCTACAAATCCCCCCCCAGGGCTGTCGTCAGCACCTGGCGCACCCAGGCAAGTGCAGGTTCCCTGACCAGGTGGGGGGGCCGACACAGGGCCCCTCATAGTAAAAAAATGTGTCTCTGACGGTGGAAGGGCCCACTCGCTGTCAGACACACAGGCGTACTATGAAGGGCCCTGTGCCAGTGCCATCGCCTATGAGTGAGCCTCCCCTGCTTGCTCAGGGCCCCAGCACTTGCAATACTAACCTCTCCATGCTCCACGGCTGTGACATCTTCAGCATTTCCTGACAGTGACATTCAGGTTAGAGAGATCAATGACATCACGTCTGTACGCCCTCTGCCTAAACAGTCCAAGTGCAGAGAGCTGTAAGATGGCAATGCTGAGGAGTCCAGAGTAGAGCAGTGCACAGCGAGGAGAGTTATTTCATTTTTTGTAATGTTGGGAGGAATATATGTTGAGCATTATACACTGGATCATTAATAATGGGGCCCATTACATATGGAGCATGATTTTGGCCCATAAGACACTGGAGCAGCATCCATGGGGCCCATCATATACTGGAGCATTGTAAATGGGGCAGATCAGACACTGGAGCAGCAACCATGGGGCCCATCATATACTGGAACATTGTAAATGGGGACAGCAGACACTAGAGCAGCATCTACGGGGCCCATTATACAGTACACAGGATCATTAATAATGGGGCCCATTATATATGGTGCATGATTTTGGCCCATAAGGCCTCTTTCACACATCCGTTTTGCGCCTGACGGCGCGCTCCGGCCTTTTTTTGTCAAACCGCATCCGGCGAAATGTAATGCTGGATCCGTTTTTTTTTCCATTGAGTAACATTATGGCCGGATGTTTGCCAGGTCCGGTGTCTGGTCACATCCGAATCCGCTTCCGGCTTTTGTCACAATGAAAGTCTATAAGCGCCGCAATGCGGCGGATCCGGCAGAAGCCAGATTCTGTGGCCGGATCTAGTTTTTCAATTGATATACCAGCCCACAGCAAACATATAAAAGCATGCAGTGGGACACTCAGACATTACCATGCATCCAGCCAAGAGAGCAAGACAAAGCCAACGACGAGGACCATCACCAACAACAGCACCAGCACCAGCATCAGGTTCCACATCAGCACCAGCAGCAGATACGGCAATGGAGCGCCAGGACAGCAGACGGTAAATATCACATCCCCCACCCCAAATTTTACCACGCATCTGTCACCACTGCTGCCTGAGCTAGTGCAGAGCGGTGTCTTTGCACCCTGGTACAGTTTCAAAATCATGTTTTTGCTGTGATGGGGTTGGTCCCCCTGGTATTGTATGAAATGTTCATGGTTTTCCAGTGATGGGATGGGTCCCCCTGGTACTGTTTCAAATGTGCATATTTTTGAAGTGATAATGTGTGTCCCGTGCTACTGTATAATGTGCATGTGTTCAATTGATAATGTGTATCCCCTGCTACTTTATGATGTGCATTTTTTCAAGTTATAATGTGTATCCCCTGCTGCTGTATAATGTGCATGTGTTCAATTGATAATGTGTATCCCCTGCTACTGTATAATGTGCATGTTTTCAATTCATAATGTGTATCCCCTGGTACTGTAGAATGTGTTTTTTTTGCTGTGATGGGGTTGGTCCCCCTGGTACTGTATCAAATGTGCATGTTTTCACTGTGATGAAGTGGATCCCCTGGTAATGTTTATAATGTGCATGTTTTGCAAGTGATAATGTGCGTCACCATGGTTTCCCTGTGATGAAGTTGTTCCCCCTGGTACTGTATCAAATGTGCATGTTTTCACTGTGATGAAGTGGATCCCCTGGTAATGTTTATAATGTGCATGTTTTGCAAGTGATAATGTGCGTCACCATGGTTTCCCTGTGATGAAGTTGTTCCCCCTGGTACTGTATCAAATGTGCATGTTTTCACTGTGATGAAGTGGATCCCCTGGTAATGATTATAATGTGCATGTTTTGCAAGTTATAATGTGCGTCACCATGGTTTCCCTGTGATGAAGTTGGTCCCCCTGGTACTGTATCAAATGTGCATGTTTTCACTGTGATGAAGTGGATCCCCTGGTAATGTTTATAATGTGCATGTTTTGCAAGTGATAATGTGCATCACCATGGTTTCCCTGTGATGAAGTTGGTCCCCCTGGTGCTGTATCAAATGTGCATGTTTTCACTGTGATAAAGTGGATCCCCTGGTAATGTTTATAATGTGCATGTTTTGCAAGTGATAATGTGCATCACCATGGTTTCCCTGTGATGAAGTTGGTTCTCCTGTGCATGTTTTCAATTGATAATGTTGATCTCCTGGTACTGTAAAATTTTTAATTTTTTTGGCTGTGATGGGGTTGGTCCCCCTGGTACTGTATCAAGTGTGCATTTTTTTCCAGTGATAGGGTGGGTCCCCCTGGTACTGTTTATGGGTCCAATTCATGACGGGATGTTGTATTCCGTACACCATAAAGCTCACTCCAGTCCATGTTTGACTTTTATTTTTTTCAGCCAGGGCCAAGGAATATACATATATTCACTGGCCCTTTTTGTCTGTTTATTTCACAGCAGAAGAATAGAAAGAGAGGCGGCAGCAGCAGCAGCAAGGGGAAAGGAGGATCAAGTTGAAGCCAGGAGGACAGCCAGCAGAAAGTAAATCTGACATCCACCATTTTCCCAAAAATTTAATCATTTTTTTTCTCTTTCAGCCAGGGCCAAGGAATATACATATATTCACTGGCCCTTTTTGTGTCCTTATTCAACAGCAGAAGACGTCAAAGAGAGGCGGCAGCAGCAGCAGCAAGGGGAGAGGAGGATCAAGTTGAAGCCAGGAGGACAACCAGCAGAAAGTAAATATGACATCCCCCATTTCCCTAAAAATTAAATGTTTGTTTTTCTCTTTCAGCCAGGGCCAAGGAATATACATATATTCACTGGCCCTTTTTGTGTCCTTATTCAACAGCAGAAGACTCCAAAGAGAGCGAGAAAGGGAGAAGGAGGAAGAAATGGAGCCAGAGGATAGGAGTAGAGACAGCAGACGGTAAATATGACATCCCCATTTGCAAAAAAATAATCAATTGTTGCTTTTTCAGCCAGGGCCAAGGAATATACATATATTCACTGTCCCTTTTTGTGTCTTTATTCCACAGCATAGAACGGGAAACAGCAGCAGCAGCAGCTGAACTTGCTGCTTTAGCCGAGGAAGCTGCCGCTTCAGCGTCCGCTCCACCGCAGTCAGTGGAGCTGCAGGAAGATGTGGAGACATCTTCTTCTGGGAGCCCTTCTTCCCATCGTCAGCATTTGGCGGTAATTTTTTTTTTTTTCTCCACAATCCATCTGTGGGATATATGTATTGATTGTCTTTTTTTAATAACAGGAATCGCAAGATGAAGAGGAGCTCCCAGAGGAAGAAGGACGGGGTGGAGAGATACCCGGAGTGGGCTCACAATTCGTAAGTATCCTGCATCAATCGCAAAAACACAACATCACACTACACACAACACATAGAAAAACATTTAGTACATACTTCACACAGCGGCCAACACATGCCTATATCAAACTTTTATTTTTTCTTTTTAGTCTATCGGATCTGGTAGCCAACAAAGGGGTCCTCACAGCGCCTCCCAGAGTCGTCGTCGTGAGAGCGGCGGAGGTTCCCACTGTGTAAGTTTTTTTTTTTCTTTTATTCCAATTTAATTTTTAGGTAAAAAATTATCATTTTTCTTTCTTCTTTTTTTTCATTTTTAATTTCGAATTTTTTGCTTTGATTTAAACTTTTTTAGTATTTTTACATTATTTTTTAAATATTTTTTGTCTTTTTTCTAAATTTTTTTTTCATTTTGGTATATATATTTTTTTTCTTAATTGGATTTTGTTAAACATTTTTACTTTTTTTCTTTTTCACTTGCTAGTGTGGAGGGTAATGTATTGTTTTTTCTGTTTTAATCTCACAGGCTTCACAGCGTGCGCCCGATTCGGACGGTGAGGAGGGGATAGACGTCGACCTCCTCATTGATCTTGTCAGAGAAAGGGAGCCGCTGTGGAACATGGGTGACCGCCGCCATTCTGATCAAGTAGTGACCCGACGGCTCTGGGAGAAAGTGGCATCGGCAATGGTGTACCGCTGGGAGGACCTCAATGTTCGGTCCCAGACTAAACACCGTAAGTATAGTTCAGGTTGCTGACTGTAAAGCTGTGTTTCCCAAACTTCAGTCCTCATGTCCCCCACAGTTTATGTTTTCAGGATTGCCTTTTGTGAAACACTATGGAAATACTGAAAACATGACCTTTGAGGGACACGAGGACTGAAGTTTGGGAAACACTGATGTTGTATAGTAACCAATGTGTGCTTTCTCGTTTCAGGGGAGAGAATTGTGAAGCGCTAGCGGTCTGTGAGGGATCGCTTTAAGAAGGAGTTCAATAAGGAGATGCGGGCCCCGAGTGGATCTGCAGGACGCCAGAGCAAGTACAAATACGCACGAGCCCTGGCGTTCCTGCGGGAAACTATGGTCACCCGAAGGTAAATATTACCATAAAATGTTAACATCTATCCAATGTTTTTTTCCAGCCAGGGCCATTCCACATCTGTATATTAATTGCATGTTTTCTCTTTATTCCACAGCACGGTGACCAGCACTGGGGCGCCCGCAGAGTTGGCGCCTCAGGAGACCGACACCGAGGGACACTTCGACCGCCCCGGTACATCTGCACCTTCCCAGCCTTCCCTCACATTCGATCCCGCAGTCCTATCCACCAGCGCTGGAGCATCGAGGCCGCCTACATTACATGCAGCTGCTGGTGAGGAGATAGCATTCCCTTTACCCCACCCTTCTGCCACTGCCACCTCTAGTACAGCTGCGGGTACTGAGTGGCAGCGGCAGAGGGGTCAGGAAAGGAGCTATGCGCCCGAGTTCTTGCATTTGAATGCATCTTTCCAGTACTGTATTAAAGTATTATCTGAACAACTTGCCGCAGGCATTAATCAGATAACCTCCGCAGTTTTGGAGGTAAAGACACTTTAGCAAGAGCATCTCCTAATCACAGCTTTTTTAGGTCTGTGGCGGAGCGCATAGATACGCTATCTGCTGACCAGCAGATGTATGTGATGCATACGAGCCACGCTGGTCTAGTGCAGGCTATCTCCCATCCTCCTCCATCCACCCCAGTCATTCCTCCACCTCTCCCCCCTCCAGCCGCCGTCCCTCCTTCCCCTCCTATTCAATACCAGCCACCTCCCCAGCTCCAGCAACCTCCTCAATTCCAGCAAACTCCCCAGTACCAGCCACCTCCCCAACTGCAGTCACCTCCCCAGTACCAGCAACCTCCCCACTACCAGCCACCTACCCTGTACCACACTCCTACCTCTTACCGATCTCCTTCCCCCTTCCAATTCCCTACCATGTCATCTGCTCCTCCTGCCCAACCCTCCACTCCACCACCCACCTGTTATGCCTCTAACTTGTCTTCCCATTCTCTCACTCTTTCCACCCATTCACCTCTTCCTGTTCCTTCACCACCACCATCCCAGTCATCCCTCCACACTCCCACGGTCGAAGTGTCCCGCAGCCCCTCCAGCACTATTTCCACCCCACACTACACACAACTATAAATAAATTAATATTTTTTTTCTTCAATAAAAAAATAAATATTTTATTTTAATAAAAAAAAAATTATTACAATTGCAAAAGTTTGCAAAAATGCAACATTTTCAAAATATTATATTAAAAAATAATTTTTGTAATAAAAGTTCAAGTCGTTTACAAATGTTGTCTGTCATTTCTTTATAGGATGTTAAGTAACAAATGTATTAAACCAGGTAAACATATGTGGCTATACAAACACCAATATCTGTTAGGGTAATATGTCAAAAATATCTACATAACTTTGAGGAACATAAATTTTACCTTTTTGCCACAATTTTGTCCCAGGTTGTGGAGTATAGAAAGTATCTGACCTTTTTCCAAAACTTGTGTACTTTATGAGGTAATCCCCTAGCAGGTACACATTTTTTGTAAAAAGGTGAAATACTGTGGTTTATTTAAAAAAAAAGACAGGGACACAACTATGACCAAAAGGTAACATACAGTACAAAACACACAAGGTAGAAAACTTTCCTTATTGTGGGTACAGAAAGATTTTTAAAATAAATAATCAATTGATCACACTCTGTCATCCTGCCAGTCTACTCTACCTTCTGGTGACACAAAGTATTGGGCAAAATGGTCCCTCATTCTTGAAACCGCCAGTGTACTCCGAGTGTTAATGTTGCTGTAGTCGTTCAAGGTTGTTTCTTGATTGTGGTCCTCAATAGAAATCAGTTCCTTGGTGATGACAAAATTATGTAGGACCACGCACGCTTTAACAACATCATCCACAGTCTCTGTCTTCAAGTTTATCGCAGTCAAAAGGACACGCCATTTGGCTGTCATAATCCCAAACGCACACTCCACCATCCGTCTGGCTCTTGTGAGGCGGTAGTTGAAAATTTTCTTTGTATGGGTCAATCCTCTGCTGGCGTACGGCTTCAAGAGGTGTTCGGACAGCTGGAATGCCTCATCACCTACACACATGAAAGGCATAGGTGGCTCAGAGGTTTGAGGCAGTGGCCTAGGGGGTGGAAACTGAAAAGTGTTTCCGTACAGTCTGCGCCCCATAGCAGAAAGTTTAAACACTTGAGAGTCATTGGACCGTCCATAAGCCCCAATGTCCACAGCAATAAATTTGTACTCCGCATCAGCAATAGCTATCAGGACGACCGAAAAATATTTCTTGTAGTTAAAGAATTCTGATCCGGTTCCAGAAGGCTTTTGAATGCGGATGTGTTTGCCATCAACAGCGCCCAGGCAATTTGGAAACTGGCAGATACGGAGAAACTGGTCCGTTATTTCAAGCCACCGGTCTGTAGTTGGCACTGGAAGAAATTCTCCAACCAAACAGTCCCACAGAGCACGACAAGTGTACTTGATGATGCCTGATAGCGTAGAAATACTGGAAATGGAGCGATGACAACGTTTCTCCAGTTGCCAGAAATCTGTAAACAAAATAGAAAAAATCAATTAGTTCACAATCACAGCATTACATAGCAGAACTCAGCTATAACTATTGGAGATACCAAAAATAATAAAATAAAGGAAAAACACACTGTTTTTGACCATGTTTTATTGTACTGATATGGTTCCCTTGTTGTCTTGTGATGTTAAAAAAATTAGAACAACAATACAAGTGTGCTCAAGCAAACAGATCCAATACATATAGCTTACCTTATAGTGACCATGAGACGCTCCGCCGGAGAAATCGAGAAGCGACAATAGGAGTCAGATCTTCGGATTTGTTCTCCAACACGCTCCAGCAAAAAGTCAAAATTCTCTTTCTTCATCCGAAGATAGGCAAAAAATTTCTCAGGGTTTTCTCTCAGCTCCATGTTGCGTGTAGAATACACACCACGGGTTAGTCTCTGTGCTGTGATGGGGTGGATGCACATACGGCATTGTCGTTGGCGCTGACGCATAATGCACTGCTCTATCTTTTTCTCATTCTCCATAACGATTATCTTCAAGTGATTCACCTCCGCAGTAAAATCCACCAGATTCTTGAAGATATTGCCAATAATCACATGCATGTTCGCCAGTCACTTGCTCCTTGCTCTTCTCTCCAACCTGCACTTGCTCCTCTACAGCCTGTCAAAGATGGGCTGTAGGAACAGTGTATATATAGGATTACAGTAGCCAATCATGTTTGGAACCCCAAAAAAGGGCATTTTTAAAAACCGGATCCGGCGTAATCCGTCGAAAACGGATAAAAAAACGGATACACCGGATGAGACGGATCCGGTTTTTGTTCGGATGCCCGAGACAGATCCGGCGAAAAACTGGATGCGTCTCATCCGGTTTTACATACTAGCTGCCGGATGCGGCGATCCGGCAAAATGCCGGTGGCGCCGTCAGGCGCAAAACGGATGTGTGAAAGAGACCTAAGACACTGGAGCATCATCCATGGGGCATATCATATACTGGAGCATTGTAAATGGGGGAGAGCAGACACTGGAGCAGCATCTATGGGGCCCATCATATACTGGAGCATTGTAAATAGGGGACAGGAGAAACTGGAGCAGCATTTACGGGGCCCATTATACACTGGATTATTAATAATGGGACCTATTATATATGGAGCATGATTTTGGCCCATAACACACTGGAGCATCATCCATGGGGCCCAACATATACTAAAGCGTTGTAAATGGGGCAGATCAGATACTGGAGCAGCATCCATGGGGCCCATCATAAACTGGAGCATTGTAAATGGGGGACAGCAGACACTGGAGCAGCATCCATGGGGCCCATCATATACTGGAGCATTGTAAATGGGGCAGATCAGACACTGGAGAAGCATCCATGAGGCCCATCATAAACTGGAGCACTGTAAATGGGGGACAGCAGACACTGGAGCAGCATTTACGGGGCCCATTATACACTGGATCATTAATAATGGGGCTCATTATATATGGAGCATGATTTTGGCCCATAACACACTGGAGCAGCATCCATGGGGCCCATCAGGGGCGGAAATATCATTGGTGCAACCTACAGTGGTCCAAGAGGTGAGGGTGCCCATTTATACCTCCAAAGCAGGTGCAATTTTGCATTTTTAGGAGATATTGGGCTGCAAAGGGCCCATGTATTGTTCTTGCACAGGGACCCTTTTCTGACTTTGCCCACCAGTGGGGCCCATCATATACTGGAGCATTGAAAAGGGTGAAAACAGACACTGAAGCAGCATTTACGGGGGCCATTATACAATGGAGCATTATAAATGGGGCCCATTATATATGGAGCAATATTTTGGCCCATTTGACACTGGAGCATCATCCATGGGGCCCATCATATGGAGAATCATATGGGGTTCATTATTTATGGGGCATCATATAGGGTATAGAGCATCATATGGAGCACATATGGGGCCTATTCTGTATGGAGCATTATATGGAGCCCATTCTGTATGGAGCAATATATGGGGCCAATTCTGGATAGAGCAGTATGTGGAGCTCATCATATACTGTATGGAACATTATATGGGACCAATCATTCTGTATGGAGCAATATATGGGGCTTATTATTCTGTATGGCGCACTATGTGGTGGCCATAATACTGTATGAAGGAATAGACTGTGCGTTTTTTTAGCTATTGTAGATTTTAACATAGATATCAGTCATGTAATGTAAGAAGTAAAGTATTTGTCATTGTAGTATACCTATATTTCTGTGCCGTATCGGAGCATCATGAATTGTGGTATGTGTTAAGGGGCCCACTGACACTCTTTCGCCCGGGGCACACGAAAACCTGGAGGCAGCCCTACCCGCCCCTACAAGTTTAGCCAAATAACCCCCAGTTTTCAATGCATAACTATTATTATAAAGTAAATTAAGGTTGACAAGCTTAAGTAATAAGAATTGATGTTGTTGTCATTGAAATGGGCACTGTAGGTGTGTTTACTGTCCTCCACACCATGGCGACTTTGCTTCCCCATTGACTTGTATTGGGTTTCGTGTTTCAGTTGGACCCCCGACTTTTCCCGATAGTCGGCCGATTTCGTTCGACCCGACTTTCGAGAAAGTGGGGTTTCATGAAACCCGACTCGACCCTAAAAAAGGGAAAGTCGCTCATCTCTACTGACAAAATATAATATATCATTCACCTGTAAGGCTGTGAAGCAGCAAGAATTTTAAACACTTCCTGAAAGATCCCACCTTCTCAGAAAAAGGTAGTCCCTTGTACTTTTTGTAACAAGAAGTCCTTGTCCATAGCACACCACTTCAACATTTAAATTTGAGATTTGCTTGGAGTCAACCCACACTCCAATCTTCCTTAAAGGGGATCTGTCACCAGTTTTTTTCTACCTCATCTAAGAGTAGTATGATGTAGTGACAGAGACTCTGATTCCAGCGATGTGTCACTTAGTTTAATGGGTGCTGCAGTTGTGACACAATCAGAGTTTTTAGAAATAGAACGTAGCAGAGCTCAAAAAGTCGAACCCCGCCCACACCACAGCTTTCTGTGTACATTGTATATTGACTGTAAGTTGCTTATTACAGGAGGTGGCATGAACAGAATCAGACTTACGTGAGCTGTAGTCAGGCAGTGATAATCTTCTGGTGTTAAAACCTTCATTGTATAGAAATAGCACAGAGCCTAATAAATGACACATCCCTAAAATCTGTGTCTCAGCTGCTACTTTATACTCTCCTCACATTACATAACTAAAACCTGCAGACAGATTCCCTTTAACATACTGAAGTTCCAGCAATGTCTCAATTCAGCCCAGTAGGTATGGATCCTGAGTACCTCACCTCCAATGATGTGCATAGACATGCACTGTGGATTGATGGAGTTGTACAGCAAAAAATATATGAATTCCTATTTATGGCAGTAAAATACTTCATTTATACTTGCCAGTCTCCAGTAGAAGTAAGAAGCAATATTGGTAAATGAGTTGAGCTCCATATATAGAGAATGCAATGGAGCATGTCACAATTATTTTTGAATTTTTAATTGTCACGTTTATATAGAGTTTGAGCTTTATGCTTCTCATAGCAATAAATAATAATTGACAGGTAATCCATGGTTCTAGTATGGCTACTTACAGAATGATGAAATGAAACCATAATATGGCAGTGAGCATGAGGTCTAATGGTTTAAATTTCTGGTTATCCACAACCTGAATTTATTTGTGTTTGTTATGTTTGTGTCTTTAGATTATATGATTACATAGAATTAAAAAATATGGGGACCCTGATGCTTTTTAGGTATTTTGAAATGCAAAATAAATGTGGTAATTTAATCAAAATCTTACATAAAGTATGTTTTAATATAAAGAAATTGTTTTCTAAAAATACAAGATTTTTCTACATGTACGCTTTGTACACAATGTTTATATCAGTATATATTTTACATTCTTTTAAATAAATAAGACATGAATTGACAGTCACCGTCTAAACTGATATCTTTTACTTGTGATTACATTGAAAATGATAGGTCCCTTCCATTGACAGCAAATTCTCTTGATTTGGCAATACACATCTTTCTTCAATTAGAGACACACAGGAGAGCAGCTGCTTCTTGTAATATGCAGGGATTGAAATAGAAATCATTAGTAATGAACCATCTCAAAACTTACCTGCTCTTGCGAGACATGAGTTATTAACTCTGGCATCAATACCTCATTTTTTTGCATATGTTTGGTTTTCCGTTGCCATCATTCTCAGTTTGTTGTGGAGATGGGGTAATGTTAATTTCACAGGATAAAGCTTTATACATGAACAAAGATACAGTTGTAATTGAATAATATTGCGTGTCCACTACATGAGATCTAAAAACAGAGCACAAGTTTCATCATTGAGTCATCCTTTAACTTGTTTAGTGTTTTGACTCCCTCCATAGTGTGATAATACTTCCACTAGCTTTTTGGCCTCTTTCACGGCCTTTTAGTGTGCCGTATGTATGTCCCCTATCTCCTCTGCACAGCACAAAAAAGAGATTTTATTAAAACCACAAACGGCCTCATCCGATTCGATGGACGTCTCTAGTCTTGATCCGATATCTCCTCTATTACTACAATCGTCTACTTCATTCCTTGAACCATGTGGATGATGTGTCTTACGTCATCCACACAGTGACCCTCAAATTGTGTTCCTGCGCACCTCTCTGCCCTGTTGAGGGCAGAACAAAGTACTGTAATGCACATGTGCTGGGAAAGGCCAAAAAGCGTCAATGGCCCATTAGTAAAGCTGGAGATATGGGCACAACAGTACTTTGCTCTGCCCTTGGCAGGGCAGAGCGAAATACATCTGCGCAGAGCGCGATTGGAAGACTATGTGGATGACGTACTATGCGCTATCCACATGAAGCAAGGAAGGCTCTGTGGTCAGCCTTGCAGCGCTGGAGCCCTGGGTTCAAATCCCATTAAGGACAACATCTGCAAGGAGTTTGCATATTCTCACTATGTTTGTGTGGGTTTCCTCCGGGTTCTCCAGTTTCTTCCATCACTCCTAAGCCATACTGATAGGGAATCTAGATTGTGATACCCATCGGGGACAGCGATGATAATGTCTGTAAAGCACTGCGGAATATGTTGGCGCTATATAAAAACAAAGATTAGATTAGCAGAATGAGAACACGATTTTAATGCAAAACTGTGTTGCTGGCTATGGTGGTATGGGAAAATTTTGAGGTGGGAATTAGGCAGAAGCATAGGCTATTCCCCTATGCCAAGGCAGCTGTCAGTCAAATCAGAGAATATGATGATGATTCTGTAGTGGACAAGACTTGGAAACCAGAGGAGGAGGAGATTATTGGCTTCAATGATACATGGTGCATGCAATGTCTGCTTTCAAACAAGATCTGGTGCAAAACCTACTTGTTCAGTGGTCAGCTCTGGAGAAAATGATTTATGACTGTTGTCCCTGTTGGGTGCTCAACAGTGCCTCAAAGCTCTGGTGGTGGTGATCATATTAGTAGCGGGACATTGCATGTATTGGAATTCGTTTCAACAATGCCAAATTACTAATCTGTTGCAGTGTGCATGGTGTGTTGTTGGAAAATAAGCCAGAGCAACCTAGCACACATCAGCTAGGTACTTGATCCCTGGACAAAGCTTTTCCATGTGAAGGGTCCCTGGTTCCCTGCCTCTATTGGTATCTTCTGTTTTTTTGTTACCATTTATATTTTTCTACATAACTCCACATTTGAAGTTGTCTGATTGTAACTGTATTGGTTTGCACAGTTTTGATTATTGGCGTTGTTCAACTAGAAATTAGGTCAATTCGTCAGCACATGAAGCGACATTACCTGCTTCTGTGGGGAAAAGCACGAGACAAATAAGCAAGGCTCATGCTGTCCTCTTCCCGCTCCTTGTGATTGTTTTTCTGGTAACCAGTCTGTGAGCACCTTGTCAATGTCATCAGCCCTATAATAGTCATTTGGGCCCTATAATCATTCTCAACAATTTCTTTCCATATAACCCCTAATCTACCTCCATTGCTTTGTCAGATCTCATTTGTGTGCCCAAAAAACATGTGTTCATTTGTCCAATTACAAGTAAATTGTAGACCCACATGTCCAAGTTAACCTCAATTGATGCCAGACCACCTGCATTGTACTGCCTTTTGCAAAACAATTGCATGCCTCATGCTTAATGGAAGATAGCTAGCTGGCATTATTTATTAAACTAAAAGCAGTCCATGCCATGTTTGAGCACAATATACAAAATATGACCAAAATTTATCATGTTACTTGCATCATTTTTTTTAAACCATGAACTCACATTCTTTCTAAAGTTGGGTGAAATTCATTTTTAATGTGACTGTATCTGGGGGTTCCCAATAGCATCCTGATCAGCATTGTAAGTAAGGGCAACATTGTTTGCAATTATAAAAACAAAATTCTTTGAATTCTGTAAGTGAAGTATTCTTTTTTTAAAAAATTATCAATTTTTTTTCAACATTGTTAGAAAATTTT
Organism: Oophaga sylvatica; assembly: GCA_033576555.1. NCBI lineage: Eukaryota > Metazoa > Chordata > Amphibia > Anura > Dendrobatidae > Oophaga > Oophaga sylvatica. Next base: position 891,695,550 of record JARQOD010000001.1, on the reverse strand, counting down.
CAGTGAGGGACTTGGTGTATTACCAGTAAAATTTGTGTTTTCTATTTGTTGAAGCTTCTGCACAATGGACTGTTTGCATCAAGTTGATGATTGTTGTGACGCTAGTCACAATCCACAGACAGGCTGTGAGTCAGCAAAGTCAGACGTTCCAGGGTCTACACCAAAAGAACACGTAGTAAATCAAAGGAAAATACAAAGTCTTAAGTCAGGTCACATGCCAGGGTCAGAAAGAATATCAGAGAAATAGAGGATAAGCAAAGGGGCAATAACAAAAGGGTAGTCAGAAAACACGCTCCAAAGGTCAACAGCAGAATATCGCATACAAAGGGGCAGTGGATCGCCCGTCAGGGCAGTGGGATACTCGGTACCGGGCCGGTGTATTAAAGGGTTGTGTCACAGCGGCAGTGACCCGGTCCGTGGCCCTGGGCATCCAATAAAAGGAGAATATTTACAGGGGAAGTTAGAGTTTGTAGTAAGGTATTCATGATGCCGCTTGTGGTATCTGGTCAGAGATAACCAGCACTGCAGTGCAGTTCCTCTGAGACCGATGGTGTGATGCAGCAGAGTTGGAATAGCTTCCCACAAGTGAAGCTTGTGGTCTCAGGGCAGGGTGATGTTGTACTATTAGAGTAATGGTGCTGAGAGATGTAGCTGAGTGTAATAGGTGACCCAGGAAGAAACTGAGGTTGCAGTTTCCAAAGCTTTACTCACAGTTCTGGCTGCCGGCAGTACAGATGCCCGCTTGGTACCATGTCCTCCAGGTGAGGGGCTCAGCAAACCCCCAGGTAGAGTGGGAAACACCTTTCCAGGACTCCTTTCTATATATGTGTTCCTTTTACTGGCCGTCTAACTCTGCTGATTTTCCCGCCTTCTATCCTTTCAGCACCTTCACAAACAGTGTCCCAGATCAGCGGCTGCGAATCCTGTTGGATAACGTCTTATCTCTGCGTTTCCTTGATTCTATATAGCTACCTCTCCGGCAAAGATAATTGTGGTAGTTGCTTGTGATCCCTAAAATTATCACAGCAGTTGACTTGCTAGCTGAGTCATAAAGTTCTCCACTAGGCTAAGGGGTCAAGTTCCCTCTGCGACCTGGTCCCTCTGCCAACAGATCGGGACCGACGGATGGTTCTTGCTCTCTCCGTATCCCTAGGACCCCTCTCTCTCTCTCTCCAGAAGCTTCTCTCTCTTTCTGCTTCTTTCTCTTTCTCTTTTCTCTCCTCTACCAGGACCGAGCTCTTCCCAGCTCCTAGTCCCTTCTGAGTCTCTCTCTAGACTCCTTCCTTTTCCTCTGCAGCCTCCCCCTCACTAGGAGCTGCTTCTCTACACGTCCGTCTCCTTCATCTTCCTCCTCACGACTCTCTAAACTCTGTTCTTGCTTCCTCAAGCTTCACTCCTCCTTGCTACTGACTAACTCCACCCACCCATACACTCTTTACTAACCAGACTGGGATGAGAACATCCTCCTGAAGTGTACGTCCCGGATGCCCAGCTGCTTTAGTGTGTGTTGGGTGCAGGTGTTAGAGTCCTGGGTGGTGCTCCCTCCCTACCTGAGAGTGAAGTATCACACCTCTGGGTGAGGTGCAATACCTCTGTGGCGACTGAACCCTCAGGGGCGCCACAGCAGTAACAAACGGGTAATCAGAACATGGTCCAAAGGTCAGCAGTAGAGATGAGCGAGGTTTCGGACCACCCGACTTTCACAAAAGTCGAGTCGAACGAAATCGGCCGACTATCGGAAAAAGTCGAAGGTCCAACTGAAACCTAAAACCCAATGCAAGTCAATGGGGAAGCAAAGTCGGCATGGAGTGGAGGACAGTAAACACACCTACAGTGCCCATTTCAATGCCAACGGCATCAATTCTTATTACTTAAGCTTATCAACCTTTATTTACTTTATAATAATAGTTACGCATTGAAAACTGGGGGTTATTTGGCAAAAGTTGTGGGAGGGCAGGGCTGGCTCCAGGTTTTCGTTTGCCCCGGCGAAAGAGTGTCAGTGGGCCCCTTTAACACATACCACAATTCATGATGCTCCGATACAGAAGAGAAATATAGGTATAGTACAATGCCAAATACTTCACTTCTTACATTACATGACTGATATTTATTTTTAAATTGTACAATAGCTCAAAAACCGAACAGTATATTCCTCCATACAGTATTATAGCCACCACATAGTGCGCCATACAGAATAATGAGCCCCATATATTGCTCTATTCAGAATAATTGGTCCCCAATAATGTTCCATACAGTATATGATGAGCTCCACATAATGCTAGAGTATATGATAGTCCCCATATAATGTGCGATACAGTATAGGACTGTTCCCATAGAGTATAATGAGCCCCACATATTGCTCCATACAGTATAATGAGTCGCATATAAAACTCCATACAGTATATGATGGGCCCCATATATTGCTCCATACAGAATGGGTTCCATATAATGCTCCATACAGAATAGGCCCCATATGTGCTCCATATGATGCTCCATACCCTATATGATGCCCCATAAATAATGAACACCATATGATGCTCCAGTATATGATAGGCCCCATGGATGATGCTCCAGTGTATGATGGGCCTATATAATGCTCCATATATAATGGGCCCTGTTTATGATGCTTCAGTATATGATGGGCCCCATGGATGATGCTCCAGTGTATGATGGGCCTATATAGTGCTCCATATATAATGGGCCCCATTTATAATGCTCCAGTGTATAATGGGCCCCATGGATGTTGCTCCAGTTTATGATGGGCCTATAATGCCCCATATATAAAGGGCCCCATATGATGCTCCAGTATATGACGGGCCCCATCGGTGATGCTCCAGTGTATGATGGGCCTATATAATGTTTCATATATAATGGGCCCCATTTATAATGCTCCACTGAATAATGGGCCCCATATATGATGCTCCAGTGTATGTTGGGCCCCATTTATAATGCTCCAGTGTATGATGGGCCCCATGCATGATGCTCCAGTGTATGATGGGCCTATATTACATAGTTATTACATAGTTATTAAGGTTGAAGGAAGACTTTAAGTCCATCTAGTTCAACCCATATCCTATCCTAACCTGCCCTAACATGTTGATCCAGAGGAAGGAAAAAAAAACCCAAGTGGCAAACAGTAAGCTTCACATTGGGGAAAAAAATTCCTTCCCGACTCCACATACGGCAATCAGACTAGCTCCCTGGATCAATGCAATATCTAGGAAACTAGTGAATATAGCCTGTAATATTATACTTTTCAAGAAAGGCATCCAGTGCCTTCTTAAATTTTAGTAGGGAATCACTCATTACAACATTAGACGGCAGCGAGTTCCATAGTCTCACTGCTCTTACAGTAAAGAATCTGCGTCTGTGATTATGACTAAACCTTCTTTCCTCCAGACATAGAGGATGCCCCCTTGTCCCCGTCACAGGTCTAAGAGTAAAAAGATCATTAGAAAGGTCTTTGTACTGTCCCCTCATATATTTATACATTGTAATAAGATCACCCCTAAGCCTTCGTTTTTCCATACTAAATAACCCCAAGTGTAATAACCTGTCCTGGTATTGCAGACCCCCCAGTTCTCTAATAACCTTGGTCGCTCTTCTCTGCACCCGCTCCAGTTCAGCTATGTCTTTCTTATACACCAGAGACCAGAACTGTACACAGTATTCTAAGTGTGGTCGCACCAGTGACTTGTATAGAGGTAAAATTATGTTCTCCTCATGAGCATCTATGCCTCTTTTAATGCATCCCATTATTTTATTTGTCTTTGCAGCAGTTGCCTGACATTGTGAGTTTGTCGTCCACCCATACACCCAGGTCTTTTTCAGTGCCAGTTTTGCCCAGTGTTTTACAGTTAAGCACATAATTATTCATCTTGTTTGTTTTACCCAAGTGCATGACCTTACATTTATCCCCACTAAAGCTCATTTGCCATCTCTCAGCCCAAGCTTCTAGTTTACATAAATCCTCCTGTAACATAAAATTGTCCTCCTCTGTATTTATTACCCTGCAGATTTTAGTGTCATCTGCAAATATTGAAATACTACTCTGTATGTCCCCTACAGTGTCATTAATAAATATGTTAAAGAGAAGCGGCCCCAATATAATGCTCCATATATAGTGGGCCCCATTTATAATGCTCCAGTGTATAATGGGCCCTATATATGATGCTTCAGTGTATGATGGGCCCCATTCATAATGCTCCAGTGTATGATGGGCCCCATGGATGATGCTCCAGTGTATGATGGGCCTATATAATGCTCCATATATAATGGGCCCCATTTATAATGCTCCAGTGTATAATGGGCCCCGTATATGATGCTCCAGCGTATGATGGGCCTATATAATGCTCCATATATAATGAGCCCCATTTATAATGCTCCAGTGTATAATGGGCCCCATTTATAATGCTCCAGTGTATGATGGGCCCCATGGATGATGCTCCAGTGTATGATGGGACCCATTATAATGCTCCAGTGTATGATGGGCCCCAAGCATGATGCTCCAGTGTATGATGGGCCTATATAATGCTCCATATGTAATGGGCCACATTTATAATGCTCCAGTAAATAATGGGCCCTATCTATGATGCTCAAGTCTATGATGGGCCCCATATATAATTCTCCAGTGTATAATGCTCCCCATATTATGCTCCAAACATTAAAAAAATGAAATACCTCTCCTCGCTGGGCACTGCTCTACTCTGGACTCCTCAGCGTCGCCATCTTCCAGCTCTCTGCACTTGGACTGTTCAGGCAGAGGCATACAGACGTGACGTCATCGCGCTCTCTGACCTGAATGTCACTGTCAGGAAATGCGGAAGACGTCGCAGCAGTGGAGCAGGGAGAGGTAAGTATTGCAAGTGCTGGGGCCCTGAGCAAGCAGGGAGGCCCACTCGTGGGCGACGGCTCTGGCACAGGGCCCCTCATAGTACGCCGGTGTCTCTGACGGCGAGTGGGCCACCCCACCGTCAGAGACTCCAGCATACTATGTGGGGCCCTGTGCCAGTGCCATCGCCCACGTGTGGGCCCCCCCACCTGCTCAGGGCACCGGCACTTGCCCGGGTGCGCCATGTCTGACGCCGGCCCTGTGGGGGGAAACCAGGTAGGGAGGTGGAAAATCTCGCATATGTTGAGGTGTAGGCGGTATGTTCAGCAGCTGCAAATGGAGGAATTGGAGAAGTCGGAGGAAGAGGAGGACAAAGCGAGCCATTTTGATGGCAACCTATGTGTCATCAGGGGAAGGTGGTACAAAATCCTTTGAAACCCAGGCATGGTTCATTTTAATGAAGGTGAAATCAGCAACATTTTGGGTCAACAGCCAGGTCCTTCTTTCTGTCAGGATTGATACAGCAAGCACTGAAGACTCTTTCTGATAGCACACTACCAGCAGGCAAGCGAGCTCCTGTAAGGCATATTGTGCCAATTCAGGCCAGGTGTCCAGTTTACAGGCCCAGTAGTCAAAGGGGAATGACCTGTTAGGGTGAACATCGATAGGGGAGGAGAGGCAATTTTGAACCATAGTTGACAACTGCTGTCTTCTGTCTGTTGCAATCGATTCAGTATTAAGTCGTGTAAGCGGTACTAGAGAAATCAGTCCACAACATGGTCATGAAACCCCTGTCTCCAACGCCACTTCGTCTCTGTGCACCACGAACACTTCTTCCATTTGGCCCAGTACAGCTCGTGGTAGAACCTGCACCGCTGCTGTGTGCTGGGAATGCCTCTAACAAACGGTTTACCAGTGTTGCTTGTTTGTTCACCACCAATATTAGCTCTAGGTTCTCCTGTGGCATGATGTTCTGTAATTTGCCTTTATAGCATGGATCGAGGATGCTGGCCAACCAGTAGTCATCATTCTTCATAATTTTGGCAATGCGGGGGTCGCTTTTTAGGATCCAGAAGACATAATCACATATGTGGGCCAATGTTCCAGGTGTCAATGATGCACTGCCAGTGGTGGGTGAAGGAACACTTTCTGCCAAATCCACATCACTCCAGTCACGCACAATCCCTGTACCTGACCTTGGCAATCCAACATTTTCTCTTGCCCCTGAGAAGCATCCTCCTCCCCAAAATAATCATCCCCCTCATCCTCCTCCTCCTCCACCTCGTCCAGGACAGTTCCCTGAGTAGACAATGGCTGACTGTCATCAAAGCTTACCTCCTCCTCCGCTGCAGATGCCTGATCCTTAATGTGCGTCAAAGTTTGCATGAAAGTGGGATGCTCATGCTTATGATGGCGTCGTCTGCGCTTACCAATCGTGTGCATTCCTCAAAACACTGAAAGACTTTACAGAGGTCTTCCAGCTTTGACCACTGCACACCCAACAACTCCATGTCTGCCCTCAAACTGCCTGCCCGTGTGTTAGGATTCGAGTTCCCGCTGCTGCACAAGGGGAGTCTCGAACCAGTCCCGCTGCGGTCCCCCATCCATCTCCGGCCGCAGTGGAGCCTGCTCAGCAAAGACGTCGGTCCCAGAGTCTCGCCCGGTCTAATACTGTGCAGAGACTTGCTGCTGCCTCTTCAGGTTCTGCTATTGTAGCCAGTATTGGTCAGCGGCGAGTAGACGTCTTTAGGACTAAGTCCTTTGTTGCTTCATCTGAGCATGCCTAGAGCAAGATTTCCCATTGGAGATCAGGGGTCACATGCTCAGATACAGCTGCCTCTCCTATTGGTCCTTCAGGAAGGTCCTGTTGATGTTCTGAAGCAGCTTCCCATTGGTCCTTCCTGGAAGGTCTTTTTCTCGTGGCTGCTATAAAAGGCTCTCCTTACTAGTATCAAATCTGTTACGTGCTTGCGCCAGTGTGGTCATGTATGCATGTGGTTAGGTCTGGTTGAAATAAGCCCCTAGAATACCGGCACCTCCAGTGAGGAGATTGCATGCATGTGTTCAGGGCTCGGCTGAAAACGCCATTAGAATACCGGCTACTCCGGTGAGATTACTGCTCGGGTTCTGTTTGCATGACCAGAGACTGCAATCCGCTTAGCAGTCATCTGTGTTCCCTGTGAGTCTAACAGGACACAGTCTTTGTTACAGCGGCTCTGTGAATTAACAGAGTCCGCTTATATCGCCATATAGTGCTACGGCATTTACATTTGCGACTCTGCGGGAAAACAGAGTTCACTCATACTGCCTATTTACGCCATCTTACTAGCAGCAGGCTCTGCCTGCACGGTGGACCTCGGGCTGCGAAAGCACCTCTCCTTAATATCTATTAGGTGCGTTCCGCAGGCCCTTAACACCGAGTATCCTCCCACAAATGCTTTAGAGCTTGCCTCTGTTCGCACAGCCTCTCAACCATGTGCATGGTGGAGTTCCACCTTGTTGCAACGTCTATGATTAGGCGATGCTTGGGGAGGTGGAGCGATCGCTAAAGCCTCTGCATACGACTGGAGTCTACGGGCGAGCGACAGATTTGCGAGCACAGTCTTCGCACCTTATGGAGCAGGGCTGTTAACTCAGGATAATTATTTATGACGCACTGCACCACCAGGTTCAAGGTGTGAGCCAGGCAAGGTATGTGTCTGAGTTTTGCCAGGGCTATGGCTGCCACAAAATTACGGCCATTATCACTGACTACCTTGCCTGGCTCAAAGTGTAGACTGCCCAGCCATGACTCAGTTTCTCACTGCAAGTAGTCGGACAGTACCTCCGCGTTGTGTCTGTTGTCACCCAAAGACATCATCTTTAAAACAGCCTGCTGATGGTTACCACTAGCTGTTCGATAGAGGGACACCTCGTGAGCAACACTGGCAGCTGCGGATGGAGTGCTAGTGCGACTGCGCTCTGTCGATGAGCTTTCGCTTCTGGAGGAGGAGGAGGGTCGAACGCGTGGGCTAGGCAACACTGTCCCACCGCCGCTGTCCCCTGTGTACCCTACATCCACCACATTAACCCAGTGCACAGTGATGGACACGTAACGGCCCTGGCCATGCCTACTGGCCCATGCATCTGTTGTGAGGTGCACCTTTACACTGTTTGAGTGCATGGACAATTCGGTCTTTCACATGCAGGTGGAGGGCAGGGATGGCTTTTCTAGAAAAGAAGTGCCGATTGGGTAGGTCATAGAGTGGGACAGCGTAGGCAATGAGCTCTCGGAACGCTGCGCTTTCAACCAAACGGAAGGGCATCATCTCTAATGAGATCAGTTTGGCAATATAGGCGTTCAAAGCTAGGGTACGCGGATGAGAGGATGAGTACTTTCTTGTCCTACTCAGAGTGTCTGCTAGGGTGAGCTGGACTTGAGAGCTGCATATGGGGGAACTAGCAGTGGACACAGCAGAATGAGAGGGGGCTGGTAATGGTGGTGGTGGTGGTGATGGCCTAGATATCGTTGCAAAAACATTGTGATTCCCTGACTGCCTTGGCCTTGCGACGACACCTCAACATTTCTTGCTGGTAGTGGGCTAACCGGTGGGCTTACAGTGGCGGAAGCAATGTAGCGTTGCTGGCTACCTTCAGTCGGAGCAGGTGCACATGTGCTACCTGAGGTTTTGTAGTCCGTCCACGCTTGAAAGTGCATGGTGTTTAAATGTCTAAGCATGCAACTGGTATTCAAATTTCGGAGATTTTTCCATCGGCTAAAGGTCCTTCCGCAGTTCTTACAGATAACCTTTGCCTCATCAATAGGATTTTGGTCAAAAAAGTGCCACACTGCACTCTTCCTACTATGGGATAAATTTTCAGGGCTTGCACGCTGTGCTAATTTGACCGTCTGGCCAAGCTGTCCTGCAACTCTTTGTTTTTTTTACACGTTTTTGGACTGCTACGGGCCTGCCAGATAACCACTGCTGCGATGTCGATGCCTGCTGCGGATCCTTCTCCTTTTCTGAGCTATTGCCAGCGGCACCCTCTTCCCCCAATGGATGCCAATCCGGGTCAACAACTGGGTCATCCATCACCTCCTCTTCAATTTCATCTGCACCTTCCTCTGTGTCACCGTGTAAGGTGGTATAGTATGCGGGAAGGGGCACCTGAGTTTCATCAGGGTCAGATTCTGGCTCAGAAGAGGAGGTCGATAAAGATGGAAGCTGTTTCGGCAATGTAAGCCAAAACCTGTTCCTGATGCTCTGGCTTTAAAAGCGGTTTACCTACTCCCAGAAAAGGGAGCCTTCCAGGCCTTCTGGAGCCAGATGATGACAAAGGCTCAACACCTCCTGCCTTAGGTGCTAATGTGCTTTTGGCACTACCAGCAGATGCATCACCACCACCATCAGTACCAGCTGGCCCCCCTGCCTACGTCCGTGGCCTCTTCCACCATACTTCCTCATGTTTGGGAAAATGTACCAAAAATACCAGCAGATATATGGTACTGTATCAGAAGCGTACAGCTGTATACAGTTTTGGGGTAATTTTAAATCTCTGTATATATTTCCGGAGTAACATAAAGACGCTCACAGGCTCAGTATGGATTAGACCAGAATATAAAAAGCAGAAAAAGGGTACTGTATCAGAAGCGTACAGTTGTATACAGTGTTGGGGTAATTTTAAATCTCCGTATACACAGTACAGACCAAAAGTTTGGACATACCTTCTCATTTAAAGATTTTTCTGAATTTTCATGACTATGAACATTGTAAATTCACACTGAAGGCATCAAAACTATAAATTAACACATGTGGAATTATATACTTAACAAAAAAGTGTGTAACAACTGAAATTATGTCTTATATTCTAGGTTCTTCAAAGTAGCCACCTTTTGCTTTGATGACTGCTTTGTACACTCTTGGCATTCTCTTGATGAGCTTCAAGAGGTAGTCACCAGAAATGGATTTCACTTGACAGGTGTGCCCTGTCAGGTTTAATAAGTGAGATTTCTGTCCTTATAAATGGGGTTGGGACCATCAGTCGTGATGTGCAGAAGTCTGGTGGATACACAGCTGATAGTCCTACTGAATAGACTGTTAAAATTATGGCAAGAAAAAAGCAGCTAAGTAAAGAAAAACGAGTGGCCATCTTGGCCATTACTTTAAGAAATGAAGGTCAGTCAGTCCAAAAAATTGGGAAAACTTTGAAAGTGTCCCCAAGTGCAGTTGCAAAAACCATCAAGCGCTACAAAGAAACTGGCTCACATGAGGACCGCCCTAGGAAAGGAAGACTAAGAGTCACCTCTGCTTCTGAGGATAAGTTTATCTGAGTCACCAGCCTCAGAAATCGCAGGTATACAGCAGCTCAGATTAGAGACCAGGTCAATGCCACATAGAGTTCTAGCAGCAGACACATCTCTACAACAACTGTTAAGAGGAGACTTTGTGCAGCAGGCCTTCATGGTAAAATAGCTGTTAAAACAAAGAAAATAGGTGTAGCGCCAATGTACAATATATGATATTAATTCAAAAGCCCCAAAAAAATATAATTTATAATTAAATTAATAATTCAACAATAATTATTAGGAAACTATAAAAGCCCAAATGGAATGTGACACTACCACCTAAAAGATAGGATGGCAGACCATCCGGTAAAGTGAAAGAAGGAAATATGGAAAATGTAGACCCACAGACAGGGAAAGGATGACCAAGGTGAATGAAATAATAATAAAATAAAATAATATAAAACCACCAATAATATTGTGTAAACAAAAGGCCTTTATTAGGTACACAAATGACACACTAAAAACACCACAATATAATAAAATATATTCATATAATAATAATGGCTGAAAATATATAATCAAAGCTCCAAAAAAATATATATATAGGTGGACTCAATAATAATAACCGGTATGCGGGTAAAATATATGCCACAGGCAAAAAAGTATATATAAATGTGAAAAAACAATATGTGCACAGGGATGAATGAGTGCAACGAAGCGTGCAAAAATCTAATAATACATTATGTGTAGATATTATGTTATCACAACGAAAAAAAGCACTCTGTGTGCTGGAGAAAACCAGACTACAATAACACACAAGGTAAGTGAATTTAAGAAAGACTGGGTGAAATAAAACCATGTAGCACCGCTATACCTGAGAGTCACAGTGAGCAATGTAAACAGCCAATTAATCCACGCGCCCCGACGCGCGTTTCGGATTTCTCAATCCTTCGTCAGGGGAAAAATTTTTATTGAAAAATCTAATACAGCCCTGTATGACCGCATATTTATAGCCAAATGTCCAATGCAATGCTCACAATGGCGCATGCGCCGCCGGAAGTGAACTGGCAGCTGGCGTCATGACACCCAGAATGCCGCGCGGGCATCAGGTGTCATAGAGACGCCGCTACCAAGCAACACTCCCGTGTTCAAACAGCGCATGCGCACCGAGGAATCGCACTGAACACTGCTATAACAGATGTGCAAATATGATATGGACGGACATAAGATTAAATAAGCAATCTAGTATAATATAACTAATAATCTTACCACAGTGTATATATAATGGCAGAAATTAATTACAATTACAAATATAAATGGCACGAATCCAACATATCTCATATAATACAAACATAATCAATAAAAAACATATAACAGAAATATAGATATATTAATTAATAAATATACATAGTAAATAATTAAATAGTATATAATATATCTCAAATAATACAAATATAATCAATACCAATAAAAAACATATGACAGAAATATAGATATATTAATTAATAAATATACATAGTAAATAATTAAATAGTATATAATAAATCATTAATATTAACATAATACATATGTATATATAACCAAAATAATACATAGACATGTTGTAAATTCATGATGCCAAAGAAGCGGATATACAATGTCCTGGACGAAACTTTATCCAAAACACAATACGGTTCATCAAAGCTGAAAATAAAAATAAAAAGATAAAAAATTATAAAAATGGAATAAAAGAAAGACTTTCGTTTAGACCAAGTGGGGACATAGTCTGAAGAGTCCATATCCACTTGGTCTCGAGTTGCGCCAACCGTTTGCTGATATTACCTCCCCTAGGTCCAATATTCAATAAATCAATGCCAGATACTTTAAAAAGAGACGAATCACAATCATGATGCAATTTAAAATGTTTCGGTATTGTTTTCAGAGATGATATATCGTTTTCTTCTTTTGCTGCCCTGATACCTAAAACGTGTTCGCGTATTCTCACCTTTAATTGACGAGTGGTGAGACCTACATATATAAGTGAACACGGACAGGTTGCATAGTAAATCACAGCTGTTGATTCGCATGTAATACAATGCTTGATATTGAACGTACGACTTTTGTCCGAATTCATAAAAATCTGGGTTTTTTTCAATGTTACAACAGGCTACACAATGACCACATGGTTTACACCCATTGGTTGCTCTCAATGCAACAAGATCTTTGGATATAGATTCACTGGTATAGTAGCTTTTAACTAATTTATCACCCAGATTTGGTGCTCTCCTAAATGTAATTTTGGGACCATCACCAACATATCTTGACAAAATATGCTCCGTATTTAGGATTGACCAATGTTTCTTAAGACAAGAGTATACTTGATTACACTGATTATTAAATTGAGTAATAAACCGAACTATATTGGTATTATTGGAGGATGTACCATTCTTAGTATACAACGCATCATGTCGTGTAATGTGTTTAGCTCTATTGAAAGCCCTTTTAATAGAGCGTCTGCTGTAGCCCCTTTCCAAAAATCTGATAGTTAATAATTCAGACTGTCTGATAAAATCATCTTCCATTGATTAGATCCGTCTCAAGCGTAAAAATTGACTAATTGGAATAGAATTAATGAGAGAATGTGGATGTGATGAGGAAGCATGAACCAATGAATTCACTGCCGTATGCTTCCTAAATAAATCTGTTTGAAGGCAGTCATTGGTATCTCTCGTGATACATACATCTAAGAATTCGATGGTATTAGCATGGCAGCTATATGTAAGATGCACATTGATCTGATTCTGATTGAGAATATTTAAAAAGTGGGATAAAGCAACAGGAGTATCTTGCCAAATAAAAAATATATCATCAATATAACGAGCCCAAAATGGGACACGTTCTATAAAATCAATATTATCTGATAAAAAGAGATCCCTCTCCCAAAACCCAAGGAACAAATTGGCGTATGACGGGCAAACGATATTTCGGATTTCAAGTAATTCCCATATGGATAACTTGAGTCCAGAGGAAAGAGCAGGCCTTAAAAGGCTATCAGAGTTGAAAGATGTTGTCTTCAAATCAGCGGATAAGGGGGGTAATATTGTGGTATGGCCAAAGACCATGTATGAGACTGAAGTCTTTCGCCAACTAGATAATCAAGATTGTTATAAGAAATTAACATTCAACCCCCTATCCAAATTCCAAGGACAATTAAAGAATTTTCTTTTGGAGGCTAAAGATGATGGGATCATCTCCAATGATCTATATTTGGCTCTACAAGTTAATGAGCCAACTGTACCCACGTTGTATTTACTCCCCAAGATACACAAGAATAAAGATGTCCCCCCTGGTAGGCCTATAGTGTCAGGTAATGGCAACTATTTAGAGAATGTTAATAAATATATAGATTCGATCTTACAACCTTTCGTGATGTCATTACCTTCATATACCCGAGACACCAATGACTGTTGTGAATGGGTTTGAGATGAGTTCTGAGCAGAGGCTCCCTCTGGTGGTTACAAGCGGTACTAGTGAGGATTGTGAGGACTGGGAATCAGGTGTTACTGATTGGTCTTATATAAGGGAGTCATTTTCCCATCAGGGTTGCCGGTGACCAATTGTTCTGGTCTGAATCCTTCTTTCCAGTTTCCCTTGTAGCCTGCTGTGTCATGTCTGCATCTCCTGCTATCAGATAAGACAATTTCTTATTTTGTGTTTTTGCTATATTTTTGCATTTGGTCCTGCACTTCTGTGGGGGCCTTCTGGGTCCCCTCCGGGGGCTTTTGCCCTCTCAGTTTTAGTCCAGCCACTGTGTTTTGTACTTTTGCTTTTTCCAGTTTTTTCAGTGGCTGCTGTTTTTGTTACACCAGAGAACTAATTTAGGTGGTAGAGGTCGTGTGATCTCAGGTGATTTTGAAATTAGTAGAGTTGGTGTTTTTCAGGGTTTTCTGAGATTGCAGTAAGTACCCTTCCTGTCCTTTTCTATTTAGATAGTTTGGGCCCCAGCGTTTGCTCATACTATTTTCTTTCTGTGTCAGTATTTCCTCTTGTCTAACCGCCATTACATGTTTGGGGGCTTTCTATTATCTTTGGGGTTCTGCTACGGGGCAGATAGCTTTCCTATTTCTATCTTTAGGTGTAGTTAGTTTCTCAGGCTGTGACGAGGCGTCTAGGACCAACGTAGGAACGCTCCACGGCTGCCTCTAGTTGCGGTGGTTAGTCAGGGTACTGCAGTCTCATAGATTCCAACTGCTCTGGTGTATTTCCTTTTTTGCCTGCACTCCTCAGCTGCCGTAACATAACAAATGACTTTTTGAAGAAAATTGATGGTATGCACATTGATCGTGACTCCATATTAGTCACTTGTGATGTAGAATCACTATACACAAGTATACGACACAGTGATGGTCTAGCCGCAGTAACCTATTTTTTACAATATTCATCTTTTTCACGTGCTTTTATAGTCTTTTTTACTAATTTATTGGATTTTACTTTATCTCACAATTTTTTTATTTTTAAGGGATCCTTCTTCCTTCAAACCCAGGGAACAGCGATGGGGGCATCCTTTGCCCCGTCAAACGCCAATTTGTTCCTTGGGTTTTGGGAGAGGGATCTCTTTTTATCAGATAATATTGATTTTATAGAACGTGTCCCATTTTGGGCTCGTTATATTGATGATATATTTTTTATTTGGCAAGATACTCCTGTTGCTTTATCCCACTTTTTAAATATTCTCAATCAGAATCAGATCAATGTGCATCTTACATATAGCTGCCATGCTAATACCATCGAATTCTTAGATGTATGTATCACGAGAGATACCAATGACTGCCTTCAAACAGATTTATTTAGGAAGCATACGGCAGTGAATTCATTGGTTCATGCTTCCTCATCACATCCACATTCTCTCATTAATTTTATTCCAATTAGTCAATTTTTACGCTTGAGACGTATCTGTTCAATGGAAGATGATTTTATCAGACAGTCTGAATTATTAACTATCAGATTTTTGGAAAGGGGCTACAGCAGACGCTCTATTAAAAGGGCTTTCAATAGAGCTAAACACATTACACGACATGATGCGTTGTATACTAAGAATGGTACATCCTCCAATAATACCAATATAGTTCGGTTTATTACTCAATTTAATAATCAGAGTAATCAAGTATACTCTTGTCTTAAGAAACATTGGTCAATCCTAAATACGGACCATATTTTGTCAAGATATGTTGGTGATGGTCCCAAAATGACATTTAGGAGAGCACCAAATCTGGGTGATAAATTTGTTAAAAGCTACTATACCAGTGAATCTATATCCAAAGATCTTGTTGCATTGAGAGCAACCAATGGGTGTAAACCATTGTAAGCCTGTTGTAACATTGAAAAAACCCAGATTTTTATGAATTCGGACAAAAATCGTACGTTCAATATCAAGCATTGTATTACATGCGAATCAACAGCTGTGATTTACTATGCAACCTGTCCGTGTTCACTTATATATGTCGGTCTCACCACTCGTCAATTAAAGGTGAGAATACGCGAACACGTTTTAGGTATCAGGGCAGCAAAAGAAGAAAACGATATATCATCTCTGAAAACAATACCGAAACATTTTAAATTGCATCATGATTGTGATTCGTCTCTTTTTAAATTAATATATCTATATTTCTGTTATATGTTTTTTATTGATTATATTTGTATTATATGAGATATGTTGGATTCGTGCCATTTATATTTGTAATTGTAATTAATTTCTGCCATTATATATACACTGTGGTAAGATTATTAGTTATATTATACTAGATTGCTTATTTAATCTTATGTCCGTCCATATCATATTTGCACATCTGTTATAGCAGTGTTCAGTGCGATTCCTCGGTGCGCATGCGCTGTTTGAACACGGGAGTGTTGCTTGGTAGCGGCGTCTCTATGACACCTGATGCCTGCGCGGCATTCTGGGTGTCATGACGCCAGCTGCCAGGTCACTTCCGGCGGCGTTCCGGCGGCGCATGCGCCATTGTGAGCATTGCATTGGACATTTGGCTATAAATATGCGGTCATACAGGGCTGTATTAGATTTTTCCCCTGACGAAGGATTGAGAAATTCGAAACGCGCGTCGGGGCGCGTGGATTAATTGGCTGTTTACATTGCTCACTGTGACTCTCAGGTATAGCGGTGCTACATGGTTTTATTTCACCCAGTCTTTCTTAAATTCACTTACCTTGTGTGTTATTGTAGTCTGGTTTTTTCCAGCACACAGAGTGCTTTTTTTCGTTGTGATAACATAATATCTACACATAATGTATTATTAGATTTTTTGCACGCTTCGTTGCACTCATTCATCCCTGTGCACATATTGTTTTTTCACATTTATATATACTTTTTTGCCTGTGGCATATATTTTACCCGCATACCGGTTATTATTATTGAGTCCACCTATATATATATTTTTTTGGAGCTTTGATTATATATTTTCAGCCATTATTATTATATGAATATATTTTATTATATTGTGGTGTTTTTAGTGTGTCATTTGTGTACCTAATAAAGGCCTTTTGTTTACACAATATTATTGGTGGTTTTATATTATTTTATTTTATTATTATTTCATTCACCTTGGTCATCCTTTCCCTGTCTGTGGGTCTACATTTTCCATATTTCCTTCTTTCATGGTAAAATAGCTGCTAGGAAACCACTGCTAAGGACAGGCAACAAGCAGAAGAGACTTGTTTGGGCTAAAGAACACAAGGAATGGACATTAGACCAGTGGAAATCTGTGCTTTGGTCTGATGAGTCCAAATTTGAGATCTTTGGTTGTAACCACCGTGTCTTTGTGCGACGCAGAAAAGGTGAACGGATGGACTCTACATGCTTGGTTCCCACCGTGAAGCATGGAGGAGGAGGTGTGGGGGTGCTTTGCTGGTGACACTGTTGGGGATTTATTCAAAATTGAAGGCATACTGAACCAGCATAGCTATCACAGCATCTTGCAGCGGCATGCTATTCTATCCGGTTTGCATTTAGTTGGACAATGACCCCCAAGCACACCTCCAGGCTGTGTAAGGGCTATTTGACCAAGAAGGAGAGTGATGGGGTGCTACGCCAGATGACCTGGCCTCCACAGTCACCAGACCTGAACCCAATCGAGATGTTTTGGGGTGAGCTGGACCGCAGAGTGAAGGCAAAAGGGCCAACAAGTGGTAAGCATCTCTGGGAACTCCTTCAAGATTGTTGGAAAACAATTTCCGATGTCTACCTCTTGAAGCTCATCAAGAGACTGGCAAGAGCGTGCAAAGCAGTAATCAAAGCAAAAGGTGGCTACTTTGAAGAACCTAGAATATAAGACATATTTTCAGTTGTTTCACACTTTTTTGTTATGTATATAATTCCACATGTGTTAATTCATAGTTTTGATGCCTTCAGTGTGAATGTACAATTTTCATAGTCATGAAAATACAGAAAAATCTTTAAATGAGAAGGTGTGTCCAAACTTTTGTTCTGTACTGTATCTCCAGAGTAACACACAGATTCTCTCAGGCTCAGTATTGATTAGACCAGAATATAAAAAGCAGATAAAGGGTACTGTATCTGAAGCTACCAGGTGTATATAGTATAGGGGAAAATTGTAAAGCTCCGTATATGTTTCCGGAGTCACACACAGACGCTCTCAGGCTCAGTATGGATTAGACCAGAATATAAAAAGCAGAAAAACGGTGCTGTATGAGAAGCGTACAGCTGTATACAGTATAGGGGTAATTGTAAATCTCTGTATATATTTCCGGAGTCACACACAGATGCTCACAGGCTCAGTATGGATTAGACCAGAATATAAAAAGCAGAAAAAGAGTACTGTATCAGAAGATACCAGGTGTTTATAGTATAGGGAAATTGTAAATCTCTGTATATGTTTCCGGAGTCACACTCAGACGCTCTCAGGCTCAGTAAGGATTAGACCACAATATAAAAAGCAGAAAAACGGTACTGTATGAGAAGCGTACAGCTGTATACAGTGTAGGGGTAATTGTAAATCTCCGTATGTATTTCCGGAGTTACAGACAGACGCTCTCTCAGTATGGATTTGACCAGAATACAAAAGGCAGAAAAAAGGTACTGTATCAGAAGATACCAGGTGTATATAGTGTAGGGGAAAATTTCAATCTCTGTATATATTTCCGGAGTCACACACAGATAGTCAGCATGCATTTGTCCATGATACCAGCTGATACACGGTAGTGTGTGAGGAGCGTACAGCTCTGTATGGTGTGGGAAAAAATGAATGCTCGGTAACTGTGCAGAAAAAAAGAATAAAAGTATTAGTGCTGTGTAAAAAGCAGTCTGCACAGCAGTGTACACACAGCAATACAGCTATCAGGCAGCCTAATAACCAACGCTGCTGCACACAAGAAAATCCTCCCCTGTCACTGCACACTAACTGTACAGCACAATTGCTATCAGCACAAGCACATAAGAACTTCTCTTTCCAGCCCTAACTCTCTCCCTAATGAAAAAACAGAGTCAGCAACCTCTCCCTACTGTTCAGATTGGCAGAAGTAAAATGGCGGTCGGCGGTCAGGGCTTTTATAGACACTATGATGCCCCCCAAAGCAAGCCAATCACTGCAATGCCCTTCTCTAAGATGGTGGTGGACGCTGCCCATGTCATCTCGTTGCCCACAGTGTACGTCCTTGCTCATTGGCTGAAAAAAGGTGCCTGCAAGCATTATGGGAAAACCGAATTTGGTGCTCGGGTCGACGACCGCATGGCCGACTTCACGCTATGGTCGGGTTTCGCGCGGCGAAACCCGACTTTGGCAAAAGTCGGCGACCTATGAATCTGACCGACCTGTTTCGCTCAACTCTAGTCAGCAGCATAAGATCAGAACTTACAGCAAAGGGATCAGGCAAACACACACCAGAGAGCAAAGGCTTAGAACAAGCTTTTGACTGGCAATTATCTGTGCCAGACAGCTCACCTAAATAGCAGGGCAATTGCCAAGAACAGGAAACACATGTGGAAATCGCTGCACTTTCCAGTCTCAGATAGGTCAACCGAGCTGTCAATCAAAGCATCGACAGCTCAGCACGCCCCAGCAAAGAATAGGATGACAGAGCTGTCAGTCACTGAGTCCCAGACACTGAGCAAAGGAATCATGACTGTAGTGCATTTGATAGCATTTTATTTTGTGAAATCTTAACTTGTGAGTTGTGCTCTTACTCCCCCTTCTCATACTTTTCTTTCTATATGAAATGCCATATCCTTGGCAGTCTTTAGGGTTTTAGACTAATAACTATGGCTCTCCATTAGCACATGAAGCAACATCACACGCTCATTTGGGAAAAGCAAGTAGAACAATAAAAGCACACTTTAAGTTATCCTACCCCTTCTCCTCAGGCCGCATCCTCAAGTAGTGCCTGGTCAATGTCATCATCACCATTATCACCCACAACTACTGCTTGATCTAGAGCTCCTCCTTCATGTTGCATCACCAGTTATCCATTCATTTACTACTAAGCCAACTAAAGTCCTATGTGTTCAAGTTACGGGTGTATGCTTAGCCTGGCTAAAGTTATGTCTCACGAAAAAGGGTGCTCACATTATGCTCTTATGTGCAGGAGAATGTGACGCTTCCTTGAACGCCAAAGTGCACTGCACTTTAGACACCTGGAGGAGCAATTATGGGGATGGAAGCACATAACTTTCACAGCCCACTGGGTGTATGTTTTAAGTGGTAGCGATGCACCACAGCAAACATGGCAAGTGGTGAAGGCTCTCTCCAACACATCCTCCATATCATTTTCATCGGACATTAACTCATCCCCAAAAGCCACAGGGCACAGCTTTAATTCCCTCATTATTTTTGCTCCTGCAAAGTAAACGGTTTAACAGCTTGAAAGCATGGGATGCAAAAGTTATACAGCGGACAATTTGATTCTGATAGTCAAGCAGCAAATCTTCTGCTGGTGGCTCCCCATCAACTGCAACGGGTATTGTTGTGATGGACAATGTCTGGAACATCGTTGCTACTTAACCTTTGGGCAAAGTATTGCATACTCCCTGCATGGAACATGTCCTGAATTTAATTGTGCAATACTTTTTTTAATACAGTAAATATACTCTCTTGAGGAAGGTGGCAATGTGGCCAGGAAAGTGTCTGCTACCTTCAGTTGTTCTTACGTGACTAAGCGTGCCTTTCTGGCTTTGCAAAACTAAAACATTCTGCCAGGATGATACCTGATTTGTGACAGCACAAGCCACTGTGTACTATATGTTGGACTATATCAAGCAGCAGCCAACCTGAAACTTGAGTTACATTGACATGTGCCATTGGTAGCTGATGAAGGACTTTTTACTTACTGAAACCCTTCCTAGGGCTACTAAATTGTAGTAATAGCTAGGTGAGAGGCTCTGGACTGAGGTCTAAGGGTAAGGTTTTCTCCTTGTGGAGAGTGACATACCAGCTCTGGCTTGTCAAAGTAAGGAAGCTTATTTGCCATGCAATGCGCCTCTGGTAAATTTAATATGCAAATTGCCTCTTCAGAGAAAAAGAGTATCACGGGAAGGATTGCAAGAGAACTCACCAGTGTAATCTCCCGGAAGACAGGTACGGAAGACAGCTTCAGGCTCCTAGGAACGTGGGGTGAGCAGGGCAGGAGAGAGATAGTTTCAGGACCTGAATCACCTGACAGTTGGGGGCGTGGCTTAGGCTCAGGAGATCTAGAAGCTGAAGGAAAACTCCTAGAAAGGTAACTACGGGACAAAGTTACCCAGGGGCACAGACAGACGTAAATCAGAACAAGCCGAGGTCAAAGCACGAGATGGCAGTACAGTACCAAGGATAAGACAGAACGGATCGTCTGGGCCAGGCAGGGGTCAAAACCAAACATACAGAGAAGGTACAGAAACAGAATCCAACAAGCAGTATCCAGAGACCAGACCGAGTCAAAACCAAAGTATCAGGCAAACCAGAACACAGCACAAACATACTCAGGGTCAACACACTCTGCCAAGAGTGAAAGTATAACTGACGGGGATTGGAGCTTCCTAGGGCTATAAGAAGCTCTCCCGGAACCAAGGAGAGGCCACAATAATAAGCCCCAGGTGTGCAGGTAAGAGCCTGCACTGGGATCAAAACATTAACCCCTGGCATGCAGGTCAAACCTGTACTGTGCTCCAGACATTAACCTCTATCATTCAGGTCAAACCAGCACTGGGATCATGACAAAGAGAACTTGAACTATATAGCGCCACCTGTTGGAAGTAGCAATCCTACAAGTCACAATCAACCTTTTAACGAGTCTTGTAATATGACTTAGGATAATAGCCAAATCAGCATCTCAATTTGCAGACACGGTGTTTTGGCCTATTGGCCCTCATCTGTGCAAAGTATGAGAACTGATTTGGCTAAGTGAGAGGCTCTGGACTGAGGTCTAAGGGGTAAGGTTTCTCCTTGTGGAGAGTGACATACCAGCTCTGGCTTGTCAAAGTAAGGAGGCTTATTTGCCATGCAATGCTCCTCTGGGAAATTTAATATGCAAATTGCCTCTTCAGAAAAAAGAGGACTTGAACTCTATAGCACCACTTGTTGGAAGTAGCGATCCTACAAGTCACAATCAACCCTTTAACGAGTCTTGTAATATGACTTAGGATAAAAGCCAAATCAGAATCTCAATTTGCAGACACGGTGTTTTGGCCTATTGGCCCTCATCTGTGCAAAGCATGAGAACTGATTTAGCTAGGTGAGAGGCTCTGGACTGAGGTCTAAGGGGTAAGGTTTCTCCTTGTGGAGAGTGACATACCAGCTCTGGCTTGTCAAAGTAAGAAGGCTTATTTGCCATGCAATGCACCTCTGGTAAATTTAATATGCAAATTGCCTCTTCAGAGAAAAAGTGTATCACGGGAAGGATTGCAAGAGAACTCACCAGTGCAATCTCCCGGAAGACAGGTACGGAAGACAGCTTCAGGCTCCTAGGAACGTGGGGTGAGCAGGGCAGGAGAGAGATAGTTTCAGGACCTGAATCACCTGACAGTTGGGGGCGTGGCTTAGGCTCAGGAGATCTAGAAGCTGAAGGAAAACTCCTAGAAAGGTAACTACGGGACAAAGTTACCCAGGGGCACAGACAGAGACGTAAATCAGAACAAGCCGAGGTCAAAGCACGAGATGGCAGTACAGTACCAAGGATAAGACAGAACGGATCATCGGGCCAGGCAGGGTCAAAACCAAACATACAGAGAAGGTACAGAAACAGAATCCAACAAGCAGTACCAAGAGATCAGACCGAGTCAAAACCAAAGTATCAGGCAAACCAGAACACAGCACAAACATACTCAGGGGTCAACACACTTTGCCAAGAGTGAAAGTATAACTGACGAGGATTGGAGCTTCCTAGGGCTATAAGAAGCTCTCCCCGAACCAAGGAGAGGCCACAATAATAATCCCCAGGTGTGCAGGTAAGAGCCTGCACTGGGATCAAAACATTAACCCCTGGCATGCAGGTTAAACCTGTACTGTGCTCCAGACATTAACCCCTATCATGCAGGTCAAACCAGCACTGGATCATGACAAAGAGGACTTGAACTCTATAGCGCCACCTGTTGGAAGTAGCAATCCTAGAAGTCACAATCAACCCTTTAACGAGTCTTGTAATATGACTTAGGATAAAAGCCAAATCAGAATCTCAATTTGCAGACACGGTGTTTTGGCCTATTGGCCCTCATCTGTGCAAAGCATGAGAACTGATTTAGCTAGGTGAGAGGCTCTGGACTGAGGTCTAAGGGGTAAGGTTTCTCCTTGTGGAGAGTGACATACCAGCTCTGGCTTGTCAAAGTAAGAAGGCTTATTTGCCATGCAATGCACCTCTGGTAAATTTAATATGCAAATTGCCTCTTCAGAGAAAAAGTGTATCACGGGAAGGATTGCAAGAGAACTCACCAGTGCAATCTCCCGGAAGACAGGTACGGAAGACAGCTTCAGGCTCCTAGGAACGTGGGGTGAGCAGGGCAGGAGAGAGATAGTTTCAGGACCTGAATCACCTGACAGTTGGGGGCGTGGCTTAGGCTCAGGAGATCTAGAAGCTGAAGGAAAACTCCTAGAAAGGTAACTACGGGACAAAGTTACCCAGGGGCACAGACAGAGACGTAAATCAGAACAAGCCGAGGTCAAAGCACGAGATGGCAGTACAGTACCAAGGATAAGACAGAACGGATCATCGGGGCCAGGCAGGGGTCAAAACCAAACATACAGAGAAGGTACAGAAACAGAATCCAACAAGCAGTACCAAGAGATCAGACCGAGTCAAAACCAAAGTATCAGGCAAACCAGAACACAGCACAAACATACTCAGGGTCAACACACTTTGCCAAGAGTGAAAGTATAACTGACGAGGATTGGAGCTTCCTAGGGCTATAAGAAGCTCTCCCCGAACCAAGGAGAGGCCACAATAATAATCCCCAGGTGTGCAGGTAAGAGCCTGCACTGGGATCAAAACATTAACCCCTGGCATGCAGGTTAAACCTGTACTGTGCTCCAGACATTAACCCCTATCATGCAGGTCAAACCAGCACTGGGATCATGACAAAGAGGACTTGAACTCTATAGCGCCACCTGTTGGAAGTAGCAATCCTAGAAGTCACAATCAACCCTTTAACGAGTCTTGTAATATGACTTAGGATAATAGCCAAATCAGCATCTCAATTTGCAGACATGGTCTTTTGGCCTATTGGCCCTCATCTGTGCAAAGTATGAGAACTGATTTGGCTAGGTGAGAGGCTCTGGACTGAGGTCTAAGGGGTAAGGTTTTTCCTTGTGGAGAGTGACATACCAGCTCTGGCTTGTCAAAGTAAGGAGGCCTATTTGCCATGCAAAGCTCCTCTGGGAAATGTAATATCCAAATTGCCTCTTCAGAAAAAAAGAGGACTTGAACTCTATAGTGCCACCTGTTGGAAGTAGCGATCCTACAAGTCACAATCAACCCTTTAACGAGTCTTGAAATATGACTTAGGATAAAAGCCAAATCAGTATCTCATTTTGCAGACACGGTGTTTCGGGCTATTGGCCCTCATCAGTGCAAAGTATGAGAACTGATTTGGTAGGTGAGAGGCTTCCACCACGACCTCGCTTTTTCACAGTCATGTTGCTCACATAGTGTGTTATGACCACAGTATTAGCAAATAATTAAATTTTTGCTTTGCACCACCTCTGCACAGCTGAATTTCATAGGCACTAAATGAGACAGTGAAATAGTACGTGCTGAATTGAGTTAAGGTACTGCCAAACTAAGCGATCACACTAGCGATCACGACAAAGACGCAAGCTAATGAGATCGTTGGTGTGATCGTTTTAAGGTCGCTAGTAGCTTCCAAACAGGACGATCTCATTAACGACGTATCAGCGATCAGCGATCTGTAGAACGACTTCGGCGGTCGTTGGGACGTGCCACACAGCATGCATTGTTAAACATCACGACCTCAATAGGCGTGATTGAGCGCAACCTTTTCCACGCCCCTCAGCACAGATTGGTGGTCACTATATATGTCATGACTGTTTGTCACAGCTCTCTTGCTTTGTGATTGGATGACCGCGTCATAAAAGACGACGTATCAGTGCTCCTTTCCATTGCTCTTGAGCAGAAGCGGTTCATTCAAATCTCCAGCATCGTTCCAGTGCGTCCTGCTAGCCGTCTTTTCAGCTACTGCGATCCAGTCTGTGCCACTATTGTTTGCTGCGATCCAGTCTGTGCCGCTATTTTTTTTTTTTCTGCGATCCAGTCTGTGCCTCTAGTGCATTTTCTGCGATCCAGTCTGTGCCGTTATCTATACATTTTTTCTGCGTTCCAGTTTGTGGCGCTATTGCGTTTCCCGCAGATTTTTTTTTTTACTCAGGATCACAAACAAGTCTTGTAAGGTAGGTATTTTTTTGGTCACATTTACTTTTAATTTTTTTTAAATTTTATTTTACAGATCCATTTTAAGATCCCAGCTGTTGTTAACCGTTGTCATCCATCAATTTTTTTTTTTTTTTGCCATTGTTTTTGGTTTGGCATTTTTTTTCTCTGGCGCGCCCATCACCACCATTTTAGGATCCCTGCTGTTTTTAGCGTAGTTGTCCATCTATGACTTTTATTTTGGTCTGCCATTATTTTGTTCTGGCGCGCCCAACACCACCATTTTATGATCCCTGCTGTTTTTACCGTAGTTGTCCATCTATGACTTTTATTTAGGTCTGCCATTGTTTTCTCCTGCTGCGCCCACCACCACCATTTTATGATCCCTGCTGTTTTTACCGTAGTTGTCCATCTATGACTTTTATTTTGGTCTGCCATTGCTTTCTCCTGCTGCGCCCACAACCACCATTTTATGATCCCTGCTGTTTTTACCGTAGTTGTCCATCTATGATTTTTATTTTGTTTGCCATTGTTTTCTCCTGCTGCGCCCACCACCACCATTTTATGATCCCTGCTGTGTTCTATGTTGTAGGCTATGTAAGCATTTTATTTAACCATTCTGCCGTTCTCACATAATCCTTTTTTTATTACAGATGGCCGATAAGCATGAATTTCTGCGGGAATTCATCGAGATGTACCGCTCGATGCCTTGCCTGTGGAAAATAAAGTCGGCGGATTACTGCAACAGGCTAAAAAAGAAGGACGCGTACCAAAAACTGGTGGAGCTGTGCAAGAACCGTTATCCCGATGAACCAGCGGATGAGTCTTCGGTCAAAAAACGGATTCAGGCCCTCCGCACTGTTTACAAAAAAGAGTTAAATAAAGTCCAAAATTCTAGCAAGTCTGGAGCCGGGGCCGAAGATGTTTATGTCCCCAAATTGTGGTACTTTGAGCTATTTTCTTTCACAAGGGACCAAGAAGTACCCAGACAAGCAACTTCCATGTTGGATCTAGACCCAGTGATCCAGCCGGACTCCCCTGTCGTACATGTAAGTACCTTTGTATTAAAACACATTTTAATGTGAAATGTAGATAAAATGGCTGAATTAATCCCTTCATGTACTGATAATTTATCTAGCTCAACGGTTGAGGCCTATCCATTTACAAGTGTCGTTTTCACATTTTTGCTGTATATGGGTGTTATAGTGTGAAGATAAATTTATTTTTCTTTGTGATTTAACATTTGTTTATTGTTCATGCAGGACACAGAAGAGGCTGTCTCCAAACCTCCGACTGAAGAAGACAGCATGGCGTTGATCCAAGACGAAGAAGTAGTTGAGCCACCATCCTCATCTGTGCGGAGCCGGCTTACATTTTCATGAAGGAAAAGGAAGGCTCCCACCTCGGCTACTCCAGAATTGCTTGAAATTGCCAAAAAAGTGCTTACGGCGGAAAAAGAGCAACCTAAAATAATTGGCTTTGCTTACTTTGCTAATGAGAAGCTCCCAACACTGGATCCTATACAGCGGATTCATGCAGAGAGACTCATGTTTGAGGTCCTGACTCAAGCGTCATTAGGAAAACTTAATAACACGTCTGTTGTCACTGCCAGACCGCAGTACTCGCAATACTCATGGCCGCACAATCCTGTGTTGAACCCAATTGGGAATCCGCCGAACCAAAACGTTGTTGCTCCACCTTATTTTTATACACCGCCGAGGCAACGTGGTAATGGCAACGATCCATCTTACCATTTGTTGTTTTTTCTAAAATTTTTTGACATTTTTTGTTGTCTATATTTTTTTTACATTGTTACCTTTTTTAATAAAAATCTTATTTATCTACTGAATTGTGGTCTTTTATTCTTATGTGATGTCAACAATTTTGTTGTCAACTATTAAAATGTATTTTTATTCCATCTACTTGTTTCTACTTGTCACACACGGGGAGATGGGAGTACCAGCAGTCATAGGAGTTCCAGCATTGGTAAAAAATGTAATGAAAAAAATTTCAAAAATTAACAAAATTTCTTTTAAAGGCCCTGGTCACACTAGTGCTAAAACCTTATAATAAAAAATAATACACCACAGCTGCGTATAAAAACTTAATATATATAATATATATTTTTTTCATATATATCATAATATATATATAACAGTAATAGTAACAGTAATAAAAAACTAAAAATAAAAAACAATTAAATACAAATAATAATAATAATAATAATAATAAAAAAAAAAAATACAATAATACAAAATAATATTAAACAAAAAAAAATCACTGAGGGCCCCAGAGTCCAGCCACAACCCTCTCTAGTATCACCCCGTGCTCATGCAGTGCAGCCATGGCACTGTTCATTGCTGCCACCGCGTTGTGCATTGTCGCCATCAGCCGGCGGTGTGACAGCAACAGGTCCTGGGCAGTGGGGATTTCTGTGGAGGTAAAGGTAACAGTTAACCAGGGAATTGTGTTGCAATATCAACATGTACATGTTACATGTTTGTTAACACTTACGGTTTTCGTCAGAGGACCCGCTGACTGCCCACCCAGAACCTGTTGCTCCGCCAGCTAGGGAAACACAGAAAAAAAATTATATCACAACAGCCATTACACATAAGACCTAACAAAGTTCTCAAACTTTTCTGAAGCTTATATTATGTGCGTTAATTACCTGAAGGCGAGCCTGCATCCGTGTCACGGGGTGACACTGGAGAGAAGCCTTGCCCGCCATATCCCGGTGAAGGGCTGGATGACCCAAATTCTTGAGTGGGGGTTGCTGCTGGGGAAGGGGTTGCCAGGTAAGGAGATGCAGGTTGAGGGGAAGGTGATGTAGGTGGAGGGGTAGCTGGGGACGGTGGAGCAGCTGGAGCTGCTGAAGGTGCTCCTGTAAATAAAAAATACAATTCAGTCAAATAATCCTTCTACTAACCCCATTACTGCCAGTACTTCCATCAATGCCTGTAAGCCCCTCACTACTGGTACTCCCATCACTGCCTGCCCCTTCACTGCTGGTACTCCCTTCACTGCCAGTACTTCCATCAATGCCTGTAAGGCCTCTTTCACACATCCGTATTTTTGTGTCAGGCATAAATGTAGTAGTAGTAGTAGTAGTAGTAGTAGTAGTCTCTGATTTCCAGAATCCGGATCAGTCTTTTGACGGATTGCACAAAACACTGATCCAGTTCCATTGACTTGTATTATTTCCGGCCGCCTGATGCGCCGCTTCAGGCAATATCAGGCGGATCCCGAAAAAAAAAACGTTGCAGGCATCGTTTTGTCCGGCTGCCGGAATGTACATTTCCGTCGGATCCGGACAAAAACGGATACAACGCAATGACATCAGGCACGATCCGGCACTAATGAAAGTCAATTACAAAACACGCATCCGGTACCGGATCCGTTTTTTTAACAACACGCCGGATCGTGCCTGAAGTCAAAAAACGGATGTGTGAAAGAGGCCTAAGCCCCTCACTATTGGTACTCACGTCACTGCGGGTGCATTGATATAGGTAGATAACGCACAAAACATAACCTCTCCAGATACCCTCATCAATACTCACTCAGATGCCTGCGGAAGTGTGCCCGGATCCTGGCGACCCTCTCGCTGGAGCGGTACTGTAGGTACGCCATTTTTTTCCTGATCTGGCTTGGGGTCCGCTCCACCCCAAAGTGTCTCAATAGTCCCCGTTTAATCTTCTTCAGGACCATTTTCTTGTGGCGCATTGGATGCGCCACAGGTAGCCTGCACTTATAGTCCCAGCGGTCACTCTTGTGGATCAAGTATCGCACTTCGGCGTCACCCCACGGAGCACTGCGTTGCCTAATCGCTGCCATTATCTCACACAACACCGCATGAAGAACGCCAGCGTCATGACGTCACAGCGTACGTGCGTTAGCAATTGCGACGCGAGACGCTATTGCGACCGAAAAGTGACCGCAGCAGCCATGCGATCACTTTGCGATCACAATGGCGTCTCATATCTGCATAGCTAGGGCACCACGCTGTGAGAATCATCACTTTGCGATCGCAATGGCGTCTCATGTCTGCATAGCTGGGGCACCACGCTGTGAGAATTGTCACTTTGCGATCGCAATGGCGTCTCATGTCTGCATAGCTGGGGCACCACGCTGTGAGAATCGTCACTTTGTGATCGCAATGGCGTCTCATGTCTGCATAGCTGGGGTACCATGCTGTGAGAATCGTCACTTTGCGATCGCAATGGCGTCTCATGTCTGTGTGTGGGAGGAGCACCATGTAGATAAGCAAGTGCGACACAAAGTGTTCCCTGGTTAATGTTGACCTTTAACCTCTAACGAATTATTTATATTGTTATCACTATTTTAAAATTGTAATAGTTTATTTAATAATTAGATGCTTAAAAAAATATATATATGACTAAAAAATTCTATCATATATTTAAAAGTTAATATACGCAGCTGTGGTGTATTAGTTGATATTATTTTTCTTTATAAGATTTTAGCGCTAGTGTGACCATAGGCCTTTAAAATAAATGTTGATAATTTTTGATATTTTTCTCTTTTTAATTTTTAACCAATGCTGCAACTCCCATGACCCCGTGTGCAATATTGTATACATCAATAACAAACATAAGAATAAAAGACCACAATTCAGTAGATAATTAAGATTTTTATTAAAAAATGTTAACAATGTTAAAAAAAATATAGACAACAAAAAACGTTATAAAATACTGTAAAAACTACAGCTGCTGGCAACATATATCGGTGCCATACCCATTACTCCCCTCCCCACATCTCACCCATCATTAGCCCTTCTCCCATTGTGGTAAAATAATTGAAAGAACACAAAGGCATTTTTAAAATAAACATTTTTTATTATTAAAAGATAGTTAAAAAAGGCAAAAGTAAAACATACTCAAAAGCAAACTATATCTGCTGCTGCCAACTCACTGCACCAGGCCCGTTAAAGTATTGGCAGTACTTGTCTCGGCCGGCCTTCGCATCGTCCTTGCTCCTGCCTTGATTGACAGGTTGAAGGCCTGCAATAGCGGGATCATTGTCACGCCATTCTCCAAGCACCACGTCACCATTGCTGTCCGAGTCCATGAAGCCTGGCGGACTGTAAGTACCAGCATTGCGTTTTCTTAGAAAATTGTGCAGCACACAACAGGCCAACACCAACGAGTCTATCGATTCCAGCTTCATGTTGATTTCAGTGTGGAAAACCCTGAAGCAGTTGGCCATTATGCCGAAGGCATTCTCCACAACGCGCCGTGCCCTAGAGAGTCTGTAATTAAAAATCCGCCTTTCCCCTGTCAAAGTCTTTTGTGGGTACGGTTTCACAAGATGCTCATGAAGGGGGAAGGCTTCATCGCCCACAAAAACAAAGTTTAGGTTGACGGTGGTGTCCATGTTGCTTGGCAAGTTAAGTTTATTATTCAACAACCGTTCACCAAAAGTTGTGTGCTCCAAAATGCCACCGTCAGAAACCCTTTTGTTAATGCCAACATCAACGTTAATAAATTCATAATTGGCATTAACAAGGGCCATGAGGATCATGCTAAAGTAGCCCTTGTAATTATGAAAATAGGATCCGCTGTTGGCTGGTTGCGTGATCCGCACATGTTTGCCATCCAAGGCACCACCACACTTTGGGAACTGCCAAATCCTTTCAAAATCAGAGGCAATAATTTGCCATTCCGCCACTGATTTGGGAAAAGGCATGTAGCTCCGTAAACTGCGGACGATGGCGTTGCATGTCTCTGGAATTAGTACGCCAAGCAGCGATCGAGAAACTGCAGCAGAAAATTGCAAATCCTTCATTGAGCGTCCGGTTGCCAGAAATCGCAGCGTTACTGCCAAACGTTCCTCTGCTGAAACAGCTGCACGCATCCGTGTATCCTGCCGTTCAATGAGTGGCCTCACAGCTTCCAGTAGGAGCTTGAATGAATCCTCCGACATCCGTAGATAATTCCGGAAATCCTGCGGATTCTTCTCCTGCAACTCCATCACTAGATGCATGTGGGTGAATTTGGATCTCTGCTCCAGCCATTCTCTGGTCCACATGCAACGCTTTCATTTGGAGCGCCTCTCTTCCACCCGCGCCTCTTCTTGTCGATCTGCCTCCATTGATAATGCAGCTGCAACAATTACACGCTCCGCGGTGGTCAGGTTCATTATGTGCAACCTGTACAGTAAAGAAGAGAAAAGTTAATGATCCTCAGTCTACTGAACCATCGCACGACCAGCTCTACCCTTTCCTAGTGTATCCTCACCCATCCCTGTAGACTGTGAGCCCTCGCGGGCAGGGTCCTCTCTCCTTCTGTACTTGTGTGTCCCTTGTCTAGCACACGTTTATTGTACCTGTCTATATTTTCCCTTTTCATATGTAAAGCGCCATGGAATAAATGGCGCTATATAAATGTGTAATAATAATTATAATAATACTATTACTAATGTGCTTAAAAAAATAAAATAAATAATAAAATAAAAAAAATGTTTATTGTTAACTTTTCAGTTAACATTTAAAAAACAGTTTACAAAAGCCTAAAATGGTGGGGGGTGTAAAATAAATAAAGCAGACAATAGGTCAAAAAAACGCATCACACAACATCACAAACAAAATGTACCTTGAATCCAAATAGCCAGAAGATCCAAATCCAAATGGCAAAGATGAAGCGCTCTAGCGACTTAGACAGGATCGCAAAACCCACAATCCTCGCAACAATGCACAAAGGGACACTGTAGCGACTCAAACAGGATCGCAAACTCCGACATACGATACTATCCTCGCAACAACGCA
This sequence comes from Oophaga sylvatica, assembly GCA_033576555.1. Classification (NCBI taxonomy): domain Eukaryota; kingdom Metazoa; phylum Chordata; class Amphibia; order Anura; family Dendrobatidae; genus Oophaga; species Oophaga sylvatica. The sequence goes on along the minus strand of JARQOD010000001.1, from coordinate 891,663,813 downwards.
CAAAGCACCGTTGGAGTCACCCACAAAGCGCTCTGGAAACAATGGATGGGGGCGCAGTTATTATTGCTGAGGTGATGTTGTGGTCAGCAATCGGAGCAGAAGGGCGTTACTAAAGAAAACCCAGTCCCGCCTGCGCCGCTGACTAATGCGTCGTCAACGAGGTCGCACATCGTTCACAAAAGGTGCCAAACACAGCGATTCAGGCTCACCAGCGGGACGCCAACGATCAAAATACGGCCCAAACCGTTCGTGCACGACCAGCGACATCGCAGCGGGGGCCACATCGCCGCTACATGCCACACACAGCAACGTCGCTAACGAGATTGCTAAATAGTGACGTAGTAGCGATGTCGTTAGCGATCTCGCTTAGTGTGGCATACCCTTTAGTCACAGAAAAACAACATTTTTATGCGTGGATGAGGCCTGTATGACAAAATATACTGCATGACTTTAGTAACATAAAATAAAAATAAAATGTTTTTGGGGCCTGTCGATAAGGCCTTTTACACATTGAGTGGATGCTCAAAACTATTTAAAAGTGACATGTCCCCTGCTGTATGACGTTAGTAACAGAAGAATTTTTTAGGGCATGAATGGGAATGTACAACAGGACCAGTAACAGGGCAGCTATGGGAAGTACAAGGTCCAGGATCCAGACTACAACTATTATTCAACTACCCAACCAACAATTAACAGAAAGCGTTTGATACTCGTCAGAAGATAGTTGTAACAGATGCGTGTCTCACACATAATCTGGAAGATAGGCTCAAAACCTTTTCAAACTCAGATCTCTCCTGATGTATTACGTTTGTAAAAAAAAAAAAAAAATGTAATGTGCAACAGCTCTGCACACAGAAGAATTTCAACGGCACTGAATTAAAAGTTTGGATATAGCAGCCTGTATCACGTTTATCAACAGACAAAATTATATATTTTTTTAATGCACGTTAGGTCTGCAGACAGATTCATATCACTGGCACAACATACACCATGTTCCACATTATTAACTGTCACCCACCCTCATAGATCTTTTGCTTGATGATACTCCAAAGGTTCACTATAGGGTTGAGGTCAGGGGAAGATGGTGGCCACACCATGAGTTTATCTCCTTTTATACCCATAGCAGCCAATGACTCAGAGGTATTCTTTGCAGCATGAGATGGTGCATTGTCATGCATGAAGATGATTTTGCTCCTGAAGGCATGTTTCTACTTTTTATACCATGGAAGAAAGTTGTCAGTCAGAAATTCTATATACTTTGCAGAGATCATTTTCACACCTCCAGGAACTTTAAAGGGCCCTACCAGTAAACAAGACTGTTTGAAAATTAGTCTTCATGTATGTCTGGGCTCACTGCAACTGTTTCTGCTTGTGAGCACTGTTTAGGGGTGGCCGAATAGTAGGTTTATGCACCACAGCAAGCCTTTGAAGGATCCTACACTTGAGGTTCGAGGGACTCCAGAGGCACCAGCAGCTTCAAATATCTGTTTGCTGGTCTGTAATGGCTTTTTAGCAGCAGCTCTCTTAATGCGATGAACTTGCCTGGCAGAAACCTTCCTCATTCTGCCTTTATCAGCACGAACACGTTTGTGCTCAGAATCATCCACAAATCTCTTAATAGTACGATGATCACATTTAAGTTTTCGGGAAATATCTAATGCTTTCATCCCTTGACTAAGGCATTGCACTATTTGATGCTTTTCAGCAGCAGAGAGATCCTTTCTCTTTCCCATGTTACTCGAAAACTCTGGCCTGCTTAATAGTGTGGAACATCCAGTTTTCCTTTTATTGGGCTCACAAGGCAAACTAATTATCACAGATATCTGAGATTGATTTCAGTGCTCCAAAGAACCCTGAGACACAATACCATCAATGGGTTTCATTTACAAAAAAAAACAAAAAACGCTATGACACTTAAAACTGATTTGCATAATAATTTGGAACTTGGTGTAAATATGTGTGATATGGCGGGCTGTATCAAATTCAGCAACAGAAAAAAATTTAAATTTTTTTTCAACGCGCGTTAGGTCTGCAGACTCTGCAGATAAGAAATGTTAATGTGACACATCCAGCTAACTGCAATACCAACCTGTACCCTACTTTTATCTGTACTTCTGGCTTTAATCTCTGTATATTACTCTGTAAATATTTGTAACATCTAGTGCGCCTTTCAGCAATTAAAATATCAATAATTTTGGGCTTCTCTTTTATCTCGAAACCCGATTTCCCATATGTGTGAGTTTGGCTGGTACTTATACGATACATGGGATTAGTTTGTGACCTGATATAAGTTTGTTAACAGACCGGAGTTACTGTATATCTAGCGTTCTGGTGTTATTGAGGGATCCTGGCAGTGATGGACTTGAGGTTTATATATATTCCCAGCCTGGGACTGGTGATATATATACCGCCCTCACCGCAGAGTGCCTCGATAAATAGTACTTGACAGGTGTAGCGCCCGCGTCCCTGCCTGCTGCCAGACAGGGACGTCGCTCTCCTCACCTGCGCTCAGCGTCCTCAGTGCTCCCAGCCTCCTCTGCGCCTCTGGCATCCTCGGCGCCCTCCTTCCGCCCTGCTGGTCCCGCGCGCTCCTTCCCTGCTACTGGCCTTAGGCGCGCGCGCCGCACCCTCCCCCGCTCTTAAAGGAGCCGCGCGCATTTTCCAAATCAGTCTCCAGCCAATGCTGGAGGACTCCACCCTATATTAAGGGCTTCCTCCTTAATGTAGGTGCCCGAGCAATGTTGTTCCTGTGCAGTCTAACTCTGTTTCAGCCATCAGCTCCTGATTCCAGTTACCTGCCTGTTACCTGTCGGCTTGCCTGTCTGCCATCCGTCTGCAGTTCCATCCAGAGGTTCGGACGTCATCTGCAGAGATCCCCGGCTCTTGCCTGCTCACCTAGGAGCGATCATCTGCCATCCGACTGCAGCTCCATCCGGAAGTTCGGACATCATCTGCGGAGATCCCCGGCTCTTGCCTGCTCACCTGGGAGCGATCATCTGCCATCCAACTGCAGCTCCATCCGGAAGTTCGGACATCATCTGCAGAGATCCACGGCTCTTGCCTGCTCACCTGGGAGCGATCATCTGCCATCCGACTGCAGCCTACCTGGAGGCTCCACCATATCAGGTCGTATATGCCTGCCCTGTTCTAGAGACTGCCTGGTCACTTGCCGTGACAACCTGCCTGTCTAGAGACTGCCTGGTCACTTGCCGTGACAACCTGCCTGTCCCAGAGACTGCCTTGGTCACTTTCTGTGACAACCTGCCTGTCCAGATACTGCCTGGTCACTTGCCGTGACAACCTGCCTGTCCCAGAGACTGCCTTGGTCACTTGCTGTGACAACCTGCCTGTCCCAAAGACTGCCTTGGTCACTTGCTGTGACAACCTGCCTGTCCCAGAGACTGCCTTGGTCACTTGCTGTGACAACCTGCCTGTCCAGAGACTGCCTGGTCACTCGTCGTGACAGCCTGCTTGTCCAGAGACTGCCTCGGTCACTTACCGTTACAACCTGCCTGCCCAGAGACTTCCTTGGTCACTTGCTGTGACAAACCTGCCTGTCCAGAGACTACCTATATCCCCTGCCGTGATTCCCTGCCCTTTCCCGGGTGCCACCCGCTCTCTTACAAGTAAACTCTCTTGTATAATAAAGCTTTGTGGTTTCACCCACCTGACCTGTCTCGTCAGTAGTTCCACCCACCAGACCCGTTACAGTTTGCTCGGGCCATGGAACCCGGTGGCACCCAAACCCCTTCACTCCCGGAACTGTGTCATGAGCTGTCTCGCCAGAGGTCTCAACAGGAGGCCATCCTGGGTCACCTGCGGAACGTCAATTCCCGTCTGGACACTCTGAATTCATCACCAGCAACCATCGCTGGAGCCATGACTCATAATCCGTCAGTCCCGCTGATTCCCAATTCCGTGGTTTCCATTCCCGGACCCCGACTGTCAGCTCCTCCTAGGTTTGGAGGCGATCCTGCTCTGGCTCGGGGTTTCATTAATCTGTGCACCCTGCATTTTGAACTCCTGGCACACCAGTTTAACTCTGACCGGGCCAAAATTGCCTTCATCATGTCCCATCTCACCGGAGAGGCCCTGGCCTGGCTTAATCCTCTCTGGGAGAGAGAGGATCCTCTGGTATCTGACCTGCCTGCTTTTCTCTCGGCCTTCCGGAAGGTATTCGACGAACCTGGACGGAAGACTTCCTCTGCATCATCTCTGCTGCGTCTCCGTCAGGAGAGCCTCACCGTTGGTCAATATGCCATACGGTTCCAGACTTTAGCCTCAGAACTAGCTTGGGACAATGAAGCTCTAATTTCGGTCTTCTGGGAGGGTCTGTCCGGCCGTATTAAAGACGAACTTGCCGGTCGGGACATTCCAACCTCTCTAGATGATTTAATAAATCTTGCCAGGAACGAGCCAAAGAGATCACCCGTAAAAAAAGATTTTCCCATCTTGCACCCTCGTGTCAGAGATCTATAACCTCTTCCGTTTCTCCTCAGGTGCACACTGCTGAGCCTATGCAGGTCGACCAGACAAAGATGGTCAAAGCCCGTCTGGACTCACGCCGTGCCGAGAAAAGTTGCTTCTACTGCGGCAGTAAGGAGCACTGGATCCAAACCTGTCCGGAGAAGTCGGGAAACGCCTGTGTCTAGGTTCGCTCGGAGAGGTCAATCTAGACAAAAATAAATCCTCTTCATCCCTGCTGCTGTCGGTTTCAATTCTGCTCGGTAAGAACCGCCACTTCGAAATGGCCCAACTTGATTCTGGAGCAGCTGGGAATCTCGTGTCACAGGCTCTAGTAGAGAAGTATCGCATTCCCACCAAACCTCTTGTTGAACCTGTATCTGTTGCTGCTGTGGATGGGGGCCTCCTACCTCGTCCCATCCGGCTTATCACCGAAGTCATAACCCTGCAGGTGGGAATGTTGCATTCTGAGAGCATCTCGTTTCATGTTTTACCCGGACTCTCTCATGCTTTCTTACTAGGTCTGCCTTGGCTCCAAAAACATGCACCTGTGCTCGACTGGCAGAATGGAGAGGTTCTTCGCTGGGGACAGGACTGTCATAAAACGTGTCTGGTGCCTGTTCATCCTGTCTATTCTTCTCCTACACCTGCTAATCTACCTGGACTCCCGATTACATATTGGTCATTTGCTGATGTCTTCAATAAAAAGGAAGCAGAGACATTACCCCCGCATAGACCATATGATTGCCCGATTGACCTGTTGCCCGGTACTACGCCTCCCCGTGGGCGTATTTACCCGTTGTCTGCTGTTGAGACCAGGTCGATGTCCGAATATATCGAGGAGAACTTAGCAAAGGGATTCATCCGGAAATCTACCTCCCCAGCGGGAGCAGGTTTCTTCTTCGTTAAAAAGAAAGACGGATCTCTCCGTCCCTGTATTGACTACAGAGGCCTAAATTCGATCACGGTGAAGAATAAGTACCCTCTTCCGCTCATTCCAGAACTGTTTGATCGTCTTAGAGGGGCTAGAGTCTTCACCAAACTAGATCTTCGTGGAGCATACAACCTGGTTCGTATCCGTCGAGGAGATGAATGGAAGACGGCATTCAACACCCGGGACGGCCACTACGAGTACTTGGTGATGCCCTTTGGTCTCTGTAATGCTCCTGCAGTCTTCCAGGAGTTGGTCAATGACATCTTCCGGGACCTCCTCTACTCCTGTGTTGTGGTGTACCTTGACGACATCTTGGTCTTCTCTCCGGATCTTCAGTCTCACCGGAGGGATGTTCGTCAGGTTCTGCTCAGGCTCAGGCAGAATCACCTCTTCGCCAAATATGAGAAGTGCCTCTTTGAGCAGACTTCGCTTCCGTTTCTGGGCTACATTATTTCTCAGACAGGCCTACGAATGGATCCAGAGAAATTGTCTGCCATCGAGAAATGGCCCCGACCAGAGGGGTTGAAGGCCATTCAGCGGTTTTTGGGATTTGCCAATTATTACCGTCTCTTCATACCGCACTTCTCTTCCAGGACTGCTCCAATCTCAGCGCTCACTCGCAAGGATGCTAACCCCAAACAGTGGACGACCGAAGCAGAGGAGGCCTTCCTTTCTCTGAAACAGGCCTTCTCTTCCGCTCCAGTGCTGCATCGCCCGGATGGCAACAAGCAGTTCTTCCTGGAGGTGGACGCTTCCTCTGCTGGAGCCGGAGCGGTTCTTACCCAAAAATCGCCATCCGGGAGGATGGTATCCTGCGGTTTCTTCTCCAAACTCTTCTCCTCCTCCGAGCGCAACTACTCCATAGGAGATCGAGAGTTATTGGCCATTAAGTTGGCATTGGAGGAGTGGCGTTACCTACTCGAAGGGGCTCTTCATCCGGTAATCATCTACACGGACCACAAAAATCTGGCATACCTCCAGCAGGCACAGAGACTTAATCCTCGCCAAGCCCGGTGGTCCTTGTTTTTTGCCCGCTTCGATTTTCTTTTGCATTTTCGCCCAGCTGACAAAAACGTCAAGGCGGATGCCTTGTCTCGGTCTTTCCTGGTGTCGGATCTCGAAGATGAGCCTAAACATATCATCGATCCCGCCAGAGTGATGCAGGTGGCTCCCGTGAGTCTAAATCGTCTTCCTCCTGGTAAGACGTTCGTATCAGAAACCGATCGGAAGAGAATCCTACATTGGGGTCACTCGTCTAAACTCGCTGGCCACGCTGGTCAAAAAAAGACCCTCCAACTCATTACCCGGCATTATTGGTGGCCTACCCTGCACAAAGACGTAATAGACTTTGTTTCTGCCTGTGTTTCCTGTGCCCGCAACAAAGTTCCGAGACACCTGCCTACCGGCCGTCTTCTTCCGCTTCCTGTACCCGCTGCCCCCTGGCAGCATATAGCCATGGACTTCATTACTGATCTTCCCGTCTCTGCTGGTTGTACAGTCATTTGGGTAGTCACTGACCGCTTTTCCAAGATGGCTCACTTCATTCCTCTGCCAGGTCTTCCGTCTGCACCCGAGTTGGCTAAAGACTTTATCCGCCACATCTTCCGTTTTCATGGTCTGCCTCGTCACATTGTGTCGGATCGTGGGGTTCAGTTCACCTCACGTTTCTGGAGAGCCACTTGTAAGTTGCTAGACGTCACCCTGGATTTTCCCTCCGCTTACCACCCACAGTCCAATGGACAAGTTGAACGAATAAATCAGAATTTGACCAGTTATCTTCGACACTTCGTTAATGCCCACCATTCTGATTGGGTGGAGCTCCTGCCTTGGGCCGAATTCTCCTACAATAATCATGAGAGCGAATCTTCCACCAAGTCTCCGTTTTTTGTAGTCTTCGGTCAGCACCCTCGGATCCCTGTCCCTGTTTCCATCTCTGTGGACAATCCAGCTGCGGAATCTCTGGTTAGAGAATTCTCCTCCATCTGGGAGAGTACCCGGTCCGCACTCATTCAGTCTTCCGAGCGCATGAAAAGACATGCTGACAAAAAACGTCTGGATCCTCCTCAATTTCGTCCTGGGGACAAAGTCTGGCTTTCGTCCAAATATGTTTGACTCAAAATTCCGTCCTACAAGTTAGGTCCTCGGTTCATCGGTCCTTTTGAGATCATCAGTCAGATCAATCCGGTGTCCTATAAATTGAAACTCCCGGCCAATTTGAGAATTCCTAATTCTTTTCATGTATCTCTCCTCAAACCTGTGGTTCTTAACTCTTTTTTTAAGTCTACAGGTACACCTCCTGCTCCAGTGTCTGCTGATGATGAATTTGAGGTAGAGAACATTCTGGCCACAAAAAGGGTAGGAAGAAAGACTTATTTTTTGGTGGATTGGAAGGGGTTTGGTCCTGAGGAGAGAACCTGGGAGCCTCGGGAGAACATCCATGCCCCTCTTATCCTAGCTAAATTTCTTTCTGGCCTAAAGAAGGGGGGGCCTAGAGGGGGGGGTACTGTAGTGCCCGCGTCCCTGCCTGCTGCCAGACAGGGACGTCGCTCTCCTCACCTGCGCTCAGCGTCCTCAGTGCTCCCAGCCTCCTCTGCGCCTCTGGCATCCTCGGCGCCCTCCTTCCGCCCTGCTGGTCCCGCGCGCTCCTTCCCTGCTACTGGCCTTAGGGCGCGCGCCCGCACCCTCCCCCACTCTTAAAGGAGCCGCGCGCATTTTCCAAATCAGTCTCCAGCCAATGCTGGAGGACTCCACCCTATATTAAGGGCTTCCTCCTTAATGTAGGTGCCCGAGCAATGTTGTTCCTGTGCAGTCTAACTCTGTTTCAGCCATCAGCTCCTGATTCCAGTTACCTGCCTGTTACCTGTCGGCTTGCCTGTCTGCCATCCGTCTGCAGTTCCATCCAGAGGTTCGGACGTCATCTGCAGAGATCCCCGGCTCTTGCCTGCTCACCTAGGAGCGATCATCTGCCATCCGACTGCAGCTCCATCCGGAAGTTCAGACATCATCTGCGGAGATCCCCGGCTCTTGCCTGCTCACCTGGGAGCGATCATCTGCCATCCGACTGCAGCTCCATCCGGAAGTTCGGACATCATCTGCAGAGATCCACGGCTCTTGCCTGCTCACCTGGGAGCGATCATCTGCCATCCGACTGCAGCCTACCTGGAGGCTCCACCATATCAGGGCGTATATGCCTGCCCTGTTCTAGAGACTGCCTGGTCACTTGCCGTGACAACCTGCCTGTCTAGAGACTGCCTGGTCACTTGCCGTGACAACCTGCCTGTCCCAGAGACTGCCTTGGTCACTTTCTGTGACAACCTGCCTGTCCAGATACTGCCTGGTCACTTGCCGTGACAACCTGCCTGTCCCAGAGACTGCCTTGGTCACTTGCTGTGACAACCTGCCTGTCCCAAAGACTGCCTTGGTCACTTGCTGTGACAACCTGCCTGTCCCAGAGACTGCCTTGGTCACTTGCTGTGACAACCTCCCTGTCCAGAGACTGCCTGGTCACTCGTCGTGACAGCCTGCTTGTCCAGAGACTGCCTCGGTCACTTACCGTTACAACCTGCCTGCCCAGAGACTTCCTTGGTCACTTGCTGTGACAAACCTGCCTGTCCAGAGACTACCTATATCCCCTGCCGTGATTCCCTGCCCTTTCCCGGGTGCCACCCGCTCTCTTACAAGTAAACTCTCTTGTATAATAAAGCTTTGTGGTTCCACCCACCTGACCTGTCTCGTCAGTAGTTCCACCCACCAGACCCGTTACAACAGGGCAGCCTCTCCGGCGACTACTTATTCTAGGTGCAGTTCCCTGACTGAACTGAGGGAAAGGGAGGCACCAGAGAGCTGCAACTGTGTAAGCTCCATCACAGATTGGTGACGGCGGGGTGATATCCGTATTCCCCTGTCTCTCTCTCGTGTGTGTGTTTTACATACACAGGCCGATTGAACACCCGTTACAGGTAGCAAATGGCTTCAGGGGTTACGTTTACAGAGCAAGAGGAACAGAGTTATTTTATACTGTATATTTAATCCAAAAGGATTAAATATGCAACCCCATGGTGGACTAGAACTGTAGCAATTTCCCAATAAAAAGCAGGTTGATATGAAAAACCACACTTCAATGCTTGTGAAAGTTAAATGCAGATGGAAATACTTCTATGCCCAAAAATGAGGCAAAAATTAACAAAAGTATTATTGGCTAACCAGAATAATTATGTGTGCAAGCTTTCAAATCACCCAGGCTCCTTCTTCAGGTGGGTTTAACCCCTTTACTCCTGAGGGGTTTACATGTTAATGGCCCAATTTTTTCAATTCTGACCACTATCATTTATGAGGTTATAACTCTGGAACGCTTCAACGGATCTTGGCAGTTCTGAGAATTTTTTCGCATGACATAGTGTAATTCATGTTAGTGGTAACATTTCTTTGATATAACTTGCGTTTATTTATGAAAAAAAGGACATATGGCGAAATTTTGAAAGTTTCACAATTTTAAAACTTAGAATTTTTATACCCTTAAAACAGAGAAATTTGTCACATAAAATAGTTTCTAAATAACATTTCCCACATGTCTACTTTACATCAGCACAATTTTGGAAACAAAATTTTTTTTTCTTAGGAAGCTATAAGGGGTTAAAAGTTGACCAACGATTTATCACATTTTAAGGGCCACTTCACATTTAGTCACTTTGAGAGGTCTATATGGCAGAAAATACCCAAAAGTGACACCATTCTAAAAACTGTACCCCTCAAGGTGCTCAAAACCACATTCAAGAAGTTTATTAACCCTTTAGGTGCTTCACAGGAATTTTTGGAATGTGGAAGAAAAAAATGAACATTTAACTTTTTAGTCACAAAAATGATCTTTTACAAACAATTTCTTTATTTTCACAGGAGTAAAATGAGAAAATTGACAGAAAAGTTGTTGTGCACTTTCTCCTGAGTACGCCGATACCCCATATGTGGGGGAAAACCACTGTTTGGGTGCACGGCAGGTCTCAGAAGGGAAGGAGTGCCGTTTGACTTTTTCAAACCAAAATTGGCTTTAATTGAGATTGGACGCTATATCGCATTTGGAGAGCCCCTGCTGTGCCTAAACAGTGGAAAACCCCACAAGTGACACCAATTTGGAAACTAGACCCCATATGGGGGGGAAACCACTGTTTGGGCGCACGGTAGAGCTCGGAAGGGAAGGAGTGCCGTTTGACACTTATAAACCAAAATTGGCTGGAATTGAGATCGGACGCCATGTCGCATTTGGAGAGCCCCTGATGTGCCTAAACAGTGGAAATCCCCCAATTCAAACTTCAACTCTAACCACAACACACCCCTAACCTAATTTCAACCCTAACCATAACCCTAACACACCACTATCACTAATCCCAACCCTAATCATAAGCATAACCACAAACCTAACCCTTACATATCCCTAACCCTAATCCCAACCCTAATCATAACCATAACCACAAACCTAACCCTTACATACCCCTAACCCTAATCCCAACCCTAACCCTAATCCCAAACCTAACCCTAATCCCAACCCTAACACTAATCCCAACCCTAACCGTAATCCAAACCCAAACCCCAACTCTAGCCCCAACCCTAACCCTAACTTTAGCCCCAACCCTAACCCTAACTTTAGCCCCAACCGTAACCCTAACATTAGCCCCAACCCTGACCCTAACTTTAGCCTCAACCCTAACCCCAACCCTAACGGGAAAATGGAAATAAATACTTTTTTTTTGTTTATTACTTTTTCCCTAACTAAGGGTGTGATAAAGGGGGGGTTTTATTTACTATTAATAGCGGGTTTTTATGTTTGACAGCTGTGGGATTAGGGTTAGTGTTGGGATTAGGGTTGGGGATGTGTTGGGGTTAGGGCTGGAACAAGAATTGAGGGGTTTCCACTATTTAGGCACATCAGTGGGTCTCCAAACATGACATTGTGTACAAAAAGTCAAATGGTGGTCCCTCCCTTCCGAGCCCTGCCGTGCACCAAAACAGTGGTTTACCCCAACATATAGGGTATCAGCGTACTCAGGACAAATTGCACATCAATTTTGGGGTTGTAATTTCTCCTGTTACCCTTGGGAAAATAAAAAATAGCAGGCTAAAAAAAAATGATTTTCACGGCTCTGCGTTTATAAACTTCTGTGAAGCACTTGGGGTTCAAAGTGCTCACCACACATCTAGATAAGCTCCTTGGGGGGTCTAGTTTCCAAAATAGTGTCACTTGTGGGGGGTTTATACTGTTTAGGCACATCAAGGGCTCTGCATACACAACATGACGCCCACAGAATATTCCATCAAAGTCTGCATTACAAAATGGCGCTCCTTCTTTTCCAAGCTCTCCCATGTGCCCAAGCAGTGGTTCCCCCCACATATGGGGTATCAGCGTACTCAGGAAAAATTGTACAAGAACTTTTGTGGTCCAATGTCTCCTGTTACCCTTGGGAAAATAAGCACGCAGTCGACCCATCAAATCTCTAGCCTGTCTTTCAAAGTCCATATCAGACGAACAGACATGACGGATACGGTAAAACTGGCCCGTAGCCACAGCACGCACCATATGATTGGGGTGCAAAGAAGACGCATGCAACAGCATGTTGGTTGCTGTGGGTTTCCTGTAGATATCAGTCAGCCCCTATGCAGCCACCGGAATACTGCGATCATGTTTGATCGCAGTGTGCCGAGGGTTAAAGTGCCGGGAGCGGTCCTTGACTACTCCTGGCACTTAGTGCCGGGTGTCAGCTGTGAAAATCAGCTGACACCCGGCTGTGATGGGCCGTGCTCCCCCCGTGAGCGCAGCCAATCTACTATGATGTGCTATCCCGTCACTGGGACTTAAGGCCCAGGTCACATGGACAGATAGTACGTCATATGGTAGAAAGGGGTTAAGAATTACTTAGACAAGAGCACAACTTTTAAGAGATATTACAACAGGATATATTTGAATAAGGTATATAGGGTAATGCTTCCTAAAGATCAAATAATTAAAATTAAGGTTTTTATCACAAATGGAGAGGTGGTGAGAATGATAGCTTTGTGATCTGGAGTCAGTCTGGTGGAGGTGTGAACTGTGTCAATGTAGTGAGTTATAAATCAAGGTGTTTAATTGAGCCCCATTGTCAAAGAGGTGAAAATCTATATCCTTTGGGTTCCCAGATATTCCTCTCTCTCTGTCATCCTTAATCCTTTCAGTATTGAGACTTTTTAATATGTCATACAGTGTCCAGTTCCAGAGAAACATTTTCCCACATGCGTGTCCAGTTCTTTCTTAATTGTGTGCCTGTGTAGATTCATCCTCATTTGTAGTTTTTGCTTAGTTTCCCCAATATACAGTAGGTACCACTAGGGCAACTTTTACATTGTATCATGTACACCACATTGAAGAATGTACATGAGAAGAAATCCATTATTTTATAGTCCTGATTTGTGTTGTGTGTGTGAAGTGGATTTGTTAGTAATTAGAGTTGAGCGATACTTTCCGATATCCAAAAGTATCGGTATCGGAATGGTATCGCCGATATCCAAAACATATCGGCGATACCCGATACCGATACCGGAAATCCAATGTAAGTCTATGGGACAGAAATATCGTAACTAAAAAAACCTCTTTCTTTCCTTGTAAACACTAAATATACACACATAGAATACATATATATATATATATATATATATATATATATACACATGTCATTGTGACATATATATACATATATTTATAGTTTATACACTTCTACATAGTAAAATAGCCTCTGATTCAATTGTCGGGTAAAGCCGGCTTTTGTGAAAAGACAGAAGCACCCGACATGAAATGACACTTGGTTTACATAGAGTTAACCATGTCTTTTCATGTAGTTTGATATCTGATTTGCACAAACAATTACATGAGTGGCTGTGTGCAAAATTTCACACCTGTAGGGGTTAATTAAAGGTGTAAATTCGTTGTAAAAAAACTGACTTTTTTGCTACGAATTTACACCTTTAATTAACCCCTACAGGTGTGAAATGTTGCACACAGCCACTCATGTAATTGTTAGTGAAAACAATAGATCAAACAACTTGAAATGACATGGTGAACTCTATGTAAACCATGTGTCATTTCATGTCGGGTTCTGCATTTTCACAAAAGCCGGCAATTGAATTAGCGGCTATTATACTATGTAGAAGTGTATGAACTATAAATATAAATATATATATATATGTGTCACAAATTCAATGACATGTATATATATATATGAGGTGTAAAATTGTTGAAAAAAAAATGCGTGGGCTCCCGCCCTATTTTCGCAACCAGACAGACAAAGCCAGCGAGTGGGGGCAGATAATAATAGCCCAGAGAGGGACCATTATTCCCCCCCCCGGCTACTAACATCTGCCCCCAGACACCCCAGAAAAGACAAATCTATAATTAGATTCGCCCTTTCTGGCACTTTGCCCGTCTATTCCCATTGCCCTGTAACGGTGGCGAATGGGTTAATATGGGGTTAAAGCCACCTTGCTATTGAAAGGTGACCTTAAGCCAGGTTAATAATTGAGAGCTGTCAATTAGACAACTATCAATTATTAATCCTATTGCATGAAATAAAAATAAAACACACACACTTTAATTAAAAATCATTTTAATGAAATAAAGACACATGTTTTTGACCATCTTTTATTTTACTGCAAAAACCATTTCCTGTAATAAAAATAAAATAAAAAAGCAAAATTATTCTTACCTATCCCATGCACAGTCAGGTCCCACGGTGTAATCCTTCAGAAAGGGTTAATGTTTACTGCAGGGACCGCAGTTAATGCTGCAGCCTCACAGTAAACCCCCAAATGAATGAGTTCCTCTCCTGGCTGACAGGAGAGGAAGTGGAAAGCTTAATTGATTGCTTTCCACTTTCACTTCAGGTCAGCCAGGGACACAATCAGTGACGTCAGAGGGAACTGATTAACAAAAATAGGGGTTCCCTTCGAAAAAAAAAATGGCGTGGGGTCCCCCCTATTTTTGTTAACCAGCCTGATGAAGCAGACTGCTGAGCAGTGGCGTACCGTGAATGAAGCAGACCATGCAGCTGCTATGGGGCCCGGACAGGTGAGGGGGCCCGCGACGGTCGGGTAGCTGTGCTGACACAGTACTACCAGGGGGTCGGCGGGGGAGGGGGAGCGCAGCTCTTCTATATACTCACCCTTCCGCCGGCGCGGTCTCTGCAGCCCCTGCTCTTTTCCACGGTCTCCGACGCCTGTGTTCAGCGGTCAGGTGGTACCGCTCATTACAGTCATGAATATGCACATATTCATGACTTTAATGAGCTGTCCCGCGTGACCGCTGAACACTGGCGGCGGAGACCGCGGGAGAAGAGCAGGGGCTGCAGAGACCGTGCCGGCGGAAGGGTGAGTATAAGGGATATTTACCTGTCCCGTTCCACCGTTGCTCGCGTCTTCTTGCTGCAATGTTCAGGTCAGAGGGCGCGATGACGTCGTTAGTGCGCGCCGCGCCCTCTGCCTGATCATTCACTGCTGGAGGACCCCGAAGACAGTGGCACTCAGCAGTGGAGAGAGGACAGGTAAATATCTCAGGTGGCGGGGCCCTGAGCGAGCGGTGACATCGGCACCTGGTGTCACCCCTGCTCAGGACACCGGCACCTGGCCCCCAGCGACGAGAGGTGAGTATGTCTTTTTTTTTTTTTTGGTTGCAGCAGCTGCGGCAGCATAAGGGCCTATACTATGGAGCATCTATGGGGGCACAATCTATGGGGGCACAATCTATGGGGGCATGATCTATGGAGCATCTATGGGGGCACAATCTATGGGGGCATAATACATTTTTTTGTTTAATGTGTCCCCTCACTGTGCTGGCACTTTACATTTACAATGGCTCTGGGTTTTTTTTTTTGGGGGGGGCCCATTCAGACTTTTGCTATGGGGCCCCATGATTTCTATGTACGCCCCTGCTGCTGCTGAGGCATGGTATTTAAGGCTGTTAAGGAGCCAATATCCATGGACCTTGCCAGCAGCGTCGGACTGGAGTACCTTGGGCCCACCAGAGAAAAATTATTCTTGGGGCCCACCATCATACTTCCCAACCTTTGAAGAAGGGAAAGAGGGACAAAGGCTGTGGCACGCTGTGCCTGCTGCAGCAAATTTTAGGCCATGCCACGTTTCACCACAGACTGTCCAGGAGTTGGTGGATGCTTTAGTCCAGGTGTGGGAGGAGATCCCTCACGAGACCATCCGTCGCGCTCATCAGGAGCATGGCCAGAAGTTGTAGGGAGGTCATACAGCATACCTCCCAAATTTGGAAGACAGGAAACAAGATTAAAGGCTGCGGCGCGTGTTGCGCGCCGCTGAAAATTTTAGGACACGCCCCGACAACACCCATTTCACAGCTAATCACACCCATATCCTCGCCCCAAGCGTACCCATTTAGCACTGCTGATCACACTGACTGGTAATGAGGGCACAGTGGCTGGTACTGAGGAAAAGAAAGAAAGAGCAGCGAGAGAGAAAGAACAAACAGAGAGAGGAAAGAAAGAAAAGAGAGAGAGAAAGAAAGAACAGAGAGAAAAAAGAACAGAGAGCGAGAAAGAAAGAACAGAGAGCGAGAAAGACTAGAGAGAGAAAGAAAGACTAGAGAGAGAGCCAGAGGCGTAGCTAGGGTTTTGGTTTAGTGGGGGCGAAACTTCTGAGTGGGCCCCTAATCAGAGAACCTCAGCAAATGACCGCGCTGTTGCCAAAAATAATCTATATATAAAAAGACCAATATTGATATTACCGCCATATGGTCTGTGGTAAATAATACCAGTCCTACAGAACATATAATAGATTACAGCACAGGTACAGATAATGACTTACTGCTGATGTTCTTTCTAATGGAATTGTTCACTTTTCATGTCTTTTCCATCTGGCCCAGACCGACATGACGACTTCTCCAGCCAGGACTCGACTGCAGAGATTACAACAAAGACACATTTCACTTCTCATATTTTTAGCACTGTCACGGTCACCAATTGGACTATTCTCAACCTGCACAAACTCCTCATCCTGCTGATACCCGAATACTGAGCCGCTGCTGCCATATGTGTCCCTATTTCTGCACCTGATACCCCAATACTGAGCCGCTGCTGCCGTATGTGTCCCTATTACTGCACCTGATACCCCAATACTGAGCTGCTGTTGCCGTATGTGTCCCTATTACTGCACCTGCTGTGTGGTTCTGTGTGACCTCTAAATTTTAAAGCACCCCTCTAGAATATAGTAATGCCGGGTGCGAGTGCCCTAGAAAACAGTGCCCACATTTTGTCCCCTAGACAGTAATAATGCCCTGTGTGCCCCTTTGACAGTCACAGTAACCCGAGTTCCCCTATAACAATAAGTGTCCACTTTACATTTAATAATGTCCCAAGTCTCCCCCTGTACATCTCCCCTATACACAGAATAATGTCCCCTCACTGGATATATACTGACACCTTAATGTCCCCAAACTATTTAATGGGTCCAACACTGTATGATGGCCCCTAGATAGCATCCATACAGCATAATACACCAGATAGTCCTCAATATAGTATAATGCACCCCCATAGGCAGGTGATGTCATCGCGCCCGCTGTCAGACGCTGAGAGGGGGATTATGGGAGAGAAGGAGCGCTCGCTCCTTCTCTCTCTATGCGGTCAGCTGTATCGGCTGGATGCCGATACAGCTGACCCTCCGATGACGGGTGGGGGGCCCACTGCTGGCACCGGGCCCCCCCACCGCCTGTTCAGGTCCCATAGCTTCCGGGCGGCAGAGCAGGGAGAGCGATTCTCCCTTCTCTGCTGCAGAATGTAACTGTATCGGCGTGCTGTGCGACCTATCCTTTCAAATCAGGGCCCACCACGCAGGAGCTGGGGCCCACCGGAGGTTTCTCCGGTGTCCCGGTGGCTCAGTCCGACCCTGCTTGCCAGCCTGATAATACCAGGCCACTGCAGTCTGCTTATCTTTGCTGGTTAACAAAAATAGGGGATCCCGTCGAAAAAAATTGGCGTGGGGTCCCCCCTATTTTTGTTAACCAGCCAGATGAAGCAGACTGCTGAGGCCTGGTTTTTCAGGCTGTTAAGGAGCCAAGATCCATGGACCTTGCCAGCCTGATAATACCAGGCCACAGCAGTCTGCATATCTTGGCTGGTTAACAAAAATAGGGGATCCCCTCGAAAAAAAATTGGCGTGGGGTCCCCCCTATTTTTGTTAACCAGCCAGATGAAGCAGACTGCTGAGGCCTGGTTTTTCAGGCTGTTAAGGAGCCAAGATCCATGGACCTTGCCAGCCTGATAATACCAGGCCACAGCAGTCTGCATATCTTGGCTGGTTAACAAAAATAGGGGATCCCCTCAAAAAAAAATTGGCGTGGGGTCCCCCTATTTTTGTTAACCAGCCAGATGAAGCAGACTGCTTAGGCCTGGTTTTTCAGGCTGGTAAGGATCCAATATCCATGGACCTTGCCAGCCTGATAATACCAGGCCACAGCAGTCTGTTTAGCTTGTCTGGTTAACAAAAATAGGGGATCCCCTCGAAAAAAAAAAACGGCGTAGGGGTCCCCCTATTTTTGTTAACCAGCCAAGTAAAATGCAGACTGCTGCAGCCTGGTATTAAAAGACTGTCAAGGCCCATGGATTTTGGCCCTCAACAGCCTGATAATACCAGGCTACAGCAGCCCCACATTTGGCGCATCAAAACATGTGCCAATTGTGGCACTTTACCCGGCTCTTCCCACTTGCCCTGTAGCGGTGGCAAGCGGGGTAATAAGGGGTTAATGTCACCGTTGATTGCACGGTGACAATAAGCCCGGTTAATAATGGAGAGGCGTCAATAAGACACCGATCCATTATTAATCCCAAAGTTTTTAAATGTTTAAAAAAAAGACAGCCAGAAAAAAGTATTTTAATGAAATAAAAGAGACAACACAGTTTTCATTTCTTTTATTACTCTCTCATTCCTGCGACGCCATCGATCTCCTGTAAAAAAAGAAAAAAAACAAACCAACTGTATACCACCTGTCCGACGCAGTCCATAGTAACGAGTGTCCCACGACGATCCAGCTCTGCTACATCGCAATGCCAGGCAGGGCCTAACATCCCGACGCAGCACAGCTGATTACCTGCTTCCCCGGCGGTGACGTCATCGGACTGCTTTACGGCCGCGATTACCCAGCAGTCACTGCAGTTATCGCGAGAAACTGCATGTGACCGCCAGGGAGAAGAGGATGGCGGCCATCAAAGCAGTTCAGGACGTGACCGCCGGAGATCTTCTGCCGGGTAAGTGCCGCTGACTCCTGACAGACTCGACCGACGGACACTGACAGTGACAGTGACATTCCGATTCCGGTATCCGATATGACGAAAATATCGGTACTCGGAATCGGAAGTCCGATACAGCTAATATCGACCGATACCCGATATTTGCAGTATCGGAATGCTCAACCCTATTAGTAATATGTAGGTACAAGTCTTGCATAATTTTATTTTTACTGGGGAATGTGTCCCCCTTTGATTATGAAGAGAATATACCCCTCTGACAAGAATTCAGCTGTTTGTAGGAGAGAAGTGGTAGATCTGGTAATATATTACTTTCATCTGTGGTCTCTGAGGAATATAGGGTGAAGATCAGCCCCAATCTTCCTGAGGATGTTCCTGTGGGGGTTGTATGAGACTACAAGGGGCACCCTCTTGTTATCCTCCATCTGTTCGTTTTCCAGGACGCTGCTTCTTGGGGTCTTTGTACCTCTGTGGATCTGTTCATCTATTACTATTGGAGTACTTTTCTATGCTTGCTGTCTGAACAACAGGATACCATCCACTGGTAATAGATGAACAGATCCACAGAGCTACAAGGAGCTCTGAAAGGTTACAAACAAAATGTTTCCAGTTAGTCAACAAAGATATCACTCCTAGAATACTTTTGTCATTTTTGGGCATTTACATCGATTTTTCTTGCTAACACGGTACCACAATATATTTTTTTATTGTACATCATTACATACAAATGAAAAGTTCCATTTTTTGGTGACAGCGGGGAGTGTCACAAAATTTCACACTTTACACATTATGAATCTTTGAACCTTTAGTTAAAAAATACAAAAATCACTGAAAATCCCATTGATCTAAAAGGTAACTTAAAAAAAGCTAAAAACAGAAAGATAAATAAATGCTAAAAAATATACTATAATACTCATGTTGACCATCTTACTAAAGGAGAAGAAATCTTAGCATCGCTTCCACTTTATCCCTGAATCATAGTGAGCTTTTTAAGAAAGGTTGTGTGGGCAATTTAACATGCTGAACCAGAGTAAAATGAAAATGTTCTTGCTGTACAGTTGTTATTTCATAAACAAATCAACACAGCTCCCACACAAGTACTAAGTTCAGTGTTATTATCCGATGAAATTAAGAAACACTTGAGAGGATTCCAGAGTCCTTCAATAATTATTTCACAGAAAACATCTAATTAAATCTGCTATATCATTAAACACCACAGCACACAAAGCTTCACATTAGCATAATGTTTAAAAATAAATAAGGATATCAGACAAATCATTTTACAATGATAGAAGTATGACAAAACACTCTACACCTAATATTGGGAGCAAAAATAGCACTAAAACCATAGAAAATACACAGCGAGTACTATATATATCTATATATAGATATATACAGTATATATATATAAAAAAAAGAGACAATATACATGTGTTAGCAGGGAAAACCTTACACTTCCAAATGACCTATTAATCATGTTTTATTTTTTTATTTATTATACATGCAAGCATAATTCTGCTTTACTAAACTGAACATAATATGACATAAATTATTGAAGCTATCCCTTAATTAAAGGAATAAAAACTTAAAATACCCACTTATTTAATGATCCTCATTTTTCAATAACCTAAACCTTTAATTTATTAAATTATTTAGCCACATAGGAAAATGAAGATTTATACTATGTTAAAAAAAGTCACAAGTGGAGTATTTTTACCTTAACATTGTAAAATGTACTGTTAATACTAATATATGAGTTTTGTAATGCCAGTTTTAATTATGTGGGCTTTTATAGACTATATATTTTTTAATAATATATATATATATATATATATATATATATATATATATATATATATATATATATTTATTTAAAAAAATAAGGGGAAGAATAAAGGGGTTTCCAAAGCATGACACTTGATCTATCTCTGGGAGCCCTACTACTCAGTAAAGCAGTTGTCCAAAGCCATTACTCCTAGCTGAGCTGGAGATTCAATGGAGTGTTATGTTCCCACCTATGCTGAAGCTCCATTTATTGTCCATTATAGTAGGGCACTTAGATTCTATGTTCCGATGATTGATGGGGGTCTTATATCAGACATTTATAACCTATATTGTTCATAACTTAGTGATATATGAAATTTGTGGGAAAACTCCTTGAATCTTGCATAAATTATACACAGTATACAATAGTACTTAAGATCAAAATTAAAACTAATTAAATAATAACAAACAATATATTTTCTGTATATGTAATATTAACCCAGTGTATAATAAAGTAAATTATTTACCTTAAAATGTAAACATCAGTAATAAATAATTTATTAAAAATACGGTAGTCCAGAAATTCAGAATGTTTAATTTTTTTCTGGCACAGAATTGCAAAAGAATCTTGAATAGAGATGAGTGTGTATTTCAATGTTAGGTTCGGATTACGAATGCCAATTTGGCAATATTCGCCAAATTATTCATCGAATATTGGCCAAATAAAGCAAAACGCCATTGGAGTCAATGGGAGGCAAAAACAAATGCATGCACAACACCTTCAAATGGCCCCAAAAGCTGCCAAAACACATAAAATTAGGGGCAGACGCCAGGAAACAGGCCTCAATTGACCCACCGTACAAATTTTAGAATGGCAGGGCAGCAATCAGCCATGAATGAGTTATCAGGGTCTGGGCCAGCACTTACAGCTTTGAATTGAACTTCAAATTAAGATGTAGTGGGTGAGGCATCGGTGTAGGCCTGCTGCACTGGAAGCCCTGATACTACATGCAAAAGCTCAACTTGCTTTCATGCTCAGCCACACTCAGGTGGCACAAATATCAGTTTCATAGAAAAATGTAAGGATAGCAACATGGGTAGTTGACTGAAAGGCAGTGGAGGCCTGCCGGTCTCGAAGACCTACTGCTACAGGCAACACACATGAAGGATACCCAACCAGGGGTCTACACATTTCCAAAATTTAGTGGCAGACACCAACAAGGTGGCATCAATTGCAATAGAGCAGAACTAGTATAACAAGGACCGACACCTCTTCCACTACAGCCAGCCCAGCAGATGGATTGGAGACCCAATCAGGAGCCATCAAATTTTAAAAAATTAGGGCCTGACACCACCGAAGTGGCATCAATTTCACCAGAGTGGATATAGTATAATGGGGACTGACATTTCTTTCACTACAGGCAACTCAATCAGGAGTCTCCACATTTCCAAAAATTAGCGGCAGACACCACCAAAGTGGCATCAATTTCACCAAAGTAGGAATAGTATAATGGGGAGTGACATCTCTTCCACTACAGGCAACCCAGCAGATGGAGAGACCCAATCAGGAGTTCCCACCTTTCCCAAAAACTTGTGGCAGACACCAGCAAAGTGGCATCAATTTCACCAGAGTAGAAATAGTATAATGGGGAGCGACATCTCTTCCACTACAGCCAACCCAGCAGATGGAGACCCAGTCAGGAGTGTTCACATTTTCACAAATTAGTGTTATCATCTGCAGAAGCAACAGCAGGCACAGAAGCCCACCAAAGATATCACAGACTGCAATTACGCAAGATCAATGCAGCACACTAAAAACTACAACATCGCCTGGTCTGTACAGTCTGCGATTGGGGTGCAAAAGTTCTTGGAGATCCATGACTTGTTTATCTTGATGAAAGTTAGGTGGTCTACACTTTCAGGGGACAGCCTGCTGCGCTCATAGATCAGCACACCACCAGCAGCGCTGAAGACCCTTTCAGAGAGAACACTGACTGCCGGGAATGATAAAACCTCCAAAGCATGACAGGAGAGCTCAGGCTACTCATCCATTTTTGAAGTCCAAAATTTAAAGGGTCCAAACCCTCCTGATGGTATTGATATTCAGTTCTAGATACTCCTGCACCATCCTCTCGAATCGTTCACATGTCAGGCTTGTACTCTGTTGTGCTAGTGCACGAGCTTGTCTAAAAAATGTGTTAATGGACTCACAGAAATTGCTTCTGCCACTTACACTACTACTGCTGCTGCTGCTTGTGTTTTAGCGTTGACAAATTGACGTGCCACAGGTTGGAAGTTTAGAGCTGCGAGGCACATTGTGTGCCTCACTACTTTCTTGGGGAAAACCTCTTGTAAGGTTGTGTGAAAGCATGTTTCGATACTCCAGCATTCGCGGATCCCTTTCAAGGACGGAAGGCATCTGGCAAAATTTACTCTTATAATGTGGATCTAACAGAGTGGCAATCCAGTAGTCACCACTATTTTGAATCATAACTGTATGGGGATCATGTTGCAGATAGTGCAGCAAGAAGCCACTCATATGTCGGGCTCTTCCATGAGGTCAAGCCCATGCCATGTTGTTGGCTGGGTAACACTGATGCTTGTTTCTTCTGTCCCCTCCCGTCAACCATGAACAACAGAAATGGGATGATTATCCTCTTCATCTCCTGACAGTTGCTCGCCCGTCACCTCTTCCTCCTCCATTTGTTCTTCGGCTCTTGGACCTTCACTAACAGTTTGTCTGGAATCACCAGCCCCCATGATCGCATGTAATCCACCCTCCCTTGACAATCACCTTTGTGATGACAGTCTTGAACTTTGAGACAATGTTATCCCTTCCCACATCCTCCTCTGCTTCCTCCTCTTCTTCTGGGACCACCACCTCCTCTCACAGGCTTTTCAAAGTCTGCTCCAGCATGTAGATGACCAGAATAGTGATGCTGATGATGGCACTGTCAGAAATAACTATCTCAGTAGCCATTTCGAAACTGTGCAGAAGGGTGCAGAGGTTCTAAATCTGTGCCCACTCAGTAAATGTGATATGCGCCCTTGGCTATGCTTTCTCGTCCAAGTGTCTGTAGTGAAATGCACCCTGGCAGACATAGATCTAGTCAAAAAATTAGTGAAGTCTGCAACATACTGGTGTAGGGACACATTGCTTTCTTAGAGAAGTAATGGTGACTTGGCAACTGGTACTGGGGGGCTGCGACGGCCATCAACTTTTGGCAACTGTCTGTATCCACCAGGCAGAAAGGCAGCATTTCCGTGGCCAACAGGTTGGAGATGGTGGAGTTCAAGCTCTTAGCTTTGCCATGTGTAGGAAGAAACATTCTTTTACGTGACCACAACTGTGGGACTAAAAGCTGGCTGCCGTG
This sequence comes from Oophaga sylvatica, assembly GCA_033576555.1. Taxonomy (NCBI): domain Eukaryota; kingdom Metazoa; phylum Chordata; class Amphibia; order Anura; family Dendrobatidae; genus Oophaga; species Oophaga sylvatica. The sequence goes on along the minus strand of JARQOD010000001.1, from coordinate 891,639,997 downwards.
CTGAGAGAGGGCGGAGTGCGAAGAGCAGGACAAACTGCTGGACTGTGAGTGAGGTGCAGGTGGAGATGTTATAATGAATTGAGAAAGATGTGTTGTGATGGATGACACAAAAGCAGCAGTCATGTCTACTTCCGTAACAGCTAACCGGATCTCACTCACCCCGACTGTGGTGGGTGAACAATTGTAGTTTCTGCGGCCGGAGAGCCTATGTGTGAACACTTGGAATGGTGACAGAGGAGAAAGAAGCAGCAAATTGGGTTGATGGGATGGCCAGTGGTTGGAGAGGCCCACTAGTCCACATTTTAGCACAGTGAGATTCCCACACTAAGGCATGAGTCGTATCATGCATGTAGTTGTCAAATTGTTGCAATTTTTGCCTCTACTGAGTTTTTATTTGCAAATTTGACAGCTAACATGTGTTGGCTCATCCTATATGGTCTCAAAAAACCCAGACTAGACAATCCTTGCCACCACTTGGGTCTTGTGTCTGCACCACTATAGCAGGCCTACCTCCTCATAGAAACCCAATATGTTGGTTAGACACGACCTATCTGTTAGGGCTGGCGGAATGCACAAAATAAATATAAATAATAGGTGCGTTCACAGCCCGGGGTCCACCGTGCAGGCAGAGCCTGCTGCTAGTAAGATGGCGGTATGGCGAACTCTGTTACTTCACAGAGTCGCAACTATAGATACTGTGGCACTATATGGCGGTATAAGCGAACTCTGTTACACCACAGAGTCGCTAAGGTGGAGACGCAGAGATATGTGTTGTGAATGTTTTGGAAATGAATTCTGAGCAGAAGCTCCCTCTGGTGGTTACAAACAGTATCACCGGCCTTCCTGAAAATTGTATGGTACTCACAGAAGGGAAAAATAGTGTGGAAAGAAAAAAGTTGTCATGAGTTTCGAAAACGCAATGGATTGAGTCGGTCCTTTTGGTGGAAAAATCTCTTACAACTCTGACAACTTTTTTCTTTCCACACTATTTTTCCCTTCTGTGAGTACCATACAATTTTCAGTTAGGCCGGTGATACTGTTTGTAACCACCAGAGGGAGCTTCTGCTCAGAATTCATTTCCAAAACATTCACAACAGTACCCCCCACTTGAGGAGGGGTCACCGAACCCTCATTTGTGCAACCAGGTCGGTCAGGATGAGCTCGGTGATACGCACGGATCAGTCTCCTAGCATGGATGTCCGAAGCAAACACCCAAGAATTATCCTCCTGACCATAACCTCTCCACTTAACCAAATACTGGGTTTCCGTCTAGAAAAACGAGAATCCAATATTTTCTCAACCACATACTCCAGATTGCCCTCAACCAAAACAGGGTCAGGAGGCACAGCCATAGGAACCACTGGCTCAACAAACCTCTTCAATAAGGACTTGTGGAACACGTTATGGATCTTAAATGTCCCTGGAAGAAGTAAACGAAAGGAAACAGGATTAAGAATCTCCATGATCTTATAAGGTCCAATGAACCTAGGCTTAAACTTAGGAGATGCAACTCTCATAGGGATATTTATTGAGGACAACCAGACCAAGTCCCCCACTTTAAACCGATGACCATCAGTCCTATGCCAGTTGGCAAACCGCTGGGCCTTCTTCTGAGAGAGGGACAACCTCTCCACTACCTGGTCCCAAATCTGCTGCATACGCTCCACAACAGAGTCAACACCCGGACAGACAGAAGCCTCCGTCTGTCCCGAAGAAAATCGAGGGTGAAACCCAAAATTGCAGAAAAATGGAGACATCAAAGTGGCAGAGCTAGCCCTATTATTAAGAGCAAACTCAGCCAAAGGCAAAAAAGAGACCCAGTCATCTTGATCAGCAGACACAAAGCATCTCAGATAAGTCTCAAATGTCTGGTTTGTTCTCTCAGTTTGTCCATTGGTCTGAGGATGAAAAGCAGAGGAGAAAGACAATTGAACACCAAGTTTAGAACAAAAAGTCCTCCAAAATCTGGAAACAAACTGGACTCCTCTGTCAGACACAGTGTTCTCAGGAATGCCGTGTAACCGAACCACGTGCTGAAGGAACATAATCCCTGGTGAAAAAAAAAAAAGTTGTCAGAGTTGTCAGAGATTTTTAATTTTTGGTACTGTATAATCTGCATGACATTATTGTACTAGGTTTCCCTTGGTTGCAGTCTCATAATCCTGTTTTGGATTGGAAATCTGTGCTGTAACCAGTTGGGGCTGCCAATGTGTTAATGCCAACACTCCTGTTTTTTCTGCCTCTCCCCAGTCTCAGGATGTTCCTGACTTTTTGTCTGATTTTTCTGATGTGTTTAGCGAAAGTAAATCTGCATCCTTGCCCCCCCATAGGAGCTATGACTGCGCTATTGAATTAGTGCCTGGTAGTAAATTCCCTAAAGGTCGCCTTTTTCACTTGTCTGTACCTGAACATGACGCTATGCGGTCTAATATCAAGGAGTCATTGGAGAAGGGTCATATCAGACCATCCTCTTCACCCTTGGGTGCCGGTTTTTTCTTTGTGGCCAAAAAGGATGGTTCATTAAGGTCGTGTATTGATTATCGTCCCTTGAACAAGATCACTGTGAAATATCAATATCCGTTACCCTTGATTTCTGACCTGTTTTTTGAAAAGTGCTACTTGGTTTACCAAACTTGACCTCAGGGGGGGCTTGGGCTCCTCTCAGTTCCTCTGGAGCCATTGTTATTTGTTCATTTGCCTTTTCCAGTTTTTTCAGTGGCTGCGGCTTAGTTTTGTTACACCAGAGAACTGATTTAGGTGGTAGAGGTCGTGTGATCTCAGGTGTTTTTGCAATCAGTAGCGTTGGCATTTTTTAGGGTTTTTTGGATTGCAGTGAGTATCCTTTCTATCCTTTTCTGTCTGGACAGATTGGGCCCCAGCGTTTGCTCATACTATTTTCTGTCTGTGTATGTATTTCCTCTTGTCTAACCGCCATTACATGTTTGGGGGCTTCCTATGTTCTTTGGGGATCTGCTCCGGGGCAGATAGCTTTCCTCTTTCTATCTTTAGGTGTAGTTAATCTCTCAGGCTGTGACGAGGCGTCTAGGACCAACGTAGGAACGCTCCACGGCTGCCTTTAGTTGTGGTGGTTAGTCAGGGTACTGCAATCCAACAGATTCCAACCTCTCTGGTGTACTGCCGTTTTTGCCTGCTCTCCCCAGCTACCGAAACATAACAGATATGGACTGTGTCCTGTTAACTCCACAGGGATGCACAGACAACTGCTGTGCGGACAGCAGTCCGTAGTAATGCAATCAGCAACACAATCAGACAATCTCCTCACCGGAGAAGCCGGTATTCTAGGGGCTTATTTCAGCCAAGCCCTAAACACGTGCATACAAGTCTCCTCACCGGGGTTGCCGGTATTCTAAGGGCTTATTTCAGCCGAGCCCTAACACATGCATGCAAGATCACACTGGCGCAAAGCACATAATGCTGCGTATCATCCGGACTTTGAGCGCTTTTACACAGCAAGCTTGTTCCAGCTACAGGGAGGACGCTCCCTGTCCCGGCACTCTTTGTGCACCCACTCTGTGTGCGCGGTCCGGTAACTATCTGCACGAAGTTAAGACTTCCTCCTTCTGTGATCTAGTCCCCTGCTGTCACGCAAGTAAGTGTATTACACTAACATTTAGGCACATGCCTGATATTACAATATTTTGACATCTAGATCCACTTGGCACATTTTAACTCAGTGTGGGGATTTTTTCTTGAATTGACTGTATTGGAGGCGCAGGTAGTTATTTGTTTTCATAATGCAATTGATACTAGCGCATGGCCGCATGGTCATACAACCCTTTTATAGAAGCAACTACAGGGCCTGCCAGAAAAGGACCAATAAGAAACTATTCCAGAACACATGTAGTTTCAGGACCTTCCAAGCGGACCAATAGGAGCTGCTGCAGTACCTGAGCTTGTGACCCCTGATCTCCAATGAAAGATCTAACCCTGGGCATGCTCAGAAGGGGAAACGCAGGACTTAGTCCTAAAGATGTCTGCTCGACGCTAACCAGTACTGGCTACAATAGCAGAACCTGGAGAGGCAGCAGTAATCCTCTGCACAATGTTAGACTGGGCAAGACGCTGGGACAGACGTCTCTGCTGAGCAGAGTCCACTGCGGCCGGAGACGGATGGGAGACTGCAGCAGGGATGGCTCGAGATTCCCCTTGTACAGAAGCGGGAACTCGACCCCTAACATTACCCCCCCCTAGGGCCCCTCCTTCTTTGGGCCTCGCTACTTTCAAAGGCAGCAATGAGCTGGCAAGCTCCCAGGGCCTATCCTCAGGCTCATAACCCCTCCAATCCACCCCAAAAAATTTTTTGCCCCGTACCACCTTGCACCCTACAATGGCGTTCACCTCGTGATCGTCTGTAGATGAACCCGATGTCCTGGCAGATGACTCAGGCAACCGGGAGATGACCACGGGTTTTAGGAGGGACACATGGAGGTGTCGGAGATACCAAGGCGAGGCGGAAGGACCAAACGGTAAACCACAGGGTTCACCTGCTCAAGGACCTAGAAGGGACCCAAATAGCGGGGTGCCAACTTAGTGGACTCCACCCGCAGCCTGATGTTTCGGGCGGAAAGCCACACTAGGTCGCCAGGAGCAAATGTCGGAGCGGGACGCCGATGGGCATCGGCAGAAGACCTCATCCTCTCCTTGGAAGCCTGAATGGCATTCTGGGTGCGGTCCCATATGTCCCGTGCCTCCACAGCCAGTCTGCCATCCTGGAGTCGGCGGAAGCCACGGGCATGGGCAACGGTACCCGCGGATGCTGGCCGTAATTTAAGAGGAATGTGGTCTGTCCGGTGGAGTCAGCCACAGCATTGTTTAGCGCGAACTCCACCCACGGGAACAAGGATGCCCAGTCATCCTGCCTGGCAGAGACAAAATGTCGCAAGTATGTGACCAAGGTCTGGTTGGCCCTCTCTACCAACCCATTCGTCTCGGGATGATATGCAGAGGAGAGGTTTAACTCAATGCAGAGTAGACACAACAATCTCACCAAAAAACTTCGACAATCATCCAGGGTCGTGGAGCGGCATTGGAAGAAAACACGCCTGCCAGACGACTTCACTGCTTTCAAACAAGCTACACTTGCCTTCAAAATAGCCCTCAGCTCTGCTAAACAGACCTATTTCACAAACCCTGTATCTTCATTATCCTACAGCCCAAAACAACTGTTCAGCACATTCAACTCTCTCCACCGCCCACCACTGCCACCTCCATCTCCCCTCATCTCTGCCGAAGACTTTGCCACCTACTTCAAAAACAAGATCGACCAAACAAGGCAAACCTTTACTGTTCCACCATCCCAACCACTCCATATACCAGACCACTGCCCTTCCCTACTAACCTCCCTCTCCAACATCACTGAAGGAGAACTTACTCATCTCCTTATCAAATCACACCTCACCCCTGTGCACTTGACCCCATCCCTTCCACCTGCTCCCCAACCTCACTAACACGCTCATCCCAGCCCTAACCCATCTCTTCAACCTATCGCTATCTTCTGGTACCTTTCCCTCTGCCTTCAAACATGCCACCATCACACCCATCCTCAAAAAAACAAACCTTAACCCAACTGCTATGCCCAACTATCGCCCAATATCATTGCTCCCGTTTGCTTCCAAACTCCTTGAGCAGCATGTCCATGCCCAAATTTCCTCCCACCTCTCATCTAACTCTCTCCTTGACAACCTCCAATCTGGCTTCCGCCCCCACCACTCCACTGAAACTGCCCTGACCAAAATTACTAATGACTTACTCACAGCCAAAGCTAACAGACAGTTCTCCATCCTCCTCCTCCTTGACCTGTCCCCTGCCTTTGACACAGTCGACCACTGCCTACTGCTACAGATTCTTTCTTCCCATGGCATCAAATACCTTGCCCTGTCCTGGATCGCCACTTACCTTTCCTACCTCACATTTAGCGTCTCCCACTCCCACTCTACCTCCTCATCCCGCCCTCTCTCTGTTGTGGTCCCTCAAGGCTCTGTCCTGGGGCCCCTACTTTTTTCATCTACACCCTTGGCCTAGGACAACTCATAAAGTCCCATGGCTTCCAGTACCACCTGTATGCGGACGATACTCAGATCTACCTCTCTGGCCCAGATGTCACCTCTCTGCTGTCCAGAATCCCGGAGTGTCTATCAGCCATATCCTCCTTCTTCACCTCTCGCTTCCTAAAACTCAATGTAGACAAAACTGAACTCATCATCTTTCCTCCATCTCACGTATCTTCCCTACCCGATCTATCTTTTATGGTAAATGGCATCATGATCTCTCCCGCACCTGAAATCCGCTGCCTCGGAGTAACTCTCGACTCTGCCCTGTCCTTCAAACCACACATCCAAACTTTTGCTACCTCCTGTCGCCTCCAACTTAAAAACATTTCCAGAATTCGTCCCTTCCTCAGCCCTCAATCTACTAAAACCCCTCAATCTACTAAAACTCTTGTGCATGCCCTCATCATCTCCCGCCTTGATTACTGCAACACCCTCCTCTGTGGCCTCCCCGTCAACTCTCTTGCACCACTCCAGACTGTCCTCAACTCTGCTGCCCGACTAATCCACCTCTCCCCTCGCTACTCCCCTGATTCTCCCTTTGCAAATCCCTCCACTGGCTCCCAATTCCCCAACGAATCCAGTTCAAACTACTAACACTGACCTACAAAGCTGTCCACAACCTGTCCCCTTCCTATATATCTGAACTAATCTCCCAATATCTTCCTTCACGTAATCTTCGATCCTGCCAAGACCTCCTACTATCCTCCATACTTATTCGTTCCTCCCACAACTGCCTCCAAGATTTCTCCCGAATATCCCCCATCTTCTGGAATTCCACGCCTCAACATGTACGATTATCCACAACCCTTGGATCCTTCAGACGGAACCTGAAAACCCATCTCTTCAGAAAAGCCTACAGCAAAACCTCGTCTATTCCCTTGGGCAGGACAAGAAAGGAAATACTCTCCTGATGGGAATGGGACATAGATAAAGTGAGAGGGATAGTCTGGTGGGTGATTTGTGAGGGCAGAGTCGATCCATTCACTACTCGCACAGTCACCGGTTTGGCGAGCATCACCTGAGGTATAGTGTGGCGGAGAGCAAAGGCAGGGGACATGAAATTTCCCTCGGCTCCAGAATCCACACTGAGGTCAGTGGTGAGAGTGGATGGACCTACAGTAATTGTCCCCTTGAAGGACAACTTTGTGGAAAATCCCTCGGTGTCTAGTGAACCTCCTCCCAGGGTCACTAGACGCGACCGTTTTCCTGACCGCTGTGGACATTTTGTTGGCATAATGTCCTAACTGCTGACAGATGTTACAAACCACGGGTACTCGAGCGGCCCGGGACTTAGGTCCTGCTCGAGAAACCTCCATGGCCTCATGGGAGTCTGACGCCTGACTGAAAGATTCTAGAGGTCTGGCGAAGGTGGGAGCCAGCCGGAACCTCTGCCTACACTGGGACCGCTCCAACCTCCGCTCGTGAAAACGGAGGTTGATGCAGGTGGATATGGCGATAAGCTTCTCCAGTGTGGCGGGAATCTCCCTGATAGGCAAGGCGTCTTTCACATGGCCCGCCAGTCCTCTCCAAAACACGGGAATGATGACTTTATCTGGCCAGTCTAACTCCGAGGCCAGAGTCCGAAATTGGACAGCAAAATAGCTGACCAAGGACGAACCCTGTGAACTTGCCAGCAGTTGGAGCGCCGCATCGTGGATGACCTGAGGTCCTAGAAAGATCTTTTTTAGAGCCTCCAGAAAACGAGGAGCACTCCGCACCACACGGTCGTCACGCTCCCACAGCGGGGTGGCCTACTCCAACTCTCTGCCCGACAGGAGAGATATTACAAAGCCCACTTGTGCCCGCTCCGTGGGGAAACGTGCAGCCAGAAGCTCGAGTTGTATAGAGCACTGACTCACGAATCCCGGACATTGCTTGCTGTCACCAGCAAACTTGTCTGGAAGCGGTAGGTGGGATAATGTAGGGGCAGAGGTGGCAGCGGACACACTGGCTGCAGCCACGCTAGCAGCCTGAACAGCGACTGCGGTAGCATCCACAACTGAGGTTGTGCGCTCAAGGGCCGCCATCCTACCCTCCAGCTGCTGGATGTCCTGCTGTAGACGTTGGTCGTCCGCCATTTTACTAGCCAGACCCTGGCGCTAGTATTATGTTAGGGCTGACGGAATGCACAAAATAAATATAAATAATAGGTGCGTTCACAGCCCGGGGTCCACCGTGCAGGCAGAGCCTGCTGCTAGTAAGATGGCGGTATGGCGAACTCTGTTACTTCACAGAGTCGCAACTATAGATACTGTGGCACTATATGGCGGTATAAGCAAACTCTGTTACACCACAGAGTCGCTAAGGTAGAGACGCAGACATATGGACTGTGTCCTGTTAACTCCACAGGGATGCATAGACAACTGCTGTGCAGACAGCAGTCCATAGTAAAGCCGGTATTCTAGGGGCTTATTTCAGCCAAGCCCTAAACACGTGCATACAAGTCTCCTCACCGGAGGTGCCGGTATTCTAGGGGCTTATTTCAGCTGAGCCCTAACACATGTGCGCAAGATCACACTGGCGCAAAGCACATAATGCAATTGATACTAGCACATGGCCGCATGGTCATACAACCCTTTTATAGCAGCAACTACAGGGCCTGCCAGAAAAGGACCAATAAGAAACTATTCCAGAACACATGTAGTTTCAGGATCTTCCTAGCGGACCAATAGGAGCTGCTGCAGTACCTGAGCATGTGACCCCTGATCTCCAATGAGAGATCTTACCCTGGGCATGCTCAGAAGGGGAAGCGCAGGACTTAGTCCTGAAGACGTCTACTCGCCGCTAACCAGTACTGGCTACAATAGCAGAACCTGGAGAGGCAGCAGTAATCCTCTGCACAATGTTAGACTGGGCGAGACGCTGGGACCGACGTCTCTGCTGAGCAGAGTCCACTGTGGCTGGAGACGGATGGGAGACTGCAGCAGGGATGGCTCGAGATTCCCCTTGTACAGAAGTGTGAACTCGACCCCTAACACTATCTTTCAGGAATCCATGCTAGTGGTCAGTTATATTATTCTCTGCAATATATTTCTGCAGGTCATTTCTTATAATGCCTTCAAAAATTTTGCACACTACAGATGTCAGGCTTACCAGATGGTAGTTGCCTGACTCCACCTTCTTACCTTTCTTAAATATCGGTACCACATCAGCCATCCTCCAATCCTGTGGCACCACCCCTGTTACAAGAGAGTCTAAGAATATAAGATACAGCGGTCTGTCAATTACTGAGCTCAATTCCCTCAGTATCCAGGGGTGAATGCTATAATGGCCAGGAGATTTGTAAATGTTTAATTTGTTCAGGCACAGGTGTACTTCTTGTTTTAAACTAATTATATCAAGTGGTGAACTTTAATTTTTGCAGTTTTAGCAAAAACGATTTGCAGTAGCAATTGGGGCCTCCGGAGACTGCCACACAGTTTTTGCACAATCTACTTCGATGCTGGAAGATCGATTTTACAGTGGATCCTATCTATTTTACTGACAAGTTTACTTTCAAGAAACACAGTTTTAGCACAAACGATTTGGAATAGCTAATTGTCCCTCATTTCTGCAACACTATATTGGGCCTAATGATTTTTAAGTCGAAATCCAGCCTCCTGATTTGCCACTGAAACACAGCTTTAGCACAAATGATTTGGAGTAGCTAATGGGGCTTCCTGAGACTGACACACAGTTTTTGCACAATCTACTTAGATGCTGGTCGATCGAATTCACACAGGACAAGTTCACTTTCAGCAGCACCAGCTCTAGTGCAGGAGCAACGTCTCTGCACTTTGACACTGAGACAATGGCACCAACAAAACAAGATATCCGCTTTTTATATGTCCAGAGACATGTGACTTTGGCAGCCAATCACAGAATAGCTTGTGTCATGACATTGTGGATGGTTTCTGTGCCCTGTTTGGCTGCCGGAATCAACACACATAAAGTTAAGGGGAAAAAAAAAGAGCACACCACTCCTCTAACCTCTCCACATGCTCCTCTATCCTCTCCACAACCCCTCCTCTCATCAAACACGTCCCCCCATCACACACACTCATCATACAGCAACAATATCCTAGCCAAAGTAATAACTATAGCATTAGTGGAAATGTGCTGATTTACCGAACTGTGAACAAATTTGGCCGACTTAAAAATCCTTGTGAAAGTGAACATGAATTCAAATGTGCTACATTCGTGCCGCTCATCACTAGTTGGCACCCCAAAATTACTCAATTGCGCCCACACTGAATGTCAGCTGGCCTATAAATTTGGGAGGGCAATCAGGCGGCCTGCTACCATTCATTTTGGAGGGTCTTCAGGTGGCCCTCAGTCATACATTTTGGGGAGTTCTCAGGCGGCCCTCTACCATACATTTGGGAGGGCCCTCATGTGGACCTCTACCAATTTTGGGAACGCCTTAATTTTTTTTAATTTTAAAAAGGTTTTAATAACTGCAGGAATAATTTTGTGGCATATCAGCAGTTCACAGCATTGCAATCATTATCTGCTTCACAGGTAATTTGCTAAATTTTTTACAGTTTTGGGCTTGCACGAATACTGAAATGTTAGGAGCAGGAGAAGGAGATGGAGAGTCTTCCTTGTGGGGACAGGAAAGTTTTGACTGTTGGAACTAAGGCAGACATGGCCAAGTTTATGTACAGCTGCATTTCCTGTGATCAGTTTTTTATATGTTCCTGTGATCAGTTTGTTATATGCAGTTTGTACAACACTGATTCCCTGTTGTTCACCCTTCTTGACCTATGCTCCTTGAAGAACTCATAAATACACTCATAAAATTAAGAGGGCCAGCAGCCGTCTGTCACTCATAAATAAATATATTTGCAGCACAACAAATATGCTCATCCACGAGACCTAGATTCCTGTCCCACTTTGCAGGGGGGGAGCGCAACGACACTCTTTAAGGCAGAACCGCCAAGTAGGTGTTCGGTTGTATGGCACATAATGCTTCCAGTCAGTTTCCCAGAACCACTCTGTCTTCCGCACAGTCCAGTCTCACTAGCCAAGTGTCTGGAACACCTAATTATCAACCTGATACTCCTTTCTCCCACTATGGCAAGTCCCAGGTGACAAGTAATCTTACACTCGGACACTCCGAGGCGCGAGTGTTGACATTTGAATTTATTGATTTCGGCCTCTCACCCTGGACATTTCAAGAAATACATGAGATTGTGTGTAGAGATGGCCAAATATTTGTACAGTCATGGTCAGAAAAAGGCAACTTTGTGCTAGTAGAGTATCAAGCGGTTGATGATGATGAGACATAGTTGACAACAAGTGATGTTGTTAAGTAGTGATGAACAATCACAAAAATGCGTGGGTGCTTGCTACTTGTATCGATCACGACGCACTGCTCCAGTGCTTGTCTCGAGTAACAAGAATAATGGAAGTCAAAGGGAAACGCGAGCATTTTTCCGATGCTTCTTCACAGGATGTCTGGGAGGCATTAAAATTGCTGAAATGGATGGAAAAAGTGCTCAAATGTAATGGGAATAGGAAACATTCTCTCCTGTATAATGATTTGTATATAAGGCAAAGTAAAAAAGATAGAAAAAAAATGCCTCCTCCATTCCTTTAGGCCAGGGGTGGGCAATTATTTTTTTAAAGGGGCCACATAACAAACTGGGACTGCGGTGGAGGGTCGAGAAAATTGGCTGATCATAATTCTCCTTAACCCCTTAACCCCCAAGGGTGGTTTGCACGTTAATGACCGGGCCAATTTTTACAATTCTGACCACTGTCTCTTTATGAGGTTATAACTCTGGAACGCTTCAACGGATCTTCGTGATTCTGAGAATGTTTTCTCGTGAGTCGTGACATATTGTACTTTATGATAGTGGTAAAATTTATTCGATATAACTTGCGTTTATTTTGGAAAAAAACTTAAATATGGCGAAAATTTTGAAAATTGTGCAATTTTCAAACTTTGAATTTTTATTCCCTTAAAACAGAGAAATAAGTCACACAAAATAGTTAGTAAATAACATTTCCCACATGTCTACATTACATCAGCACAATTTTGGAACCCAAATTTTTTTTGTTAGGAAATTATAAGTGTTAAAAGATGACCAGCAATTTCTAATTTTTACAAAAAAATTTACAAAGCCATTTTTTTTAGGGACCACCTCACATTTGAAGACACTTTGAGAGGTCTATATGGCAGGAAATATCCAAAAGTGTCACCATTCTAAAAGCTGCACCCCTCAAGGTACTCAAAAGCACATTCAATAAGTTTATTAACCCTTCAGGTGCTTCACAGGAGCTGAAGCAACGTGGAAGGAAAAAATTAATATTAAATTTTTTTGTCACAAAAATGAACTTTTACAAACTTTTTTTATTTTCACAAGGGTAAAAGGAGAAAATGGACAGATAAAGTTGTTGTGCAATTTCTCCTGAGTACGCCAATACCCGATATGTGGGGGAAAACCACTGTTTGGGCACACGGCAGAGCTCGTAAGTGAAGGAGCGCCGTTTCAAACCAAAATTGGCTGGAATTGAGATTGGAGGCCATGTCGCTTTTGGAGAGCCCTGATGCGCCTAAACAGTGGAAACCCCCCACAACTAACACCATGTTGGAAACTAGACCCCCTATGGAACTTTGAAGCCCAAGTGTTTCTCAAAAGTTTATATTGCCTCGATGTGGAAAAAAAAAAACAATTTTCCACAAAAATGATTTTTTAGTCCCAAATTTTTGATTTTTCCCAAGGAAATTGGACCCCAAAAGTTGTTGTACAATTTGTCCTGAGTACCAAATATGTGGGGGGGAAACTGTTTGGGCGCACGGCAGGGCTTGGAAAGGAAGTAATAAGGTTTTGGAATGCAGACTTTGATGGGGGTCATGTTCCATTTGCACTGCCCCAGATGTGCCTAAACAGTGGAAACCCCCCACAAGTGACCCCATTTTGGAAACTAGACCCCCTAAGGAACTTATCTAGATCTGTGGTGAGCACTTTGAACCCCAAGGGTTTCACACAAGTTAATAATGCCGGGGCATGAAAATAAAAAATCCTATTTTTTTCCAACAAAAATTATCTTTTAGTCACCAATTTTTATTTTCCCAAGGGTAACATGAGAAATTGGACCACAAAAGTTGTTGTCCAATTTGTCCTGAGTACACTGATACCCCATATGTGGGGGGGAACCACTGTTTGGGCGCACGGCAGAGCTCGGAATGGAAGGAGCACCATTTGACTTTTTCCAACCAAAATTGGCTGGAATTGAGATTGGATGCCATGTTGCATTTGGAGAGCCCCTGATGTGCCTAAACAGTGGAAACCCCCACAAGTGACCCCATTTTGGAAACTAGATCCCCTAAGGAACTTATCTAGATCTGTGGTGAGCAATTTGAACTCCCAAGTGCTTCACACAAGTTTATAACGTAGAGCTGTAAAATTAAAAAATCATATTTTTTCAACAAAAATGATTTTTTCACCCCAATTTTTATTTTCCCAAGGGTATCAAGACCCCAAAAGTTATTGTGCAATTTGTTCTGAGTACGCTGATACCCCATATGTGGGGGAAAACTGTTGTGAATGTGCTAGAAATGAATTCTGAGCAGAAGCTCCCTCTGGTGGTTACAAACAGTACTGAACAATCCAATGAAGATTGTGAAGATTGGCGATCAGGTGTTACTGACTGGTCTTATATAAGGGAGGTTCCCTCCCATCAGGGTTGCCAGTGATCAATTGTTCTGGTCTCATCTTTGATTCCTGTTCACTTTGTAGCTTGCTGTTTCGTGCCTGCATCTTCTGCTAACAGATAAGACATTTTCTTCTTTTAGTTTTTTGTGCTTGCTTTTTTCATTTTGTCCTGCACTTCTGTGGGGGTCTTCCGGGTCCCCTCCGGGGGCTTGTGCTCCTCTCAGTTTAGTTCAGCCACTGTTGTTTGTTCATTTGCCTTTTCCAGTTTTTTCAGTGGCTGCTGTTTAGATTTGTTACACCAGAGAATTAATTTAGGTGGTAGAGGTCGTTTGATCTCAGTGTGTTTTGTAATTAGTAGAGTTGGTACTTTTCAGGGTTTTTTGGGATTGCAGTAAGTGTCCTTCCTATCGTTTTCTATTTAGGAAGTTTGGGCCCCAACGTTTGCTCATACTATTTTCTGTCTGTGTCTGTATTTCCTCTTGTCTAACCGCCATTACATGTTTGGGGGCTTTCTATGTTCTTTGGGGATCTGCTCCGGGGCAGATAGTTTTCCTCTTTCTGTCTTCAGGTGTAGTTAGCTTCTCAGGCTGTGACGAGGCGTCTAGGACCAACGTAGGTACGCTCCACGGCTGCCTTTAGTTGTGGTGGTTAGTCAGGGTACTGCAATCCCATAGATTCCAACCTCTCTGGTGTATTTCCTTTTTTGCCTGCTCTCCTCAGCTACCAAATCATAACAGAAAACCACTGTTTGGGCACACGGCAGGGCTCGTAAGGGAAGGAGCGCCGTTTGACTTTTTCAAACTAAAATTGGCTGGAATTGAGATTGGACGCCATGTCGCTTTTGGAGAGCCTCTGATGCGCCTAAACAGTGGAAACCCCCCACAAGTAACACCATGTTAGAAACTAGACCACCTATGGAACTTATATAGATCTGTTGTGAGCACTTTAAACCCCCAAGTGTTTCACAAAAATGTATAATGCCTCGGTGTGGAAAAAAAAAAACAATTTTCCACAAAAATTATTTTTTAGTCCCAAATTTTTGATTTTTCCCAAGGAAATTGGACCCAAAAGTTGTTGTACAATTTGTCCTGAGTATCAAATATGTGGGGGGGAAACTGTTTGGGCGCACGGCAGGGCTTGGAAAGGAAGTAATAACGTTTTGGAATGCAGACGTTGATGTTCCATTTGCAGTGCCCCAGATGTGCCTAAACAGTGGAAACCCCTACAAGTGACCCCATTTTGGAAACTAGACCCCTAAGGAACTTATGTAGATCTGTGGTGAGCACTTTGAACCCCCAAGT